>CM055906.1:28198057-28306393 GCA_029582155.1 Panopea generosa | reverse complement strand
ACATCTTTAGATTATTTTTAATTGTTTCTCAGTCTTTTCAATACATACAAGAAATATATCGGGATTTTTCAAAATGTTATATATACATGTACTCACTGACCCCGTATTGACAGAATGATATCTATTTAAGCATGCCAAAACAATATGTTGAAAAGGGCTTCATTTTCTTGGGCTACGTGCCAAGATTAGACTAACATAGATTTCCCGCTTAAAATTGCAACCTATTTTGTGATGATTACAGGAGTCGTCATAAAGAGTACTCAAGAACTATTCAAGGGATTTGGTTCATATTTCACACAATGACATAGGACATTAAGAAGAAGTGCATTGTCCAAAAACTATAGTTCTACCATATTTACATTATCTCCCTTTATTATTTTGTATTATGCTTGTCCCGAACATTACTCAGAAAGTGTTCAAGGGATTTAGTTTTCACACAATATATGTATATAATTATAGAGGACATTGAAAGGAAGTGCAGTGTGCAAGAACCATAATACTTTCTTATGTCTTTACATAATTATTCCCTTTGTTATTATATTTTATTAGGCTAGTCCGGAATATAACTAAAAACGTGCTCAAAGGATGATATATTGATATTTCAAATAATGAAAGATGACATTGAGAGGAAGTGCAATGTACACGAAGCATAACTGTCTTTTATCTTCGCATAATTATTCCCCTTTGTTATTTTCCCTTGTTTGAAACATGCTTGAAAAGTTTTGAAGTCAATGCTTTGAAACTGCATACAATAATAGAGAACATTAACAGGAAGTGGACAGTACAAGAATTTTACCTCGGCGGAGGGATTGGCCATTACCAACATGGATCTTGTTTATTTTATATTTACATTATTTTATGTAAGCTACCAGACGGTAGTTCATTATTATTTTTTTATATCTTATAATAATTATAAAATAATTAAACATCATTTGACTCGTCTGGCTGTGTCCGTGCTACTGCCGTCATAGCTAATATTTATTGTGTTATATCTCATAAAAACTATATATAAAACTTTGTATTTTATCATTCGCGTCAGTCATTATGCAGATAAAACATGAAAACCTGATAGCGGGCTCGACATAAGAATCGAACCAACAACCAAAAGCAATGACGGATCATTTTTTTAACAGAAACGGCATACGTCCTCCCCTAAACATACATTCTGTATTAAAATTCACTATACTTCTACTGAAAAACATGTGTGACCGTTCAGAATTTGTGTTGTGTCCCTTAAGTAGGCCGCCTCTAGACTGAAATGCTTGATCCTTCGCTGCAAACATTTTATCCATTCAGCTATTTGTGAATGTGACATGATTACCATTTATTATTGGTATCAACAGTCCTATCGCTATTTACGCTTGAACAGCGAACACTCATTTACGGATATACACGAAGTATTCATGAGTACCAGGAAAATACTTACGCACAATAACAAGTACTTTAGCTTGTCACCACAACATACCGTAAACAGTTAAAAAAAAATAATGTTGAGCAAATAAAAATTTAGCTCGATAGTTTATATTAATTATACACCATACATAACATTTTAACTACACGTGCTTACCTGCACGTGAATTGCATAATATTTAAGAGGAATGTCATGTATTTGTATTTGTATTTGTATATTGAAAGAATACACGAATTTCTGAGATGACAGTCGATGTTCAGAGTTTTCCCTTTTAAATAAAGAACGATAACTCTCTTCAAGAAATATGACAATAAGTAAATCGGTATAAAAAATGTTTGACCACGTGTTAGAAAAAACTGTAAAAAATGTTTCATAGTTATTTTGTCACAACAGCGAAATCAAAATTACTCATTGTCTTAAAATCAGTCGAATATATATTTTAAAAAATGACAATCTTTGAAGAAGTATAAGATGCGGTGGAGTTATACACATGCTTACTTTGGTTATAATTCCACCATGAACAAAATGTTGCTGTGTAGTACATCATAACACTCAGTTTTGGATTCAATTAAATGCAATTGGAAACGAAAGTGTAATGCAGACGACAGTGTAATATTGTTCGCTGACAAAAACCCTAATGTTATTGCAGATAGACCAAGTCGTATCATTGATAACTGTTCTACATGGCTAGTTGACAATAAACTGTCACTTTATTTAGGCAAAATCGAATATATGTTATGTGGCTCTTCTTGAATATTTAAAAAGGTCATTTACGGTACATGCAACGGTCATGAAATTCCGTCCCAGGAAAAGGTCAAATATTTAGAATTAACTATTGGCAAGTTGCTAAACGGTGACGCGATAGTTGACTCCATTGTTAAAACAGTTAATTTGCGGATTGCATTTTTATATTGAAATTGTCGTTATTTTAACCTTCAAACTAAGAAAATTTTAATAAGTGCCTTAGAAAAATGTCATTTTGATTATTCCTGCTCGTCTTGGTGTGCCGGTCTTACTAAAAAGTTAAAACACAAACTACAAGTCACTCAAAATAAGGTTGTACGATTCTTATTTAACTTATCACCAAGGTCTAGTATAACCTGCGCTATGTTAGAAACAGTTAATGTATTAAGGGTTGAGAACAGAGTAAAACAACTAAGACTTAACCATGTTTTGAATATTTTCCATGACACCGCGCCAAAATATCTTTATGATTACTTCCATAGGGTGTCTTCTATTCATAACCGCACACGGTTTATAGTAAAAGTAATTTTATAGTTCCGCATACTAAGAGTTTCGATTCGGGCACCTTTTATTGCAATTCAATTGCTGACTGGAATAATTTGCCTAACGATTTGAAGAAATTAACCAATAAGCAAAGTTTTAAGCGTGAAGTTAAAAAACACTTATGCAGCTCCTCGCATGCTAGAGAAAATTTGAATATTTATTTTTTAAGTATATGTTGAAATATTTCTTGTTTTGTGAACCACTTATATGTATTATTCAGTTATTCAGGTTATAAGATAATTAAATGTTTTTTGTATTGTTACATTTTAACAAGTTTATATCAAATGTCTACATTCTTAAGATTTTATGTATATCATATTTTTTTTTAAATTTTTAAAAAATTACAATTTTATGGGAAGGGACCACGTTGGAAATAAGCGCGTCAAGTTGCTGCTTTAATGGGTTATCCCAGGTTATAAGATCTTTAATTTTTAGATGATTATTATAATTATTTTACTTATTTATTTTTCTTGATTTATTACTGTTATTTTATCATCATGATATTTTACAACCTGCCTATTTATATAAAATCAATATTTCGCTACATGCAGCCAATTTCGGTAGCTGTCGAAAAAAACAAACAACAAACAAAAAAAACACACTTCAATTTCAGTTTGACCATAGTCCTAAAGGAATGTATTTATTGATTGTAAAGTCAGGGGATATGTATATATTAACATGCTCTATTTATCAAAAAAGTTAAATACAGTATCATTTTGTATGAATTGGCCAATAGAACAGCAACAAAGGTTACCGCTGCGTGTTGTTCCCTTTACGGTAATATTATCTTTATTGTAAAATATATTCGACGCTGAAAATAATTAAAGTAAGCTGTTAAATTATACGGTAAATCTTGCCAACCATGATGCAGAGGTCACATTTATATATTTTGCTATGTTCCTACAAAATGGAAAAAAAGTACTTGTCCAAACATAAAATCCTATTTAACTTCCCACAAACACAACTTTTGATAATAACAAAACTGGTTGAATTAAATGTGCTTATTATATTGCCAAAATCATACCTATAAAACCCTTATTGACCTATATTTGAAAACGTACAAAATAAATAACCTCGATCGAAGTGTGTATTTCTTAAACGACCTGTCCAATCGTTTATGAGGGTTTCTTTACAAATATCGCCGATTGTTTTACGACAATACCTACCAATGTCTGAGAGTATGCACATCAATACACGTATTTTAACGCCCACATTATCCAGATTTTCAGATTTGGCACAGCAAATATAGAAAACAGAGGGAGACATCAGCTTATAGGCATCATAACATTACAATGGTAGAAAGGAAGACAACTTTACTCACTGAGGATTTTTATTATAGAGTTGGGGCATAATGAAGCGTTATATATTTAGGTGATGTACTTACTTGTTTAGTTTTAGAAGGGGCAGATCGTTATATAAGATATATACATTAGCAAGACTGGAAAAGATATGGCTTATGTTACAGGAAGCATAACATCTAATGGCGATTATTAGAAATACATATTTTGAGAATAAGGCATTGTTGTAAATGTATATTTATGAAAGTTTAATTTGTAAAAACATGTGTATTAGCATACAGATATATATCACGTATATTTATATATATGTAGCGCAAGAAAGTAGAATCGTGATTATCGATATAATTGTATTGGGTTGACATAGAGATTGTAATGTTTACTTAAACTTAACTGAAGTTAACATTGCGATGTCAAAGCCATGGATTATTAGATTGGTATATGTGACGCAGGCGTTAAGTTAATACGCAGATGAAAAATTTATAGAAGATATAAATGCTAAATGTATGCATTTATAATATATTTACATATTGCTCGGAAACCAAATAATTTTATGAGAAATTATACCTACTTCAGAGATATTAATTAAAACATTTGTGATGAAAAATTACATTCTTGAGAAACCCAGTAACAAAGTAAACAGACGTGCTCTGAATCAGTACAGATGGTAACACTTCTTTGGAAGATGCAGTGTTAATTTGCAACTATTCCTAGACGTTTCATGTATCACTCTTTCAACTCTTTCAAGGTAAAACAAATAATTATTTTAACTTGATATTACTTGTAACTAGCATTAATGTTAAATAAAGTAAAGTTTTAGATACACATATTTTGTAGCAATGTACAATAATTGTTAATTCATAAGCAGACATTACTTTTGATATAATTACTACATTATTAATCAGTTGAATGTGCTTCAATTAAATATTACTTGCTAAATTATGTTTATCTAATAATTGTATGATGTATGTTTATCATAAAAAATACTGAATAATAGAAGCGTTAATTTGCACCTATTCCCAGATGTTCGTGTATCTCTATTTCAAGTTCAAGACCTACTGTTATCAGATATACTACCTAACAGTCACGTCACACTTGACTAACATTAAACATTATACATCGTTATTAAGTTTTCTATATTTTTTAAAAAATCTGTTGATGTCAGCAATAAAATTAGCATTATTCACCAGCGCAGTTGACTTCAGCAATATATTATTTATACGCACTGATAAACAGTTATTTTACCGAATACTATTTTGATCTGGTAACTCTGCTCTCGGGTATAAACGTGATGCTGTCTCGCGCTCTATTACGTCACGCATCACATTACCGCTGTCAATATTGAGAGGCTTCCAATGGTTTTTGTTTAGTAAAGTAGTGCAATAAATTAGCTCATGGGTTCATGTTCATGAACATACACTGAAGGGAATAAAAAATTGTTCTTAAAAACTATGTAACCGCAAGAGGCTACTTAATTTCTAAGCGCATCCCCTACATAACTGTCTCCCATGTGTGTAGTATCGACAGATGTGTTTCCTAACAAACTTTGTGATTCCCCGTTTTCTGGCGAAGGTGTTTATCGGACCAATACACTGGCGTCTACGCAATCTTAATCTGGTGCTTATTTACCCCTTAAATGCAGAAGGGGACGTGTATGCATCGAGGTCATGAGCCTCATGGACACTCCTACTACCACCAAAGCTATATTGGTAAACTATTTCTAGTTACAATGTATCATTGATATCTGAATCACAATTATGTTAATTTATATAAACAAGGCAAACCCTCCGAAATAGATCAGGACTTAGATATAGATATCACCTCCCATTTTTGTGTGATGACGAAAAACGTTCTGAGTTGAAAACGATGATGTATTTGATCCCGACAATAGTAAATACGGAGCACAAATATGTATTAACATTTAATTAAAATAGATGATAATCCTAACATAAGGCATGTTTGAGGAATTATTCAAGAAACTAATTCATGTGGGGAGCACCTGTGGACCTAGTCCATAGGAAAAAACAATGAAATTAGATTTGTTATGGAATACAGATTTAAATTTAAGAACAAGGGTCATTGACTGCTCCTCCCAGATTTTCGAGATACATTACATTATGAAATATAAAAATGTGGCCAAATCCGATACCTTGGCAAGCTGGCTAATATCAAATAAGAGTTGTTATGAAATAAGATGAAGGTATATTTTCATCATGGCATTTAACACACGATCAAAGCAACATATGACTATTAACAAAACTGCCACTTAAAACGGTACACATACCTACGGGCGTGTGATATTGATTAACTACTGTCACTTAAAACGGTGCACATACATACGGGCGTGTGTTATTGATAAACAACTGTCACTTAAAACGATACACATACATACGGGCGTGTGATATTGATAAACTGCTGTCGCTTAAAACGGTACACATACATACGGGCGTGTGTTATTGATAAACTACTGTCACTTAAAACGTCGCACATACATACGGGCGTGTGATATTGATAAACTACTGTCACTTAAAACGGTACACATATATACGGGCGTGTAATATTGATAAACATCTGTCACTTAAAACGGTACACATACATACGGGCGTGTGTTATTGATAACCTCCTGTCACTTAAAACGGTGCACATACATACGGGCGTGTGATATTGATAAACTACTGGCACTTAAAACGGTACACATACATACGGGCGTGTGATATTGATAACCTCCTGTCACTTAAAACGGTGCACATACATACGGGCGTGTGATATTGATAAACTACTGGCACTTAAAACGGTACACATACATATGGGCGTGTGATATTGATAAACTACTGGCACTTAAAACGGTACACATATATACGGGCGTGTGTTATTGATAAACTACTGTCACTTAAAAGGTAGCTCTATGGACAAGTGAAGCTAAACACGGCGCACACAAACATGATACAGTACAGTTACTTAAAGCAGTAGATTTATAGATGTGTGATTCTACAAGTGTAACAGGACGAGAATGATATGCAGCCAGTCCGGGACTAGAACCGGGACCCTTCGCTCACAGGGCGAATGCTCTACCGACTGAGCTAACCGAACCGCTTACATAGATTCCTCTCCTTGTAGGTTACGTATACACTGTGACACTAGTATTACCACTTATGAATTATAAACCGACATATTAGTTCTACTAACACTTAGAAAGGTATGTGTGTGTGTGTGTGTGTGTGTGTGTGTGTGTGTGTGTGTGTGTGTGTGACACGCACAGGACAATGTGGACGTCCATCAGTAAGAACAGCAACGACTGAGGACTTGATGGGCAATTGAAGCCGTCCTCACTTGTCAACAAAGCAAATATGCTTGAATATCGTTATTTTTTGATAGTTCGCGTAAAAAAACATCTCAGATCGAAAGGTCCCAGTTGACGTCCGATTCCTACCACTTTTTTCTGGTGTGTGTGGGACATTTACATTTTCGGTGTTTTCTGTTTCGTTCGATTTCATTCTCCATGGCTTTGCGCATCCGCAGATCGGTAATCACCTTCCGGTTATTTGAAACCGCGCTCTAAACCACGCTTGTTGATATCCCTATTTTTCTCCATCATTATACCTAAAACACCAACGTAAGTATATGTCTCGGAAACTTTTCTGTTTTAGTTGAGATATTGGCAGATTTTTCAGGCCGCTGTAGTAACATTACAACTAGTTGATAGCTACTGGGGCCTTCTGCAGTGTTCAAACGGAAGGGGTCTATTTTTTCCTATCCGGCTATCGTTTAGAAGTTTATGAATTGCTGTCTGTCTGTCTGTATCTGCTATTTTATGGTTCTACCACAATAACTTAAAATTCAGACGAACCCATAGATATTTAAAAGATATTTAAAAGCCAAGTTTACCAATTATTCAGTGCCTCACTGCCTATGTATTACCCCACCCACGTCTTTAACTGTATGATTTTTTCCGGAAGTAAACACCGACAATTGTAAACATAGTCATTCCAGAAAGACTTTCGCATTTTCTGATTTTACCTTTCATATTCATTTTTCAATTTTTTGTCTATTGGAAAATGCGATTTGGATTTTCTGATAGGTGGAATTTTTGTTATTGTTCCAGCAATTTAAAAGAACATGAGAAGATCAAGAAGAAAGTCCCCTTTAGAAACTGCCAGAGAGTGGGTAGAAGCAGAGAGAGATCCTTTGGGTTTTTCTATTGAAATATATCCCACTAAAGGTACGAGGTTTTAGTGCTAATGTGTTACTTTACTTTAAACATACTTTATTGCCAATAATGTAACTGTTAAACAGAAAATGGTTTGGTCACAAGTGCTTGTCACTTATATGCTAGCCCTCCCCAATACAATTTATTACAAAGACAAAATTATGGTTTCAAAATAATAACATGCTAATGTGTTCTTGCAAGGCTAAACATGGAGACTTCTGGATCTGTACGTTGTAGGGCCTTTTAGCGTTATCACAACGGGAGAGAGAGTGGGCGTCTTTTAGTCCCAATGATAAACAGCTTTTTTGAAGCTGTCTACTGTTGTTACACACACAGCACTGTTATCTAGTGTATTCCAGTCTATTGTGGTATTTGGAAAAAATGATTGTTTGAAAGTTTGGGTTTTACAAAGCACTTAGGGTTATTTACTGCTTGTCTTTCTATTATGTTCTGTGCGTTGAAGTCACTGAATGTCTTAGGTGTTATTTTTCATTTATTTGCGCGGACGGGTCTTAAATGGTCATGGCATGGCAGAGCTGGCACCAGCCCCTTGACCACTTTATAGAAAAATATCAGACGGTTTTCCTTCCTTCGGTCCTGCAAAGGTGGAAGTTTCATGTCCTGTAGCATCCAGTGGACTTGGTTGAGTAGTCTCCGGTGATAAATCTTGCTGCCTGCCTCTGTACTTTCTCTAGTCTATCTATGTCTTTTTGATGGTAGGGATCCCAGACTATACTGCTGTATTCTAATGTGGACCGTATAAGTGAAAGGTAAGCTGATCTTCTGCAGTTCTGGGGACAATGCTTTAAGTTTCTGCGCAGGAAATTTAAGTGTTGAACTGGCTTTCTTCATAATCTTGGTGATGTGTGGTGTCAATTTAAGATCTTCAGATAATGTAACACCAAGATAGGGATTTTCTGGTACTTGTTGGAGGATATGGTCATTTAGTTGATAAAACTTGGATGATTTCTGGTTTATGGACATGATGTAGCACTTCTTTGCGTTGAACGTCATTCCCCAAGAATCAGCCCACACTTCCAGTTGTCGTAGGTCTTGTTGAAGTTTTTCATGGTCACTACAGTTTTTGATGGTGCGGTACAGCAGATAGTCGTCGGCAAAAAGCCGCACTGTTGACTTCACGGACTCAGGGAGGTCGTTGATATGGCAGAGGAAGAGTAGCGGGCCAAGCACTGTGCCTTGGGGTACATCCGAATCAACAGTGGTTGCTTTGGATTCTTCTCCATCAACGACGACCTTCATACTCCTGTTGGTGAGGAAATCCTTGAGCTAGTGGTTTAGGTTGCCTGTGATGCCGTACTTCTCCATTTTGTGTAAGAGTTTTCGGTGGGGGACGGTGTCGAAGGCCTTGCTGAAATCCAGTATGGCCATATCTAGCTGAACACCTGTGTCAGTCTTGGCAAGTAGGTCATGGACTGTTGTTACTAATTGGGTTTCGCAGGAGTAGCCGGAGCGAAAACCATGGTTTAGTGATTTAAGGATGTTATTTTGTTCAAGATGTGAAAGAATATGTTTGCAGATGATGTGTTCCAGTATTTTGCAGGTAACACAAGTCAAGGATACAGGTCTGTAGTTTTCGGCTAGATGTACGTTGCCCTTCTTGAAGATTGGTGATACGAAGGCACTACGCCAATCTGTAGGTAGCTTTCCAGTGTCAATTGATGATTGAAAGATGGTTCGTAGTGCAGGTGCTAGCTGTCGAGCGCAGATCTTTAGTACCATGTTTGGAATCATATCCAGTCCTTGTGCTTTAGATGTGTTGATCGCAAGCAGAAGTTTCTCAATGCCTTTGATAGTGATGATGAGAGTCGGAATGGTAGTCCTACTTTGCTTGGATGTGTCAGGGAGAGGTGTATTTCTATCATCCTTAGTGAATACAGATCTAAACTGGTCAACCAGGATTTGAGCCTTGTCCTTACTGTTACTGACAAGTCTGCCAATCTTCTTGAGAGGAGCCACACCAACACTAAACTCTCTGCGTGACTTAACAAACCTCCAAAATGGCTTGGTGTTGTTCTCGTCGAGTCCCTTCTGGATTGTGTTGTTGATGTGGTTTATCTCAGCTTTCTTAAAGATGTTTCTGTGGGTTGTTGCTGCGCATCGCTACGCGCATAGTTCCTTTCTGTTACTTTCAGTTTCAGGGTCTAATTTCGCCGTTTGGTTAATTAAAAATCGAGTCGCATTAGGATATTTACAAAGCGAAGTATTTTCATTTCGAGATGTCAGAAATGTAACTTTTGTCAAGGAAGCGATCAAAAAGCATGGAAGAGTATATTATTTTTCGTTCTAAACCACCAGAAGTGCTTGTACATAACGAAGTCGAAGAAACGACTACGAAAATATAATCAGTACTCGTAGTGGTAACATTTCGGATATGAATCATTTGTGAATTTGTTCCAAAGCGCTGAATATATAATGAATTTACCTGAAACAATATTATTCATACCGGGATGGAGACAAGGAAGAATAAGTCTTGAATTTTGACATTTAGCTGACCTGATGCATGTAAAAGTTTAGTATATAAGGACATTATGGAATACACTTATATGGCCCATTTGGGTCAATGTTATAAATAAACTGTATTTGTGGAAGTATAAGAACAGTGGAAACAAACAAGACACATCGATTAAACAGGAAAAGTCCAATATCATTCGACATCAACACAATGTAATTGAGTATAAGGTTAGTTGATGCTTTATCATAACTCACTGATCAATATTGATGTATCACATAAAATGATAACTTACTTTATGATTTCTAGAGATGAACAACTATAAAAAGTGATTGATTGGTTGAATATTTAGTGTCATTTTCATGCCATCGAGGCTTAACAGACGATCACCTAACCACTGTTTCCTGGAATTATGTACATCAAACTAAGGGCTAATTACGAACAATACAAGAACAGTTTCCTGCCCCGAACCATCAGACTGGAATGCCCTTCCCCTGAACCTGGTGATGTCCGCATCTGCAGATGAATTCAGTCTTCATCTAATGAAATACACAGCCTAGGCATACAGAGGCTTTTATCATTTTTAAATATTAATATGCCAAGTGCTTTTAACCTTTTTGATGACGTCACTTTCCCGCGATGTGTCAGCCCTGGGCAGTATCGAAGTAGAAGTAGAAAATTAACCAGTATTTGAGCACACCCCATCTCAGCAAGTAACTGATAGCTTTCCCACTTGAATCAGCGGTGAGAGACGATTGATAAAGAGACATAATGTTGTATATCTATCATCCTGGAGACTGTTGTCGGGCGCGGATTCGAACAGTATTCTTACATTGAGTAAATGTTAAAAATAAATTTTTACACTGTCTTGTTCTGTGTTTTCTGTTGAACAGAAAATTGTTACATGAATTATGAAAATAAGAAACTATTTAACACATTTCAGGAATGCTAAACAGAGGCTCAGGTTACAGATGGATTGAGATGTCGGTGCTTTAAATACCTGTAGTGGTTTCATTAACTATGAAGAGACAATCAATATCGTGACATAGACAACGTGTACAGAAGCACTAAATGAAAGAGTGACAATCGTCAAAAGGGGCCAATGGTAATTATTAATGTAGTTTAACCGTTTCAGCTTATTTCTACTATGGAATACAACTAAATAATCATGAGCACAACAGATGATCTGAGGGGGATCAAACCTGTGACTACTTGTTTGGCACACCCAATATCCGTGCAAGTAACTGACAACTTTCCCAGTTGAATCAGTGATTAAAGATGAATGAACATGAGACACAGTGTTGGAATTTGCATATTTTTAAATCATCACAGAGACTGGCCAAGCGGGGATTTGAGCTTGCATCCCCATGACTGCTTGTTACATAACATAACAGTTTCATTCAGTAAAAAATGTCCACATGCAAGTTTATAACCATAAGATTTTGTTCAATGGTTTGAACATAGATATCATAACAGGAATTGCTGCTCAGTTATAGCCCTTGAGTTGTCAAAACTATACCCATATATTGTGCTGTTTTATTAAAGTACATTGTCGTTTTTTTTAGCCATACCAATGAGCTCAGTCAGTAGAGCACGATACTTCTAGCTCAGGGTTGAGAGTTTGATACCTGAGGCTGGCTAACTTACAGTGCTAACAGTCATTCAGATGGGACTTTAAACTGAGGACCTTTATGATGGTGCTATACACCAAGCAAAAGAACCAGGTGAAACATGATTAGGTTTCTATGATATTTGTTTCCAGCAATATTCCCCACAAACCCAAAAAGACTAAACTGTTCACTTTTCTGGGTGCATCACCCAAATTGGAAACTGGTCGTGATGTAAATTAAGCTTACATACAAACAAATATTGTCATTTATTTGTTTATCTGATATAAGGGCCCTTCTCAGCTATTTGGAAATAGTAATAGCCGTCACTTTTTAAATTGTATTTTCTATTTGAAATAAGATAAATAAAAAACTACGTTTTAAATTTGTTGTTTGTTAATTCCTCAGATAGAAAAAACAATATCTTGACTCGATTCTCAGAAAATGGATCAAATTTGTATTTGAAACTTGAAATGTCAAGGAATATCCGTCATCCATTTTGGCTAGGAAATGAGGGGACTTCAATCATGGCCAAATTTTTCCTGTTTAATCTATATGACAACAGTAAGTCATTTGCTAACATTTAAATGAAATAATACTTGCAACTATTCCCTATAACTATTAAATGAATATGTTACAAGTGATAAAAAAAACTTGTTAGAAATTGATGCATACGCCTATTACGGCATCGGTCAAAACAAGAAGAGTTGTCGGCATTAAAACAAATATATTAATCATGTTGTGATGATCAAAGAATATCCACATGTTTGGAAAACATATTTCCATCGTAGGTTTTAAAATAACACACTTTGTATATAACAATGACAAAGCTGTAAAATTCAAATTTTATTCGGGAATCGAAATGTCCGTCAATTCCGTAATTGGCGTATGCTGGGTCACGAATCCACTAGAATGATCTAGGAGACTTTTTTATCGGGAGTTAAACTTTGCCTGAGAACGTTTTATGTGTACTACGTCATCGATACCAGTGCAGATTTTACATAAAACAAAAATATGGAGGTAAGTTTGTTGTCTGTCAACCGCTCAGCCAAATAATGGGCGTCACAGAAAAATTGAATCATTGTTTTATCATCCCAACACAATACTTGTGTATAATTCGAAGTAACGATAGCAGTGTAAATGGATTAGAGAGATGACACACGAACATACGAGAGTATTCTCCTTACTTTCAAGTGTATTTTAGAAAAGTCGAGATCGGCAATTACAGTTTGACAGAACTTGTTTGTACGGACATTTTTATTGACAGACATTTATCTGAGAAGTAATTGCCGTTCATGCTTTATTCATATTTATTTCATTTTTGATGCTGACTCGATTGAATAAGACTTTTAATGATAATGACTTGGCTGTAGCTGTTGGCCTCTTACATTTAAAGTGTGTGCAGAACATCTAAGAGAAAATATTTAGATTTTTTATTCGGAAATTATGCTTTGACAGTGTATACATGATAGACTAAATCTTTTAGTATTTTGTCAAGAATAATGTCCGTCATAAAAAATATGTCAATCATAATTTCCATCACATGCATGAGGCGTTTTATTTGTATTTTTCAGTTAAAATTTTAAGTAGCCTTTTTAAAGTCAATGTTTTTAAACATTAAGAAAATATAAACTTTATTCATAATTTTTGGAGCAAGAGTCTAACTTCCAACTGTCGAATCTTAACTATCAAATAGTAGTTTGGCAGTTAATTTGACCAGACTGTCTTGTCAAAAGTAATTTCCAAGTACAGAAATGTAATTTGTGATTTGAATTTTAAAGCAAGCATCAGTGTCATCTTTCAAGTTATTGTTTTTTCTTGAAATATTAATTGTTAATAGAGTTTTAAAATTTAAAATTGGTTTAGCATAAATAATAACAATGTTTGTTGTTTTCGTGATGGAAATTATGTTTGAAAATTTATAATGTGTGACCGCGAAATGACGGTCAGGTTATTTTGAGCTCTCTAAAAATCGGACATTTTCTATAGTTATATTTAACATAGAACTTTATGAAATATAGCAAATTGTGTGTTAATAAATCAGGAATTGGAATACAAAAACAGTAGTGTCTCCCATATCTTATTAATTAAGATACAGGGCAAAACGTAAAAGACAAAGAAACTATAATGGAGATCGGATTAACAGGTGTTAGGAAAGTGTGAGCGGTTTTTACGGATTTATTAAAACTGGAAAAAGACTGCCCCGGGCTATCATCACCAGTGCAACGGACGCATAATACGCTTTGCCTGGATGATAGCTATCGAATTATGGCAGACAAAGATAGTAAACAACCGGGAAATACTTCTGAGGTATTTAATCACAGTTTCAACGAATATGAAAGCTATCTCTCAACCTCTGTCAAGACTATTGAAAACCCGGACTTCGATAATGAACAAACATTTCTGAAATCCGCTGAATTAACCCCGTTTGTGCCTCTTATACCGTCAGTAAATATGGGGAACAATCCAACTAGTCATACTGAATATGCCAATCTGAGTTACCTGGATTCGTCCGTTTTAGACGCAGAAGGCAATTTGCAGTGTGGTCAAAAACAAACAGATGAAATGCTGACTGCGTACAAAATCGAAGCTGTTATACATGATCGTTTGGATAATGGTCTAGTCCATTTATCAAAAGATCTTTACATAAGCTCGATCTTAGACATTACAGGCAAGTGCGAGGAAACTCTAGCCCTTTATCGGAATGAGCTGGCCTTACGGGCCCGTCACTGTAATAATCCGCCGGTCGGAATTTTAAAGGACAGACGTAAATCTTCAAAGTTTTCAATTGCTGATAAATACGCACAAGATTGTTATCTTTTATCTCAATTTCTTGAGGGTAACGTTACCGATATAGAGGAACTATTCAAAAAGCCCCCTTTGCAACAAAACCAATCATTTTCCCAAAGAAACTCGGTATCACAAACTCCAAAGTTTAACACAGATCTACTGCACGATATGAACATTCTCAAAAATAATGTCGCGCATCTTCAGTCTGAGGTTCATGTGTTAAAAGTCGATGCTGCTGAAACGAAAAATAAATTAAATACATTCACAATTGATTAAAAATCTGACTTAGAAGAACTGAAAGGAGAATTAATCTCATGTAGTAATATACTGACCAAGCATATCAAAAGTGTCAAACCAGACGAGTCTACAAAACTGTCAAACGACTTGGACGCTTTAGCAAAACTTGTAAATAAACTTGACAATAGTCGTTCTCATGTTTATAATGAACTAGAGGAATTAAGTAAAAAAAACAGTGACAATTCAATAAATATTGAAAACCTCCTTGATTCTGAGACACAAGAGAAAACGAGTCTTAAAATGCATTTAAAAAATGTAGACGACAAACTAGAAACACATGTAAAAACTGTAAGTGAAAATATCGTGTCAATTGAAAATCAGCATATCAAAACATTAGACTCTAAAGTTAAAACAATGGAAAAGAAAATATCCCAGAATGACCCGTTGTCATGTTTTAAAAAGGCATTTTCTTTATTTTCCGAAGATATCGCCTCAAAATTTGACGCACTTAGTCATAATCTGCAGTCGTCGGTAGAAAAACTGGTGAACACAAATGGACAATCGCTTCAATGCGAGGAACTAGAAAATAAAATAGGACAACGGGCTTCACCGCTTATACAAGTAAGTTACCGGAAGTAGCCGACAATCACGCATCCAAACAACCGGAAGCGCCGTTAATAGACCTCACACACCCGACGACGCCGGTAACGTCTGCTAGAAGAAACGACGATCCTATGGAAATTCAAATAAACGTGCCATTTCGCAGTAGTCATGCTTTTAAAGATGTTATAAGAAAAAGATCGAAATCTTACATAATTACAGGCATTGGCTTGGAAAGCGATCAGGATGGACTTGAAGAATTTCTCACTGATTTAGGTGTAGTGTATAAATCGGCAAAATTTCTATATACACGCAGGTCCGATAGTCAATCTGCACAAATAGTCATCAGTGAAGATCAATCCGTATTAGTAGAAAATCCCGACATTTGGCCACCGGGGATCAGTTGTCGCCCCTGGTTACAACGTTCTGAGTACTGTACTAGGTATTTAAATATTGATCAAAATTAATTTAATAAACCATGAATCATAACATTATGTCATGGAACTGCACTGGACTTATGACCGGCATTCCTTATCTGCTTAAGGAACTAAAAAATAAGAATATTACTGTTTGTGGCATATCAGAACACTGGCTCCTGCAGCAGAACGCGTACATACTAGACAGTTTAAGCAATGACTATGAAGCACATGTTATATCAACATCCAACCCAAAATCAATTAATGGTAGATTGTTTGGAAAGGGTGGTGTGGCAATTCTTTGGCACAAATCACTAAATGATTATGTTCAAACTATAGAAACATTCAGTGAACGCATAGCTGCTATAAAGATTTCATTTAAAACTTGCAATCTGTACGTCATTCAAGTATACTGACCATGTCCTAGTGAAAAGATAGACATTTTTAAATCGGAAGTAGATAGAGTGAACGACATACTATCTGTGATAGACAATGGCGATAAAACTATTCTAATGGGTGACTTTAATGCTAAATTTCTTGGAAATAAAACGTCCATAATATCGAAAACACGAGATAAATATATTCGATCACTCTCCAAAATGAATAACCTAATAGTGTTAACAGGAACTGATATGTGCAATGGCCCAAATTACTCATTTATCCCAGGGGTAAATATGTCACCAAGTCTGATCGATCATGTACTGGTTGATGAATCTCTGATCTCTTGTGTACGTGAGTGTTATATTGAAGAAGAAGCTCCACTAAATGTTTCTCGTCACCTGCCTATATTTATGCAAATACAGGTTGATTTAGATACTGACAATGCTTTTGTTACATCTGAACAATTTACAAAACACTGTTTCAACTGGTCATCGAATGTGCAAAGGGAAATGTACAGATCACAAGTTAAAAAAAGCTTGGAAAACACATCCTTTAACTTTGAAAATGTTAATGATTCGTATGAGAAAATTATCGCTTGTTTACAAAATAGCGCAGAAATCAGTATCAAAAAGAGAAAATTTAAGAAATATCTTAAACCATACTGGTCACCAGTGGTAGAAAACTTACATAAATCCATGGTTACGTCACGTATCGAATGGTTAAAAAATGACCGGCCGAGAATTGGGAGAAATTTACAAAAAATATAAAAATCAAAAACGTATATTCAGACATGAACTGAGACTTGCAGGAAGGCTGTTTGATCGAGAAGAATACGAAAGAATTGATAAGTTGACAGAACTAGATCATAAGGGTTTCTGGAAAGTGATCAAAGCGAAACGAAAAAACAAAGGAAATGCAAAAAATGGCAGTGAAATAATATTTAAAGATAAACTTAAAAAAAATCCAGAAAGAACACTAGACGGCTGGCGAGATTATTTTAACGATCTTTATGCATTTTCTTGTGATACACATTTTGATGAAACTTTTAAAACAAAAGTGGAAAAGGAACTCGAGTCTAAAATCGACTTAAACGAAAACAACTATCTATCAAGTTGCTTAATAAAACCATTAAACCCGAAAGAGTTGTTAAAAATAGTACAAAACTTACCAAATGGGAAAAGTGCCTCCAGCGATAACATTACATATGAACACATAAAACACGGAGGTGAAATACTGGTGAACTACATAACAAGTTTATTTAACAGCATTTTAAGGCATGAACAAGTACCATTATCATTTAAAAACGGTATAACCATAACTTTACATAAAGGTAGTGGAAAATCAAAAACAGACCCAAACAATTATAGGGCTATATCCTTAATTCCAGTGATCTCAAAAATCTTTGAAAAAATAATTTTGACAAGAATCGAAGGTAACACGAATCTACAAACCAAATTACACCCACTACAACATGGATTTCAAAAGGGAAAAAGCAGTAAAATGGTCTCTTTTCTCTACCAAGAGGCAATCAATTACACTTACGAACGTAATCAAGTTATGTATTCATGCTTTATGGACGCTATGAAAGCGTTCGACCGTACATGGATCTCCGGGGTTCTCTACAAACTGTATCACCTCGGAATATATGGTAAAGCATTGCGCATATTTAACGACATGTTACGTGGAGGGTCAAGTCGTGTGTATGCCTGTGGGCATTTGTCATCTCGATTCCAAATCCACCAGGGAACCAGACAAGGAAGCATTTGGTCCCCGTTCTTATATACCGTTCTCATTGACGAACTTCTACATACTCTCGAGGCTTCAAACCACGGACTGAAAATAAACTCTGTGTCTCTCTGCGCGCCTACACAAGCAGATGATATTGTTCTGATGTCTTTGTCGAAAAACGGACTTAATGAACTAATAAAAATTTGCAGCACTTACGCAAACAAATGGCGTTATTCGTATAATGCCTCAAAATGTGCTGTACATAATCAGAAACAACGTCATCGGCCGGAAGACAATACTCTGTGTTATGCAAATCAACCACTTCCAGTCGTCAAAGAATACAAACATCTTGGAATAATCCAGAATAACAGACGGAACTCCCCTGCAAATGTAGATATGGTGCGTCAAACTACGCGGGGATCGCTGTTCTCGTTAATAAACTGCGGAATCCATAGTAATGGCGTCAACCCTATAACGGCAGCAAAACTTTACACGTCCATTGTCCTACCACGAGCTCTATTTGGTTGTGAACTATGGAATGATATAACAAAAACTGACATGTCTCACTTAGAAGCTACTCACCATTTCTGTCTAAAACGCATCCAGAACCTACCCCATCTTACCCGCTCAGACATGGTCACCGGTTTACTTGGGTTCACGTCATTAGAAGCATACATAGACTTACAAAAGTTATCGTTCCTTGGTACGATTTGTAGACTTAAAGCAACAGACATTACGCTCCAGCTATTTCTCAATAGACTTTACCAATGCAAAAACATGTGTACAAAACGAAACAATGGCTTTATAAACGATATCCTACAAATACTCAGAAAATACAAACTGGAACAATATATCGAGCAATTCATGTTATCAACAACATTTCCTGCAAAAGAACCATGGAAAAGTGTTTGTAAAAAAACAATAATAAACTTCGAAGAACAGCATTGGTTATTACGAATTAACGCAAACGATGATTGCTTCCGGTTTCGAAGGGTCCACAATAAACTATCTCCTGGAACAGTCTGGCTAACTGCATTAGAGAATCCGTCTTCCATCGAGTCCATGACATTCTTAGCCAAATTATGCTGTGCACCAAAACCAAACCAAATAAAGAACTGTTTAACATGCAAGGCACAATATACAAATGAACTGTTTCATAAAGTTTTTGATTGTAGCAGTAATAAACATCAATCCACGAGGATGGCGTACTGGAACTCTCTCAATATTCAGTTTCCAAGTGATCTATGCTCATATCTACGGAACAGTACCAAAGACATTCAATTACTATTCTTGATTGGATATGTAGATATACTTTTATCTTCACTGTTAACAGTAAAGCAAATCTCAGAATTTATGAACTTTAATGCTGCTTTCCTGAGATCAATATACGCTTGTTAATAAATGCACGTCTATATGATTTACATGTAGAGACTGATATTAAAATGAATTAAGACCTGAAACAAGATATACACACTTTAAACATTTTCATGTTTCGTTTCGGTGAAATAACCTAAATGTGCATATAAATCATTCAAACTAGAGTCGTACAACAAGACAACAGATTTAAATAATTTACTTTAATTCACGAATAAAGTCAGTTATTTATATCTACATCGATGATAAAACCATAGACTTGGTAAATATTAACTATTATTTTGTAATTCACAATGTGATCATAGTATTTATATTGTAATATTATATGTATAAAATCCAAATGTTTGTAAAATCTCCAGAAATGGGGGAATAAAAGTTGATAATAATGGTAAATAAAACAAAATTTCTTTGCAAAAACATTAATAAGTTCTGTACTGATACTCTATTGCAAAAAGAGTTAAATTTTCTTGTAAATAATTTATAAATTTATAATTTCTAAACAATTTGTTATATATTTTTCAGGTTGTCTCACCACCTAATGATGAACTGGCTGACACCAATGGGATATTGGTCCAGTTTTAGAGTCGATGGCAGGCTGGATGTTGGAACAAAAACTTCTTTTTGTCTCCCATTTTGATATTGTGCACCGTCTTGATCAACCAGCCTTGTTACAGATTGGCTCAAGATCTTATTATTATTTTCTTTTTGTAGTGTCCATAATTATTTAAAGACTCATTAAACTTCCTAAACGGTTGTTTTTAGTTTTAATGCAAGTCAGTTTTAATCTTCACAATAATAGAATACATGTTTATTTGATTACTGAAAGATTTTGCAAATGGAAAAATATATATAAAGCATATTATTAGCTAGTACATAATTATGAACGGGTTTTGTTTACAAATTAATGTTCGTCTCTTTTGGATAAATACATTCAACAGAAAACGAGGAGTTACTAATTTTGGAACGCGTCGGTTGGTAATATATGATCACTTCATTTCAGAGAGAAACATAATATGGTGAACTGTAGGGGATGCAGTTAAAAATTCAAATAACCGTCTGCAGTTTGAAAGTTTTTAAGAACATCCCCTTTGTTCCCCTTGGTGTATTAATGAACTGGAACCCACAAGCTAATTTATTGCATGTTAGCAACGAATCAACCATATAGAATTAAAAATAAATTTACGTTTTTAATAACTGAACTTAACAAACACAATATTGACTATGATAAAGTGATTTGTGACGTAGTGTCGCGTGTGATAGTATCATGCGTATATACAAGGGAGGATCCTAAGCACGAGTTACCAGACCAAAATACATAATGTTAGTGAATCCATAACTCAAAACTTGTTAATGTACCCCTTATATAACGATCTTAATGGTATTAATCTGCACACTACCACTGTAGTATTCATTTGTGTACTTCCGAACACTAGGGGAGGCACAGTCGGAAAGCAACCGAGTCATTACAGTATAATAAAAGTTTAAGGAGGCTTTAATATATAGTATACTTAACTAAATTCTTGATTTAAAACTGTGTGCTTATTTGAACATTCACTGTCACTTATAAATGTGTTTTGGGTAAAAGTTCCTTGCTTAGTATGATACTGAATTTTGTATGCTCTGCTTTTAAAATATTCAAATGTTTATGACAAACGGATGTTAAAAACAAAAAATAATGCCATCTTAATGTTTCATTTATATTTTGCAGCTATATATTTAATTATTATCAACTTATAATAACTATTTGAATTGATTATAGCGTTTGTGTCCTTTATTGTGTTTTACCCAAGTGCAAATCATTCAGATTGGATGTATGTACATGTTTCAATAAAAATCAATAAAAAATGTTCGCCTTAATTGTGTGTTTAATTAGATGAGTAAAATTTAAGAATAGTCCACTTCAATGCATATGGAGTCAAAGGTAAAGTTAATTTCTTTACCACTTGATAAACCACTTCAGGGGTATTCAAATAATATTATTTATTACAAATGATATTGAAGTAATAGGCGTCACTTTTTTTTGGTTGTCAAAATGTCAACAGTAATGTCCGTACATAAAAGTGTCTATATAATTATTAAGTGTCACTTTAACTCTAATATATAATATGAAAGACATTTGAAGAAATCTGATTGACTTGTCCATGACAAGATTTTTATGGGAAAGAGGATCTGCTTAAAGGAAAAAAAGAAATGCAGCCAGGAATAAAAGTAATAGGCGTCACTATTTTTAACTGTACTACAGAAAAAAACAACAAACTTTTTCTTAATGGAAGTTGTTTCCATTGTATGAAAATCTGATAAATGAATTACTTAACAGTTACTTAGTAGTGATTTTGGCAGGAAAAAACTGTTTAAAATGAAAATTAGATTTGTCAAGATAATGGGCGTCACTTTGTGGTGTCTTTACTGAAAACACTAAAAAGTATTTAAATTAGCCCTACGCTATCTTTTTATTATCAGTTTAAGCATTTATGATGTATCTATAAGTGTCATGAATTGAAATTAAGTGGTTTTACCCATATCTAAAATTTGAGAGATAATTTCCTAATAGCTGATAGGGCCCATAAGCTTCCTTTAATTTTTAGTGATGAAGTCAGTCAAGTAGTACACCAGGACCAGGCCAGTTTATTACAATATGTGTTGCCAGAAACGTGGATTATGACAGGAAATCAGATATTGGGACCATGTTAAGAAAAAGTATTAAAAAAACATGATGTTTTTTCAAAAGACTAGGAAATGCACATATTATGAAAAATTAAGAACAATCACTACCAGTTCACCAGGCAGTGTTCTTAAATTTGAATGACAATTCAATGATTAATGTTGGAAGTAGCCCAGTACAGGAATAAAAATTTCAAGTTAATGTAATAATAATGGATGATGGTGCGACTACTATAATCAAGATAAATACCAGAAAAAGTGACTTGAATGGACTCGTAGATAAAACTCTGAAGATATTATGTTGAGTAGCAGGTCACTGGTGATCCAACCTTGATTGACAGTACATGATTTTACCACTAGGCATCTAACATTTCAAACTATTACAAATATTGATGTTCATCAATTACCTGGTATATATATAATGTATAAAAGCAACATAACAGTAATTACATTATAAATTACAAATATTATAGTTGCTATTTAGTGCATCATTCACAAGTATGAAAGTTACCTCTGCAATGAAACTTCATTTATAAAAATTACAACAGATAATTTTCACCGTTTTGACAATTTTAGGCCATTTTATGAAAAGGGAAGTTAACATTTAGCACTGTAGCTTAGTAACAAGCAAGGTGACATGTATTTTTTATTTTATTTTATGATATAGTTTGTTATAGTGCCTCTTTGTAGAAAGAATGAAACAATTCTCCGCATTAGAACTTTTTTTATTATTGAATTAGTGTCAAAATGCATCGTTTGTGGCCATTTTATGAAAAGGGAGGTAACATTTAGCTCTGTAACTTAGTAACAAGCAAGGGGACATCTATTTTTTATTTCATTTTCTGATATAGTTTGTTATAGTGCCTCTTTGTAGAAAGAATGAAACAATTCTCCACGTTACAACTTTTTTTATTATTGAATTAGTGTAAAAATGCATCGTTTGCGGCCATTTTATGAAAAAGGGAGGTAATATTTAGCAATATAACTTAGTAACAAGTAAGGCAACATATGTTTTTTATTTTATTTTCTGATATAGTTTGTTATAGTGCCTCTTTGTAGAGAGAATGAAACAATTCTCTGCATTAGAACTTTTTTTATTATTGAATTAGTGTCAAAAATGCATCGTTTACGGCCATTTTATGAAAAGGGAGGTAACATTTAGCACTGTAACTAAGTAACAAGCATGGGGACATATATTTTTTATTTTATTTTCTGATATAGTTTGTTATGGTGCCTCTTTGTAGAAAGAATGAAACAATTCTCCGCGTTAGAACTTTTTTTATTTTTAAATTAGTGTAAAAATACATCGTTAAAGCAACACATCCACGTTTAAACTTTTAAAAAAAAAATTTAATTGAGTTATGAGCACATTTCCCATACAAACATATGATCAATTAGCTGTATATGAGCATATAAACACAATCCCGAACAAAATGATGCCCAAATTATAATGCGTGACTAACACTTTATAAAACAAGCGTGTAACTCACCCGAGTAAAAAAAAAATGATTTTCAAGGCCGGTAAAGTACACTACGCACTAAAACGTGAAGTTTTTTAACACGACTCGCATAATTCAATTTGAAGCAAAGTTGGAATCCTTGGCAATTTAAAAATAATTTATAAAGCGTTTGTCACGCTTTATAATTTGAACATCTTTTTTTATAATTCTAAAGCGTTCTGGATAGTGTTTGTTAGCACATATACAGCTCACTGACCATATATTTATGTATGGGAAATGTGCTCACAACTCAACGGAAATTTTTTTAAAAGTTTAAACGTGGATGTGTTGCTTTAACGGCCAAATCTGTAATCATTGAAATTTATGAAAATCACTGTATGAAATGTGAAACTCAAAATAGCATCATGACTTTTTCTGTTTTAGGTACTTTGTCTTTTGTTACATGAGTGACAACAATATTTTGTTGAAATATATTACTTTGTTAGTAAATTAAACAAGATTTATAACTTACACCCATTTGCTGTTTTTTCTTTAAAAAATGTAAAATAGTGTAGTTTAAAAATAGTCATAGCAAAAAAAAACGAGCATGGTGACCTATATTTTTTTTTAGTGTTTTAAACTTGTCTTACTTCAAAGTACTTATGTGCAAAATTTAAAAAAAATCTCCGCGCTAGAACTTACTCGAAGAAACGTCTTTTAAAGCCCTTTTGCAGTCCTTCTGGAATAGCTTGAAAGGACTTTTAACATACAAAAACTAAATAACCAAATGGCACTTTAATGTTTGTTTGGTGTGGGGGTGGGGGGGGGGGGGGGGGGTATTTCTACTTCAATTTCATATTTATGCAAGGTAAAAACTATAGATAAATTACATCTCACATTTATTTATTTATTTTCAGGTAGAGGTATCATAACCACTACCTTCAGGAGTAAGGGTGACTTCCTGCTTCAGTATGCAGTAGACGTCATAACAGCAGAGGAGGGTGAAATCAGGGAGGCATTCAACAGCTCTGGTCTTAGGTTCTTCTTTCAAAGTGGTGAGAAAAAGTTTTGGTAAGTTCACTGTTATTAAACTATTGTTCTGCTGATGATTAAGAAAACCAAGAAAAATGTACAGAACCGAAATCACCACATACAAAAATAAAATGATTGAGCATTCCCTTCCTTTATTAATTTTGTGACACAAATTGATCAAAACTAATGAAGACGTCGTATGTGGAACTGTGTTCGAGATTGTAAACAAATTATTGTTGATTCTGGTCAGAAAAAGCCCACGATATATAGTGGACTAAAGCAGACCTGGGGTAATTGTAATCAGCTGTAATTCATTACAAAATCTGAAGTAATTGGATGTAACCAGTAATCAAGATTATTTTTGATTACATTAATCATAATGTAATCAATTACATTGTGAAAACAGGTGTAATCATGATTTCATTTTGATTACTTTATAATTACATTCATGTTTTAAATGTTCTAAAGAAGGGAATAACTGACATACCTTCAATTAGACTATATGTGATAACAGATACATTTATATCTTATAATGTAGTCCTCATCTTTCGTGGTTGATATTTTCAAATCTTTATTTCTTAATGTAAGCTAACTTGGAATGAAGTTACCGAAAACTTTTTAAACAGACATTTTTAAATGGCTAATAGTTGAAGATTTATATACTGACATTCAATGTGATAGATATGATAATGGGACACATAATCCATAGATTATTGAACAAACATGCGTTTTTTAAGATTTGTGTGTACTGTATATGTTAAATGACTCCATTGGCTTTCAAGAAAGCTCATCAGTGATAGTGACTGAGGTAGTGCATTGGCTTAGGAATCAATGGGGTCCACAGATCGAGGCTCCTGTCCATAATTAGTACCATTTCTTTCAAGTAATTCAGCAGAATTATGCATAAACAATAAGTCATATTATCAACATGCAACATGCTGTACATGTCACTGTATTTGTGAATGTCTTCATTTGAAGGTTGCACTGTCCTTAGTGTGAAGTCACACTGTCCTCATTTGGTGTCAGTACGATAAATCAATACTTTTTATTTACCCAGTGCTGGATGACCTCAATGACAATGATAGTGATGTTGAGGCAAATGGGCGAGAACCTGAACATATGGATGCTCAGAAAGGTATGGAGCAATGTATTTTCTGTTATGAAACCTTTTGAAATGTTGAGTTTTACACCATGTTTTTACAAAAAACATATTAGCTCACCTGGGCACAGAGTGCTCGTGAAGAGCTATTGTGGTCAGTGATTGTCTATCGTCTTTGTCAACATTTTGCTTCAAATGTCATCTCCTAAACCACCTGGCCAATTTTGAAATTATTTCACAGGATTTTTTCCTTAGTTGGTGGTTTAATGCAGATTAACAGAAAGGAAAATATTTGAAAATCTCATAATTTCATAATATGTTTGGGTTATCCTACCAATGCCTTCAGGGCATGGACGCTCGTTAAAAATGACAGACAGGGGGCGTGGCAGGTTTTCCTTAAATGGCTATAGTTGAATTGTCAAAAACTGCTGGCCCAACTAACAAGTAAATTTACACATATGTGTTTTGGATGTCCCTCTACCAAATTCCTCCCTGCAATTTTGATTCGTAAAAAAATATGGCTGCCAGGAGTTTTGGTCACTTTTTCTTATATATATTTAATGGGAAATAAAAATCTTATCAGAAGCTGTCTGTCTGATTTCAAAATGATTTTACAAAATTGTTCCTTGGGTGATTTTCTTTCAAATTTTATCAAATAAATAGTATCCATATAAAACTTTGGTTATTATGGCAAAAGAAAAACTTTGAAAATCTTTTTCAAATCCATAAGGCCTAAAGATTAGATATTTAGTACATTGCATCGTCTAGTGGTCCTCTACCAAGATTGTTCAAATTATGCCCCCAGGATAAAAAATGACCACACCCTAAGTGTTGTTTATTTTACATAGACCCTACTTCCTTGATTAATTTAAAGCTACAGCAATGAAATTTTGACCAAATGTGTCATTTTTCAAATATTTTGCAACAGTTGCTTAGGATGACCCAGGTCATACTTTGTATGTAGTGGGACCTTCTTGTCAATAAGAGTGATAATCAAGGAAAAGTTACAGTTAATAATAAAAATCCATGCCAATGTTGTCAAAAATGTCACTGTATTTGTGAATGTCTTCAATTGAAGGTTGCACTATCCTCAGTGTAAAGTTCACACTGTCCTCATTTGGTGTGAATAAGATTGATGAGTTCTTGTTTAGCTCAGCAAAGCACAAAGTGTTCATGGTGAACTTTTAGGATCGTTGAATGTCTGTCATCCATGGTGCATTTGCCGGTGAACAAAGAGGCCACATTTTTTAACTGATTTTCATGAAACTTGGTCAGGGTGTTTGTCTCAATGAATCTCAAACAACTTTGAAACTGGGTCACATGGAGTCAAAATCTAGATCTCTGGTCAAATCTTGTAAAAACCTTTTGAACATCCTAGAGGCCACATATTAGATTAGAGCTTTGTATAACTTGGTCAGAATGTTTGTCTCTGAAATCTTTAAGGAGTTTGAAATCGGGTCATTTGGAGTAAAAACTACGTCACTAGGCCAAATCTTAGAAAAACCCTGTGAACACTTAAGGTCACAAGGTCAACTGTTAGATATGAATGCTCTAGAAGACACATTTTTAATGGGTTCACAATAAAACATTGTCAAAATGTTTGTCTTTATGAAATCTTGCTTTTAATAATTAGCAGATTTCTCATGTGAGTGCTGTTGAGCCATAATGGTCCTTATTTGTTTATTTACACAGTAATGGTTGACCTTAGTGAGGATGATAATGATGTTGGTGCAGATGGGCGAGAACCTAACCCTGATGGTATGGATTCACAAAGAGATACAGAGCACTTTATTGGTATTTTTTGTTATGAAACTTGTAGAAATGTGCTTAAGTACAAGTGTTTACATGTATTTTGAGCTATTGTACTCATTACATTCTATGTCCATCATTCATTTGCACATCAAGCTTTTGAACACTAGAGCCCACTCTTTTGTCTCAATCCTTAAAAATGTTAGAATATTTGTCTTACTAATATCTAGCTCAAATTCAAGACTGCACTGTGGATTCAAGAAATATGTAACGGGATAGAAGCAATATTTTGCTGATTGCTGCGAAATTAGTCAAGTCATCAAGCCATATCAAACAAATACTAGTAATAAAATTGTAATATTAAATCGTCATGGACATTGCCAGTGTTTATTTGGAAGACATTTAAGACCAAATAATTCTTGATTAACTGGAGTGAAAAATTGATTTTTAGCTCGACTTACGAAGAAAAGTAGAGCTATTGCACTTGCCCTTAGCCTGATCATGTTTACAAATGGTTTCAGATGAAGCTTGTAGTGAAATTGAGGAAATGGACAGCGGTGATGAATGGAGACCAGCTAAGAAATTTAGTATGTGGATTTACTACTACTCTTCTGATACTTTTACTGTGACCCATTGTTCTTCTTAATAGTTTGCAGTTAATATTCTGCCTGTGAAAATAAGTTAAGTAGCAGAGCTGGGGCCAGTTTTGTTATTGGTAAACCATCTGCTTAAAAACCTTTTTTAACTTGAATGTTTATTGTAGTGACAAGCCTGTCCCCATTTGCAGGTTTACACTGTCCTCGGTATAAGGTACACACTGTTCCCGCTTTGTAATTTTGGCTATTACAAGTGGTATCTCTCAGTAACTAAATGTATTGGTATAACTTCCTTGAAACTTAATAAAAGTATTTATCTTAATTGTGTGCATGCCAGATTTTCACCATGATGGGACAATTATTGTTAGATTTATTGGCCTTGAATGGTATGAATGAAGAATTTAATGTTTGTTAAGCCATCTAATTAAATATAGTTTTAAAAAGATTAAATAACTATGTAAGGCTGGAGCAGTGGGTTTGTCGTATGATACAAGCCACTACTTTTTGGATACACTCTACCAAATTTAAGGAAAACATGGATATTTAATTTTCTTCAGCTTTTGTTGAACCTACAAGGAAAGTGTAGCTTTGTAGGGTATTGCTGTCATTATCCACAGAAAGCATTAACTTTATCTAATACTGTTGCCATTGTCAGAAATACATGTCGGGTGCATATTTTATTGTTAATATAGGGTGGCGTGGTGGTCTAGTGGTAATGCACTTGACTGTCAAAGAGGTTGTGAGGTCGAATCTTGGTTCCGAAGCATGATATTTCAGGAATGCTTTTTCAGTGTTCTCCACCCACACAGTCCTTAGAATGAGACTTAAGACCGAGGTCCCATGTATTGGTGCTAAACACTAAGCATGTTAAAGAACCAGGAGGTGTATTTGTAAGAGAGTAGGGATGTAAATGCCCGGATTCTTCTATATCCACGCCCCCTCTCTCTGGGGCGACTCATGTGACTTAGTTGTTGATCATTTGAAATAACTTAGTTCTCGCTTCCAAAACTTTAATATGCCGAGCATTAAAGTTTTGGGTCAGCCCTATAATGAAATCTAACCAAAATGACAACAGACCATTTATTATGAATTACACAAATACAAGTAGCTTTATTGGATTACAAGTTGCGGGTGAAAGGTTAGTCACTTGGTCACGTGATCAAACTTTTGGGAACATGGCGGCGAAGAGATAGCATTTACATACCGAGTTGAAATTAAAGCTAAAACATCATGATTTAACCAAGATTTCTGCATGCACACAATCATGTGACAATGACCTTTGAAAAGATTTAATGTCAGTATATCCATGCATCATCGGTTAGTATCCAAGTTTTAAGTAGTCAAGAAATGCCTTGTGTCAGATTTCTGGAATGAATATTGGTTAGCTTTCCCAACGGGAGGACTTCAGCATACCCATACTCAATTGCATGTATATACATTTGTTGTATTAATACCTGTAGGGGCTGCCTTGCTGCATAGTGAGTGACAGTGATAGTGAACATGAAGCTAGACCACCTGTTAGAAAACCAAAGTCAAGTAAGTACTACACATACTAGTTTTTTTCCACTCACACAAAAATGTAACTTGTGATTCGATAGGCATAACTGGTTTCCTATAACTTACATATTTAGTCTAGATGGGATGCTGAATTCTTTTTCTTAGAGATTATCAAAGTATCCACTGAAAATATCCACTGAATAGTAGGAGTACATTTTGGAGTCAGACGAGAGAAACAAATACATCAGAACAGAATGTTGATCAAGCAAGTTTTAAGTTAAAACCTCATTTCTTTACTAGTAGCTACTGACCAACACAGTTGTAAAAATATACTGCAGACATCAATAGATATTAACAGTATTTAAGATACAGCATTGGTCGAGAACTGTAGAAGTTGGCTTCTGTATTTTCAGTTTGCAGTGGCAGAAGACCGTGGACTGAAGGAGAAAAGCGTATTGTGTTGTCAGGGATGAAGAAAAACCTACTTCTGCAGAAACTCCCTGGAAAACTACAGTGTGAGGAGCTCATACATAAACATGAAGAGCTTCAACAGAGATCATGGACAATGATAAAACATTTCATCAGAAACCGTCAGGGCCTCCTCTGGCTATTTTTTTCTTTTCGCCACTACTTTCGCCATATTTGAAAAGTTGGAGCCAAATTAAAACAAATGGAGCCAAATTAAGATCCATTTTTGTAGCCAACTAAACTGCGTACCTCGGCCAACATCCTTTAAATCGTTATCAAACAATTCATAAGTTACTGTAACTTACTGCATGTTTTCTTTTACTTGTTTAAGCATTTGAATTAAACAGGTTTTTTATGAATATAATTTTTAATGTATATTGCAATACTATTAAAAATTATTATTTTCTTGTGAGTTATTATTGCCTGAAGTCGATAATTAGGGGAAGCAATGATTGGTAGTAAGTTGTTGATTTATATTGCAAATGATTCATTAGTTTAAATGGAGTGCAGTCAAAAACCAAAACGGCCCCAGTCATGTTTCTGTACTTGTTTGATTTTGTCAATGTTTGTGCATTTGTGCACATAAATAACAGCTGTTTGAGCCTTACTTTGTTTTGCTTTTATTTTTTCTATAGCATGCTATTCTCACAAAACCCCATACAGTGTATTTTAACATTATTTAACATTTACATACATCAATTTATTTTAAAATTATTAATACATAAATAATGGATTTCCAGCTAGCATATTGACTGGAATTGCCTGTTGGTTAAAACATTTCACAACATTTTCTAAATAACTTTATTACCCCACCCACTTTGTCACTACAGACTCGCTATAAATATGGTCAATATTAGCATTATAACAACAGAGCATATAGATCAAACAGATCTACTTATTGTAAAACCTTGGTATTGATATCAAACAACCAACAGTCATCGCTGACATTATAAACAAAATTATTACAGACAAAATCTACAGTCATTATTGTTTTTATCCCGGAAGCCACCATTTTGAAACTAACTATTTGTTGACAAAAAATTGGGGTTACCCAAGAAAGTATAGTTGACAGTGTATTGGCATAAACAATGTTTCTAAACCTGTTTAGCATATTTTAAGACCTATTAAATTTGTATATGATTTAAAAATGTAAATATATATAATAATTAAAAATACGAATATACCGGTTGTCACTACGCGACCACGTGACTATTTTTAGCTTAGGGTAATCTTACACATGTGTTGAAATTTATGATGTGTGACAGTGCAATGGCCTGAGGGAGATATCACAGCTGGGTGCTGATTTATCTGTTAATTGTCATGGTTGTTTATTGGGATGAGGGGACAGTTATATGGATTAGCCAAGATAATTTCTACAAATTTGAATATGAGAATCAGCCGTTGATTTCCTTGTCGCAACCACTTTCGCAAAAGAGGAAAATCTTTCGCAAATTAAAAATTTCCTTCGCATTTGGCGACATTGGCGAATCCCAGCGGAGGCCCTGACCGTATTTTGGCTGAAAACAGAAAAAAAAATGTAAAAGCATAATGTTGCAGTGCCCTCAAACACTGTTCACAAAAAAAGTAAAGCAAGACACTTGAGACATGCTTTCTATTACCATGGCACCCATTTTTAGCTCGACTATTTGGAGAATAAGGAGAGCTATTCTACTCACCCTGGCGTCGGCGTCACACCTTGGTTAAGGTTTTGCATGCAAGTACATATATCACACCATAGCTCAGTTACTATTGGATGTATTGCATTGAAACTTTCTACAAGGCTTCCTTGTCATCATACGTATATGAATAATCAAGTTAGATAACTCTATCCAGCATTTAATGCAAATTATGGCCCTTTTTCGGCTTAGAAATTCTGGTTAAGGTTTTACGTGCAACAACATATATTACACCTTAGCTCAGTTACTACTAGTTGTATTGCATTGAAACTTTTTACAAGGCCTCCCAATCATCAGACCTATGTATATAATCAATTTAGTTAACTCTATCGTGCATTTAATGCAAATTATGGCCCTTTTTCAACTTAGAAATTCTGGTTAAGGTTTTGCGTGCAACTACATATATTACACCAAAGCTCAGTTACTATTAGATGTATTGCATTGAAACTTTCTACAAGGCTTCCCAACCATCACACCTATATGAATAATCAGGTTTGATAACTCTATCCTGCATTTAATACAAATTATGGCCCTTTTTCGACTTAGAAATTGACTTGTTATGGTTTTGCGTGCAATTAACTACAAATATTACACCATAGCTCATTTACTACTAGATGTATTGCATTGAAACTTTCTACAAGTCTTATGTTTCATAAATAACTTTGCAAACCTTAACTAATAAGCGGTGGAATAGTCGATTGGCTGTCTTACGGACAGTTCTTGTTAGAATTTTTGTCCTAATATTTTACTCACATTTTAAAATTACCTAGCAACCAGGAACATGATATTTGTCATGATCAAAATTTATACAGTAGATTTGGAATATAATATTTCATAATTAACCTACTTTGAATATGTTAGAGTTGATCATGTGAGGGGAATGTAGCATGCAGTTCATAAATACAATTGAATGTTTTAGCCATTTCAGAGTTAGCTCAATGGTGGTGAGGTGAGGTTTTAGTACCAGTATAGAAGCACCAGCTTGCACATAAGTGCAGTCTTATAAGGCTCTATGTTTTTTGCTACTCAAGTTGACAATAACCCTAAATTTCAAACGGATTGTTCCAAAACTAAATTTGGATCTGTCCATTGTTGAAATTATTATGTCAAGGGTTCAACAAATACAGTGGAACATGTCTAATCACAACTCCTCTTATCAGGAATGCTGTCTAATTTGAAAACTTTTACAATTCACAAGCTGTCTTCATGTTACTGACCTTGTCTTAAATACCTAATCGAAAATAATGGATAAAGTTGTAATGTATGCAAAGTGGAAATATTTGTGAATTGTTTTTTTTAATGAAATTTCCAGGCTTGCTTTTGGAGGAATCTTTATATTGAAATTTTAAATGAACAGATGATATTAAAATCTCATTCTTTGATTGTTGTATAGTATCAAGTGTTTAGATTTGTTTTACTGTATTGGACTGCATCAAGCAAAAAAGGATCTTATTCTGAGTTTTAAGCATTTTCGAAAGTATATGAGGTCCTGAACTTAAAATTAATTTGTTTGAAGAAAAGTGAAGAATTTCAATGCAGGGAGCTTGGCATGAATGTTAATAAGCCTGAATAAATCGGGATCTTTTGTTGCTTCATTGATAATTTATCATATAGGGAAACGTTTGTATTATTATAAATAAAAACCTAGAAATTCCATGCTTGCAAATATATATATATATATATATATATATATATATATATATAACATATCCTAAATGATCTATACTTTCGCCTATGTTGAAAAAAAAAAGTGCACTGCTATTTGTTGAAATGTCAAACTGACTTGACATCACTTTCTCAAAACAAAGTCATTTATATTAAAACATTTTTTTGCTTAGAATGCAATATAATATTGATATTATGCATCACTTTCTCTAAAGATGTAATTCATAATAAAGACCATTTTTGCTCGACATGGTTCATTTCTTTTAATTCCAGTGCTTTTTTCTGCAAGCTGATATTTTTACATCTTGTAAAAATATTTACTGGAATTATTCAGAATTAAGTTTCTGCAACCTTTTATATTTTCAGTAAAAACAAAGGAAATTAGTTTAACAAGATTTACCAGAACTTTGCCCTGTTTTGTAAATATTACATAAGGTAAGTAAAGCAATAGAAATTCTTGAAGAAACCAATTATTTCCTATAACTTTGTTTTCTATTTTATTCTATTTTGATGAAGTATACTCTTCCCAATGAAATATTTATGTGTTAAAGGAAGAACCGGAACATGCGCTCAGGCAAAGTAAAGATAAGCAATAAACAGCCTGTTTTAGTCTTAATGATGAGATAACTTTGCTTGTTACAGGTCTTACTCATAATAGCTAGAGACTGGCTTAATCTGAACTTGTGTTTGTATCGATGATTTCAAGCTTTATCAGCCATTGCCGAGTGTTGTATTTTTTTGGGGCATAAGGCTAAGTTGTATTTGACATTTTTGGCCTCAAGACAATTTAGTGTATCTTTGAAAGTTGAGATGTTTACCAGATTTGTTGCCGATAACCAGCCGTCCGCACCTACATGTACATTGCTGACTGACAATGATCTGTCATTCTTGAAAGGCTTAATAAAATTATGTAAATATTTATGCATATTTTGAATAAACACCGAGTGTTTCAGTACAGCGTCAAAGATTTGGTAGCAAACAGAAACACTTAAAGTATCTGTTTTATGTTTGCACATTTAAGAATTGATTTTCAAGAATTGATATTGGTGAATAGTTAGGGACTTTGCCACCAGTTTAGCATAAGGACAGCCGGCTCAAAGTAACAAATTCATCTTAATATCCCTAAATTGTACATTAGAATATTCCAAAATTGAGCTTCGACAAGACTGTTATTAATATTCAGCAGATATTTCTTTTGTGTCGCAAATGTTTTGGATTATTTTTACTCTTGTATGATTTTTGTTTAATTTCAAATTTGTTCGAATCACAACTTTTAAGAAGCTGTATTACAGTTTGGTATCAAAATAAATTCTTTCAAATTGCTTGATTTCATCATAAAGACTGAAATGTCAAATTAAACTGTGACAGAATGGTTTTATTTGGATATTTATGAAAGTTACTGAAATTCTATACACTCAAATTAAAAAGAGTATACAATTGATTCTTGCGATCATAATATAAACATTATGGTACTGTAAAGTCAATGACTTTCCGAAGATCATTATTTATTAATTTTTTACACAGATTTCACATTAACAAGATCAGTGTAGGTTATATTATTATCACATCCGTTTTCGATATTTTACTTTTTGATTTAAATCTGTGGAATGGCAGACATGTGTAAATTTCTTGCAATCAACTGTTATTAGTTGTTGTTCTACTATTTGCTTGAAATATAAAATGTGTATTTACAATAGACCTATTTTGATCATGTCTCACTGTTTGTAGATTATATTTTTGACAAATGAAATTCTGAATAAAAATTTACAGTTACAAGATTGCGTTTATCTTGAAATACCTTACATTACTTTAACGAGCCACCCGATGACAAAAACCAACAGTGCATTTACTACCATCATGGATCCAGACCAGCCTTCACATCCGAGCAGTGTAATTAGGCCACATGCTGTTCGTTTTTAGTCGGCATTTACCTTGCTTGAGGTTATAGTACACAGTATGGCGCGTGATCAAACTGGACGGATTTGCAGGCTGGTCTGGATTCGTACTGGTCACATTGCCATACAGGTGACATTTAAAACCCAATAATCATGTGAATTGGTCAAAAGGTTTGCGTTGTCAATGTCAAACAGAATGTTTGTGTTTATGATATTTAGTTTAGAGTTGAAGTTTGGTTACATATTGTCATAAGTCCCAGGTGAGCGATAAAGGGTCATCTTGACCCTCTTGTTTTTGAGAAAAAACAACCTGTTTTTTTGTGTGAATGTGTGTGTGTCCTCATTGTAAGGTGCATAATGTCCTCAATGTCTGGTGATAGCTGTCCACTTGGCACTAAGAAGATGCACTTTTCTGTTATAAGATATTTGTTAACAAGTGGAATAAGTTTTTGATGGACAGGTCTTGTCAAAGCTAGTTGCATTTGAAACTGTTTCTCAATACTGTCACTATCAGTGTCAAAGAAAAACTTTCTTATTCTTTACTGTGGACTACTAAGAACATTTCTGATGATTCAAAACTGTTGCTCTTTTATAAACTGCAAATAATTCTGATACCAATTTTTCCCATTTTAGGTGACTCTTATATTGCACAGTGTTCAGTAGTTCTAATCTATGTCTCTGATACCAAATTTAAAATGTATGTTGCAGTTTTTCGTTCAACTAATGAAATAAACACTTAAATTCTGAGTTTGACTATTTGTTTTCAGTTTAGTTATTTCCTACCAATGGTAAACTGGTTTGGAGATGCATCTGACTGCTTGATTTTGTCAAGTTTCTGCCTGTCTACAATTAAGTATCAAATTGGTTAAAGATTGGTCAGTATGATTGCCTTGATGAAATCTAGGTCGATTGCGAACATGGGTTATCTAGGGTAAAAAACTAGGTCATGGGGTCAAATTATAGAAAAACCTTGTGTTTCATCGGACCTTCATGAAACTTGGTCAGAATGATTGTATTGATGAAATTAAGGTTGAATATGAATATGGGTAATCTGACGCCAAAACCTAGGTCTCCCGGTTAAAAACCTTATGTATGCCAGCCATACAGGTGACATTTACAACCCAATAATCATGTGAATTGGTCAAAAGGTTTGCGTTGTCACTGTCAAACAGAATGTTTGTGTTTATGATATTTAGTTTAGAGTTGAAGTTTGGTTACATATTGTCATAAGTCCCAGGTGAGCGATATAGGGTCATCTTGACCTTCTTGTTTTTGAGAAAAACAACCTCTGGTTTTTTGTGTGAATGTGTGTGTGACCTCATTGTTAGGTGCATAATGTCCTCAATGTCTGGTGATAGCTGTCCTCACCTGGCACTAAGAAGATGCACTTTTCTGTTATAAGATATTTGTTAACAAGTGGAATAAGTTTTTGATGGACAGGTCTTGTCAAAACTAGTTGCACTTGAAACTGTTTCTCAATACTGTCACTATCAGTGACAAAGAAAAACTTTCTTCTTCTTTACTGTGGACTACTAAAAACATTTCTGATGATTCAAAACTGTTGCTCATTTATAAACTGCAAATAATTCTGATACCAATTTTTCCCATTTTAGGTGAAGCTTATATTGCACAGTGTTCAGTATTTCTAATCTATGTCTCTGGTGCCAGATTTAAAATGTATTTTGCAGTTGTTCGTTTAACTAATGAAATAAACACTTAAATTCTGAGTTTGACTTTTTGTTTTCAGTTTAGTTATTTCCTACCAATGGTAAACTGGTTTGGAGATGCATCTGACTGCTTGATTTTGTCAAGTTTCTGCCTGTCTACGCTTAAGTATTGGCTTTAACTTGAAATTTAATTTCAATGGTTATAGACCAAATTTGTTTAACAGCTGTGAACAAATGTTTACCATGATCAGAGACGATTTGTCGTATGAGAAATCTAGATTTCTTACTCCATAGTTGAGATCATTCTTAGAGATACACATGTATCAATACTTCGCGAAACAAGTTTTCTCAGCCTAGATTAATCACTCAATGGACGCCATGATCAAACCACTAGTGGCTTATGAGAGAGAGCCAGCAGTTTTCATTACCAATTTACAGCTGTGTGGCATCAGGTACCTGGCTTAAGGACCCGCCTCAAATGGCCTAGCCGGGGACCAAACATTTGGTCCTTCAAGTTACTAAGCAAATGCTGTAACTTCTGCAACACTGACGCTCAATGCATACCTGTCAAGTCTCACGGTTTCGCCGTGAGTCTCACGGTTTTGGTGGTGAAATCACGGTCTCACGATGACTATGTAATTTCTCACGCTCTTCAATTAAAACAAAATTCACGAAAATAAATACTATGGTTTTATTAATAAATCGGTTAAAAACATTGATTCGTGTATTAGTTGTGTCTGACCTAATGTAAGCCACCCGAACCGGTGTTAGTATATACTATGACATAATAATCGTAAATGTATTACACCAAAATTTGAAAAAAATCATACAAATTAAATGAAAATCTTGTTAAAATAATTGACTGAAAATGTTGACGAACACCACAGACGATCTAGGATTAAATTTACCGAACCCCCCTAGAACATGTTCTCACTCTAACGTTCGTTTGAGCCTTGACAGAGCTCTTGTCAATGGGCTGGCTTAACATTTTGCCAGTGAATCATCGATTGGTCATTCTTTCACGAGACGTGTGAGAGATTGTACAGTAAGTTAGAAATCGTAGATTTAACATGAATTTAAATGAGAATAGATTGCAAATTTATATGCATGGTATTGGTGGAGAACTTTGTGTTGGAAGAACAAGCCAAATCATCATCCTTTGTGGGATGACGTACACTTGGTCTCGTACTTTGAAGAAAGCATAGTTTATATTGACATAGGCAGCAATGACTTGACACATTTTTCAGTAACACCTGAGAGGCTTTCCAGAATGATTATTAGATTTGCAGAAAAATGCCAACGCTGGATTGAGATTCCATTGTATTAACCACTAGGTCACAGATGCGCCTCTTGTATATACGCTCTTTAATCTTGGAACTAAATAAATATGTGTGAAATACTATTGATTACAATATTATCTATGATTACTATCTTAAAGTGCAATTTTGTTTAGTTACTGATCTTCAGGTACGTGACGCTTCATTTTCGCAGGAAGTGCACACTTCAACCCTACTCAACAGAACGGATAAAAGAACTCAAGACATGGTTGTCCTGAAGTGATCATCTAGCAAATGAGAAAGGCATATTTCAAAATGTAGTAAAACCTGGAGATATATTGATTGCAGACGGAGGTTTCCTTGTAAAGATATTTTACAAACAAAATACTGACTTTAGAAGCGCTTGTCAGAATACATGCGAAACATGTTATAGAACGCATGGAAATATTTAAAACTATTAAAACAGCAATGCCACTTAGTTTCAAGCCACAAGCCGCGGAAATAAGTGGTCTCCAGCTGAACTATCAAGAGCCGTTAGTTGTGAATTGTGAAGTGACTTCAATGTAATTTTTTCGTTATATATGGCAAGGAAACTGAAAAGATGAAGAACCATGTGATTTTAATAAATTCTTACAGCAGGCGGTCCGTCAAAAGTAACCGTTGAAATCAAACGAAAACGTCAATAATTCCCTGACCATATCCTTCATGCTCGTTCAACTTTCTGATGACATAGTGAACATTCAACCGCGTTTTATATCAACTGGGTCATGAAATAATACGTACTTATTTGTGTTATTTATACTTAATATGTCGGATATTTGAGATTATGTACGTAGCAACAAAAATAATTGATGTACATTCATTGATGCACGTGTTTCTAGTTTATAATTGCGATTTTGTGACGATTAGTTACTTCTATATATGTTAGTATAAAGGTTGGAAAGTGGAGATTTTGTATATTCTTTCGAAAATATAATGTAGTTAAACTTTGATTTTATGTGTCTGCTACAACATATAAATTCAACGCATTTTATGAACTTATATTAAAAACATAAGGATGGTCAATATGCATTTCAACGGAAGCGTATACTGATCCCCTTACATCTTTTTTAAGGATGGAAAAAGTGCAGGAATATCTAATAAAAACTAAATATTTGATTTTTTAAACACTTTTGTATATATTTTATATTGACTTGCCAATTTAACAGCAGTTGTATTTTTAAAACAAGAGTTTTATAATTAACCGCAACATGTGTTTTCTTCTTTTAATAAAAAAATCTATTGATATACACCGTATATTAAAGCTCGGAATTTTCTGATAAACTTATACGTTATTGATGACTGCAAATTGAGAAATTTTGATTGTAATATTATTCATCTGATACAGGTTCAAACATATTAAATTATATTATAGACATCGTATATTTAACAGTAAGTTGGGTATTCGAATTATATTATGGCGAATATCCAGCCAGAGATGAATACCCAGCCAGCTGGGAGTTGGGTATTCAACATACACCAGGTAAGCGAATTCCCAGCTAGGTGTCAGTTTCTGCCTGTCTACGCTTAAGTATTGGCTTTAACTTGAAATTTAATTTCAATGGTTATAGACCAAATTTGTTTAACAGCTGTGAACAAATGTTTACCATGATCAGAGACGATTTGTCGTATGAGAAATCTAGATTTCTTACTCCATAGTTGAGATCATTCTTAGAGATACACATGTATCAATACTTCGCGAAACAAGTTTTCTCAGCCTAGATTAATCACTCAATGGACGCCATGATCAAACCACTAGTGGCTTATGAGAGAGAGCCAGCAGTTTTCATTACCAATTTACAGCTGTGTGGCATCAGGTACCTGGCTTAAGGACCCGCCTCAAATGGCCTAGCCGGGGACCAAACATTTGGTCCTTCAAGTTACTAAGCAAATGCTGTAACTTCTGCAACACTGACGCTCAATGCATACCTGTCAAGTCTCACGGTTTCGCCGTGAGTCTCACGGTTTTGGTGGTGAAATCACGGTCTCACGATGACTATGTAATTTCTCACGCATTTCAATTAAAACAAAATTCACGAAAATAAATACTATGGTTTTATTAATAAATCGGTTAAAAACATTGATTCGTGTATTAGTTGTGTCTGACCTAATGTAAGCCACCCGAACCGGTGTTAGTATATACTATGACATAATAATCGTAAATGTATTACACCAAAATTTGAAAAAAATCATACAAATTAAATGAAAATCTTGTTAAAATAATTGACTGAAAATGTTGACGAACACCACAGACGATCTAGGATTAAATTTACCGAACCCCCCTAGAACATGTTCTCACTCTAACGTTCGTTTGAGCCTTGACAGAGCTCTTGTCAATGGGCTGGCTTAACATTTTGCCAGTGAATCATCGATTGGTCATTCTTTCACGAGACGTGTGAGAGATTGTACAGTAAGTTAGAAATCGTAGATTTAACATGAATTTAAATGAGAATAGATTGCAAATTTATATGCATGGTATTGGTGGAGAACTTTGTGTTGGAAGAACAAGCCAAATCATCATCCTTTGTGGGATGACGTATACTTGGTCTCGTACTTTGAAGAAAGCATAGTTTATATTGACATAGGCAGCAATGACTTGACACATTTTTCAGTAACACCTGAGAGGCTTTCCAGAATGATTATTAGATTTGCAGAAAAATGCCAACGCTGGATTGAGATTCCATTGTATTAACCACTAGGTCACAGATGCGCCTCTTGTATATACGCTCTTTAATCTTGGAACTAAATAAATATGTGTGAAATACTATTGATTACAATATTATCTATGATTACTATCTTAAAGTGCAATTTTGTTTAGTTACTGATCTTCAGGTACGTGACGCTTCATTTTCGCAGGAAGTGCACACTTCAACCCTACTCAACAGAACGGATAAAAGAACTCAAGACATGGTTGTCCTGAAGTGATCATCTAGCAAATGAGAAAGGCATATTTCAAAATGTAGTAAAACCTGGAGATATATTGATTGCAGACGGAGGTTTCCTTGTAAAGATATTTTACAAACAAAATACTGACTTTAGAAGCGCTTGTCAGAATACATGCGAAACATGTTATAGAACGCATGGAAATATTTAAAACTATTAAAACAGCAATGCCACTTAGTTTCAAGCCACAAGCCGCGGAAATAAGTGGTCTCCAGCTGAACTATCAAGAGCCGTTAGTTGTGAATTGTGAAGTGACTTCAATGTAATTTTTTCGTTATATATGGCAAGGAAACTGAAAAGATGAAGAACCATGTGATTTTAATAAATTCTTACAGCAGGCGGTCCGTCAAAAGTAACCGTTGAAATCAAACGAAAACATCAATAATTCCCTGACCATATCCTTCATGCTCGTTCAACTTTCTGATGACATAGTGAACATTCAACCGCGTTTTATATCAACTGGGTCATGAAATAATACGTACTTATTTGTGTTATTTATACTTAATATGTCGGATATTTGAGATTATGTACGTAGCAACAAAAATAATTGATGTACATTCATTGATGCACGTGCTTTCTAGTTTATAATTGCGATTTTGTGACGATTAGTTACTTCTATATATGTTAGTATAAAGGTTGGAAAGTGGAGATTTTGTATATTCTTTCGAAAATATAATGTAGTTAAACTTTGATTTTATGTGTCTGCTACAACATATAAATTCAACGCATTTTATGAACTTATATTAAAAACATAAGGATGGTCAATATGCATTTCAACGGAAGCGTATACTGATCCCCTTACATCTTTTTTAAGGATGGAAAAAGTGCAGGAATATCTAATAAAAACTAAATATTTGATTTTTTAAACACTTTTGTATATATTTTATATTGACTTGCCAATTTAACAGCAGTTGTATTTTTAAAACAAGAGTTTTATAATTAACCGCAACATGTGTTTTCTTCTTTTAATAAAAAAATCTATTGATATACACCGTATATTAAAGCTCGGAATTTTCTGATAAACTTATACGTTATTGATGACTGCAAATTGAGAAATTTTGATTGTAATATTATTCATCTGATACAGGTTCAAACATATTAAATTATATTATAGACATCGTATATTTAACAGTGAGTTGGGTATTCGAATTATATTATGGCGAATATCCAGCCAGAGATGAATACCCAGCCAGCTGGGAGTTGGGTATTCAACATACACCAGGTAAGCGAATTCCCAGCTAGGTTCGAGTACCCAGCCAGCTAGGAGATAGGCATAGAAATTTCATTATGGCGAATATCCTACCAGAGTTGATACCAAGCCATGTACATACGAATCAAGAAGGTGTAATCCTGCATTTGGTGTTTGTATAACCATCTCAACTCCGCTCCAGTATAATGGGATGAGTATTGATAAGCGGATTTTTTTAAAAGCAAGAACGTTGATATTGCACATTGTCAAATAATTCTTTCAACATAAGCAGAAAAATCCGTTTAATGACAGCTTGTGGAGGATTATATGAAATACTAATGATGTTGCAAATGCAGCATTGATTGGCGATATCAGGAAAAAAGGCTGATTTTCGAACCGGGCAGGCCTTTTAATTATGTTCCCAAGCATCCTGTCCTCTGCGTGCATTCGATTATGATTGAATGATACAACATTGTAGTAACTATCTTGTTTAAAAGGTATGCCTATTCACTAAGTTAGACTGATATTACTAAACTAAACGCAAGTTTTGCGAATGCACGAGACTTCGAAAATCACGTAGGAAAGTATTGCAGATGCATACGGAAATATGCTGCAGTAGGCGAAAAAATACCTTTCTCTCAACACTTCATTCCATTTTCTTTGCCGTAAGATATAACGTCACAAAACGTAATGCCTAGGTCACACATTCACGGATCACCTCGCCAGTTCCACTACGGATTAAATCTCACGGATGACCCCGGAAATGTCAATTTCAGTAGTCCGATACGGATGCACAACGGTGTGACTACGGGTTTTGACGTATCTACCAAGGATAATGTAGGAAAGGGGCCATTTGGCGACATGAATGATACTGATTGTTACGGTACGACACGGTTTAATACGGAAATAACACGGTTTAATTCGGAACGACACGTGTCAGGGCGTATGCACTGCGGATGAAAAGCAGTTTGCTACGGTATAAGTAAGGGTTAGCACGAATAAGAACGGTCTGATACGGAATAGTACGAACCGCCACGGAGTGACACGGATCACAATTAGCAATCTGTACACTCAGTTCACATTCAAAATGTCATGTAAAGTCTTTTTATGGGGGAAAATCACAATTTTCTTCGATTAATCATAAGAAAACACCATCAGAGTACTTTTAGTATTAAGTTTCCATTCAATTAAAGTTTGACGTCATTTTTTAAACATGTTACATGTTAAAAGTATTGAATTTTAAGCTTTTCTTCCCAATAAAGCTTATTTTTGATTTCTTACCTCCGTATTGTAGCGTATCCGAGATGCCGTATTGCAATGCGTATTGTATCAGACACATCCTGGCAATACGCAGCCCTAGTACGTATATATACTGTATTAATTCGTAATTAACAGTCGTGGACCGTAATATTCCGTATTTTGTCGTGATGTAACGTAGTAAACCGTAAAAGACTTTGAGAAACCTGGCTGATCCCTACCTATCCGTAATACAACGTAATGAGATCGTGCCGTTCCGTGACAAATCCGTAACAAACCGTATTGTATCCTTAGCAAATACGTGGTGTAATCCTTGACGACTTCGGGCCTACGAATAAGTACGGATTAAAACGGTTTTAATAGGGACTAAAACGGATCAGTACGTTCTAATACGGTTTAGTAAGGATATACTACGGTTGTTTGATCCGTGGTCAAATTTTGAACATGTTCAAAAATTGTCACGGATATACAAGTACTACTACTACTAATGACTACGGTTACAATACGGAAAGCTACGGACCAATACAGATTGCTACGGATGATGCCGTATCGTATCCGTAGCTAATCCGGCGTCAAATCCGTGAATGTGTGACCTAGGCATAACGTCCAGAGTGCTCCATGATTATGAACACGGGTTTCTTTTGACCGCTGGATGATAAATTTATACGTGACAGAAGCATACGAAATATGTGTCATCAGTCATTTCCTACGGCACTTATTATTGTGAAGATATTGTAAGAAATTGTAATTTTAGGAGTACAGTTCGGAAACTTTATGAACGACCCTTATGTATGTCCATTTTCGTTAAAATAAATAATCATCGTTGGAATCTGTGTGATGTGTGTGCAAAGTGAGGACTGAGTAAATCAGCCACTGAGGACAGTGTGTACCAACATCTGAGGACATTTCCCATGTACACAAACGTATATTTGAATAATAAGAAAAAATACATAATACCCGATATGGTTCTTTGGAATCATAGATTTAAACATATATAGTAACAAGTACAGAGGTGCTGCATAATGCAGCAAAGGACAAAGCACGCCGCAATAAAAGTGTTTTCATCACAACACCCAGTGTTGCTGTACTAGTTTTTTTTAGTGTATGTGTGTGGGGGTGGGGGGGGGGGGGGGGATGGGGGCTTGTGAGGATGCATAATTATACGAGATATTCAATTTGTATATGTGGGTAAGAACACACAACGCTTAAACACTTAAGCAAATCGAATGCTACCTCTGACTTAAGTGAATGGGGATCTATGTAGTACACATTTCGGTCAAAGTAGAAACACAAAATAGGGGTTGAAGACTTCGCAAATCATGTTCCAAAACAAACACGGTCTAACTGAAATGTAAAGAGCACATAATGTGCCGTTCGATGTGTGCTGTTTGCCTATTTTATATTTACGTTGTATGGAAAATATTGTAAATGGATTTTCCCAAAGTGAATGATAATGTTCCATGCTATAAATTTGGCGGTGTAAAGATTCGTGATCTAGTGGTTTCTCAATATATGGATCACGAAATCGACCCCCGCTCCTCTCTTACATTACTAACAATCTTTCTGATGGAACTTTAAACGGAGGTCCTGTGTACCCGTGCTAAACACGGGCACTGAAACATCTGTACAATCCCAACTATCAGTCCTCTTTCAAGAGATCGCCGGTAGGCGAGATAAATAAATGCAAATTTATACACACTTAAAACTGACATTTTTTTCTGTTTGTACTTTCAATGTTAGTGGAATTATCTGATAACACCTGCATCTGATTCAGTTTTAAACCTTCTGAATTTAGGTAGAAGAATTACTACATAATAATTGTAACTTAATCGAAATGTTACCAAATAAGAGTCAAAAACCCACTTAACTTGAACGGTATACTGGTGATATGCCAACTTTCGGCTATCTGCGACTTGCACTTGTATGGCTATTAGTACTTTGCGGAACGGAACGGAACGGAACAAGTGATGGGGCACCAAACAGGGAATACTTGTTTCAATACTTATATATTCTACATACGGTTTAATAAACATGCAGACCAATTGAGGGTTTTGTATTTACTTACTAAACCATTCAATCATAAATGCGGGTTTAGCAGGGCAAACTTCTATTAACTGTCTCTTTTATGAGATGATTTGATGATAATATAGATAGATAAATAGTAAAACATGTGCGTATTTCTTCATAATGCTGTAGGATATAAATATCTATAATGTGCCGTGTTGTATCTATAGTGAAAGCTAGTGAGAAATAACCGGCAGATATTCATTAAGAACTGGTCAAACTATGTCTAGTATATGCATTTTTAATTTGGTGAAAATAAGATACTTTATCATATTAAAATTACATAGCTCGGTTTTATTGAACCTGTTATACTGCACTGTCAAGCCAGCATTGCGTATAACTCAATATTTTCATTGGTTTAATGTTATACAAGAACACACGAAGTATGTTTTTGTTCCGTTCTGTTCCGCAAAATACAGATACCCACACAGGTAACTGTATTTTGCGGAACGGAACAATTTGCGCTATATGTATTATATTTGTTATTGAATAAATATATACACTATCAGTAGTACATTATCAAATGAATATTGCAAAATAATACGAGGATAAAGCAGGCAGAATCAATTAACGAAAGCGTTATTATACGTGTGTTTGGTGAATGCATTTTTTCGGCGCCGCCGTTTGTTTCGCTTTTATTCTCACAGGTGTGTGTCCCATTTTACCAATGAAAACTATATTTGAATGTGAAACTCAAATACTGCGTGCTCAATTGATTTTGTAATGCCTATATTGATTGGTCGATATGATCTTACTAGGCTAAAGGAATAAATTCTAGTGATGTTCGTTTGAAACCAATAGCTTGCGCTAAATTTGACGTTCAAAGTGCGCCGATTATCTTTTTTATAAATCTTTCTTGTTTTCGGGGGGGGGGGGGGGGGGGGGGGGGGTTACTCGAACACATAGCAAGTGAACTTTAATTTACCTCTAGACGTTAATGTTAGGTACATGTTTTCAAGAGATATATAGTTCTATGTCGTTGTTCCGTTCCGTTCCGCAAAATACAGATACCCATACAGGTAACTGTATTTTGCACAACGGAACGGAACAAGTTTTGCCTATATATATTATAGTTTTATATTTGTTATTGAATGAATATATACATTATCAGTAGTTTATTACCAAATGAATATTGTCAAATAATGCGATGATAAATTTTGCAGAATTAATTTACAAAAGCGTTATCATACGTGTGTTGGGTGAATGCATTTTATTGGGGGAAGGGGGATCGAACCCATAGCAAGTGAACTTTGACTAACCTCAATGATTAAAATACGCCCATTCCAGTTCTTTGAGATCCTATTTGAAAGACCTTGGTCAGATCAGGGCTTTGCCATAACAGGTTGCGATGCTTCTTTTATTGTTCATACCATCTTAACATGATTGCAAATACATGTGTATTTACAATATTTTGCTTAATACCGATTGATATAAACATACACTGATAATTTCAAACAAGAATAGTGTAGATATATCCCCAGCAAAGCTATCTACCACAATTTTTGTAAGAATGCCAATCGGAACGGTGGTTGTTTGTTCCCTTGTATCTTTAAATATTAATGGACATAAACAAGATTCCTTTTCTTAAATACACTTTATTGATACGTTTACATGTATTACTGCGAGATGCAGGGAGGAAAACGCCAAAATTCTTTCACATGTTCATATCATAAAATGTTGACCTATTTACGCAAACAATTTATAGTGACAATTTTCTTTAATCAGACTACAATAGGGTAATACAGTTTGATTGCGTACAATTATGTTAAACCTATTCAAATTCGTAATCAAAATAATAAGAACAGAACAGAACACAGAACAGAACAGAACAGAACAGAACATTTGTTTTCACCCAGGTATAAACATATACAACATGGGGATATAACTGAAAACATGTTCAGTTGTGAATAATATAGTGTTCCAGTACAAGAGAGAATATAGAATCAGTTATTTTTGTATACAAAATACTATCCATATAGCTCTAATATTTACTATGTTCCAAATAGGGGGTAGACAGCTCATTTTTGCATCAGTCTCTTGATATACCCCTACAAAACTGCGTGTGAGCCGAATTACACAATAATACGCTTTGTAAAATAGTTCTTCCGAGTAGGTAGATAGATAGATAGATAGATAGATAGATAGATAGATAGATAGATAGATAGATAGATAGATAGATAGATCCTTTATTGCAGTGACATTTGTACATCATAACAAATAGAACAATATCATACAAATGAGATATAAAAGTACAACAGTCCTTCACTTTTTTTACAAAACATTAGAAATTGCTGACCTGTAAAGCAATGTATGGACAACTTAAATAATCACTGAAAACAAATGTAATACATTTACATAATATTTGGAAGTTAATTTAGATTAACGATGAGTTAATGGCATCGCCTTATAAACGCACTTAGCAGATATTTAGCTGTTCTACTCGGAAAGTTCAACAATAGAGTTTTCCTAAATGTAGATCTAAATGTGACACGGTGTCATCATAAAGTCTCTGTCTTAGATCCTATACATATCACATTTGAGTAAGAAATGACATCACAGCGAAACTGTGCCATAATCGAGCGTTCACTTCTTGATAGATTAAGCTTCACATACATTCAGATTCACATCCAATTATTTAATCATACCTTTACATGTATATGCAAAAGGTAGAATAGAAGGGAACCCACAGATGAAAACGTTGCATGCTCGGTTTGATTAAACCTGTTCATGGGCGGCAGCGGAAATGTTTGCTACCGTCCACGCCCTCTAGCCACACGTTGAGCAGAACTCAACATTTACAAATGTTAAATGGCAGAAAATACAATTTTGATCACTCATTCGGCGGTGCATAGGAAATCTTCAATGCGATACTGGAAGTCTTTAGGTAAAACGATGGGTTTGCCCTAAACGAGAAAACGAGAAAACATTGAACTAAACAAAATGGAACTTAGAGCGAGGATCTGCGGTTATTGAGCCCTCGTATAGTGCTTGTGTGTGAGAGAAATAGTCCCCGAAGGACGGAACCGTCCCCGGTGTATAAGTGTGTGACGAAATGTCCCCGAAGACTGGTACAGTCCCCAGTGCATAAGTGTGTGAGGAAAAGTCCTCAAAGACTGGTACGGTCCCCAGTGTATAAGTGTGTGAAGAAAAGTCCTCAAAGACTGGTACGGTCCTCAGTGCATAAGTGTGTGAGAAAAAGTCCCCAAAGACTGGTACGGTCCCCAGTGTATAAGTGTGAGAATTGTCCCCATTGTACCGTGAAATATCCACATACAAATTGCCATTACAGAGACAAAATAAATATCAAATGCCGTAAAGTAAATCGTGGCGAGCATCCAAACACCATTTCAAAGCTTCAGGTTAATTGGAAAGTGATGTCCTCATTTGAAGGTGGAAATCATGTGTCCTCAGTCTACACCCCATGCACGTATGTGTGTGTGTGTGTGTGTGTGATTCTGGTAAATGTCGCTTATAGAACATACGGTACTGCCACCTAAGATGGCGTATACCTACGCGTGTAGTGTTAGTAAACTTCTTTCACTTACAAAACATATACAATGTACCGATAATTTACTTTGATATCATTAATAAAAAAGCTTTAGAGAATATTTTCATTTTGTTTTGTCTGCGTTACGTTACGTTTACCGATTAACAGTTTAATTATATTTAACTGCGGCACAAATTCATATTTCACATATTCCATTGTTTTTGTAGTGCAGACCGTATAATATTTGGTGATATTCATTTTAAAGATATTGATTTTCTTCAATGTGCACCACTCGTGTTCATTACTATCATATTTGTTCAGTTTATATACGTGCCTATTCATAATACCCTTGTAATACATGTACCCACAGCGGGTTTATCTTGCCAATAAACCTGTCTGTATGTTTATAATAAACTTTCCAGGTATTTTATGAAAATGTATTTTCAGTTTCAGTTGTTTCATTTTTTTACTACATTTTAAACTTAGTATTTTAGTTGCATATTTCATCTATTTTTTACTTTAGGTGAATTAAAGTTATTGAATACAGTGAGAGCTCAAAACATTTACAAATTCTTGCTAATTCATTTTCCGGATTCACATTTGATTAAATGATTGAATATTTAGCGTCATTTTTATGCCATCGAGGACTTACAGACAATCAGTTAACCTAACCAATGTTTCCTGGGATCCTGGAAGGTTAACCAGTACTCGAGCACACCCCATTGCCGCAAGTTACTGATAACTTTTCCACTTGAATCAGCGGTGAGAGACGAATGATAATGAGATACAATATCGTACATCACATATCACAGAGATTAATATGCAAATCAGACATTTTTGAAATTTCATTTTTTTAGAAAAGCTCCTATAGAGCAATTATATTATGAATCTCGATTGAAAGATGTCTCTTTATTTCAATAATAGAGAGAAAGGCTAGTATTTATATTTGAAAAGGTTCATATCATAGTAAAACATTATATCTAATAATGTTTAATTAATGCTATTGAATACATGTAATTGTAATTTGTCAAACACTTTCATACATTTTCTTGTTGAATTTAGTTTTTCAATTTGACAGTTTAAACAAGCTATCATTGAATCACCAGCTGTTAATTGGAAGTAAATCAGTCTTTCAAATTGAAAAAGGAAATATATGAATATTCAAAATCATTTAACATTGGATCTGATTACACATATGTACATTAATAAAAACCGAATAATAAAAACGTACATATATCCTATATAAAGTATTTACCTTATTCATGCTGTCCTAAACTCCTGCATAATACTGAATTAACCCTCTCCCTACAGTTGAATATATGCAATGTTTGTAGACGACGTTATCTGTATTATTTAAACAGGCATTGTAATAAACCAATCTTGCATCAACCAATCCAAACTATTTCAACAATTACACATTTTATCTACATCTCTTATTTTACACTGTGCCTGTCACGTAATATGATCTTTGGACGTTACTTGCTTAAAATTGATTATTTTAGTCGATGATTAAGCAGATAATTTATTTAGAAGTTGTTGTTGTGTGATGTTTAGCGTCTCTTTAAACAATTCTTCAGTCATGATGCGACGGTTTACTTGAGACAGTATTCTAAGTGCTGCCATACAGGAGTATGATACACTACCCAGTCATATTATACTGTCACCGGACCGACCAGACCTAGAACGTTCCTCTGAATACTTTCATGCACCCTCTTGAGTATAAATTTCATTGCAGGGAACGACCATATAAAGCGGTCTTACGATTTTGAAAAGCAGAATATTCAATACGTTGTTTGCAGTACACATACTATCATATTTGAAATTTATATCTATTTGTATTGACTATGTAAGTGGGTCAAGGACAAGAACAAGGAACCATCATCTTCATGGACAAGGTACCAGCAAAAGAGCAATTCATCTATGAACTTTAGGAAATTATAGATTACATAGTATATTGCAAGCATTTCATTGATGGTAGCGAGAACGTCACTTGTTAACTCTTGTAAAATGTATATATATTTAAATGAGTTAAGTTCATTTGGATGACCTCACGAAAGATTGACTATTTTCAAATGAGTGATTTCTTATCTAAAGTATTATATCACCAGTACCATAAGCATCTTCATGATCACAGCAATACACAGGTAAAAATGCCACGTATGTTTAACATATGTTTTGTCGAACATATGTTAAACAAACGTTTAACGTATGTTTTACATGCGTTTTGGTTAACATACGTTTCAAAACATACGTTTAACATACGTAAAGAAACATATGATAATCAGAAACGTACGTTAACCATACGTTTACACAAACATATGTTAAACTCATGTTAAATGTACGTTTGTCATATGTGATTTAATTCATATGTTCAACATACGTTAAAATGAATATATAATTATTGCGCTAAAATGCTCCACAGCACATGGCACTCACTATTTTTGGAAATATCACTAGCAGAGCCAGAGGCAGGGTCCAATTTAAGTATGAGAATCATAAATACATGTCTGACAATCAAAAACGTAGTAAAACATACGTTTACATCAACATATGTTAAACGCATGTGAAACATACGTTTGTCATATGCGTTTCGATTCATACTTTTAAAATATGTTAAAAATCTTATATAATTATTGCACTAAAATCTCCAACAACACTTAGGACATATTGTTTTAGGGAATAACACTAGAACAGGCAGAGGCTAATTTAAAAAAAATTCATGTTACATATTATTCATATATGTTAACAAAACCATATGTAAACATATGTGTATCATACATATGTTTAATCCAAATGATTTAATTCATTTACATGTATAACTGATAAATTATCACAGCTGACACGAGATATAAAAGGAACCGGCAATATTTTCCCAATATTTTATTGTCTTTCTTCTGAAGTATAGCCACAATATAATAATCATCCAAATAGACACCATCTAGGTAGTTTCAAATTAATGGAGTGTTGCATCATGTCCAATATTTAATTAGTCCTCCTCTTCATACTTCACATTGCTGGCATACTCGAATGTAACTGTTGAAACAGCTTCACAACTGAAATAAAGTATAAAATATTCTTAATTTTATATATGTAACTAGATCTGTTTTATTGTGAAGCTGTCAAATATAATGGCATCTTTTATTTCCTTTTGTGAAATAGAGGGCCTCAATGAAGATCATATGAATTAAAGAATATATCTAAATGTCAAGTATAACATACGTCTATAAACGTTTGCATATAAATCAATACATAAAAATAATTAATCAACCACAATTGTAAATATCTTTATTAAAAAAATAATTAAGAATTAAAAAAATAAACAGTAGATCTACCTGATTATCATGGCCCTGTGACTTCTGTACAAGATTGTACTTTCGGTTTGCATTATCCCATTTTCACCTCTACCAAACGTGTATTTACATCGGTTCACTAACACACACTATGCAAAAAAAATGTTTATTTGAATCCTTTAATTACTTTTGTCAGAGATAAGCCTATATGGTTCCACAGATAAAAAAATGTCAATCAACCTCGATGTTTCCTGTTTCCTGGTATTTTTCAAGGTAAAGGTCGGCACTGGCTTACACAGACTAAATAAACCGTAAAACAGCTAAATATGTAAAACTGTAAAATCTGAACATTTGAACAAAGATCATTTGCGAGATTTTTTTATGATGAAGTCACTCGCCTTTAAAGAAAAAAAAGGTAAGTACAAAAATGTATAGGTATTTTTAAGATTAAATGTAAATCATGTGTAAAGTTTTCATATATATTTTCTATTATTTTGACTACAATATATTTTTTCCCCTTGTTATGAACGCATAGAGAACAAATTTGATGAGTTTATAATCTGGCAAATTTAACAATACTCGACGTTTTTAATGATATTTAGCGGTTAGTATTATGTTTATGTATATAAATGTAGTTATAGATATACATCAGTTAGCTATGCAAACTTTTGGAACTGGAAATATTTTCATTTTAAACCATAAACCTTACCCCACTCACTGTTACTTTGTATGTTCAATAATTAATATGAAATGGTAAAAAACTAAATGGCGAGCGAATAGGTAGATGTCAAAAACATTTTTCCATCAGTTGTTGGTTAGTAAAAAAAGAGAGAATAAAAATAAGGGGAAAAGATATTGCAATTACTAGGGTAATAATTTAGAATAATACTTACATTGCTGGCAGTTCTTGGTTTACAAATGAGGGTCAAAACATCATGCTGTTACAGTAGGTATATTGTTCATGAGTGTTTGTGTTGGCGTATCATAAAAAGCGTTTTATGTAATTAAAACCGTTAGATAATGCATAGATATTAAAGTATATGTTTATATAAATATTAGCCTTAATATGAACTAAGGCATTGCCTCTCTTGGGGTCGAACTTCAATTTTATAAGTATAGTAAACAAACAAATACTAAATAAACTTTATAGTACATGTATTATAATTATGTTTAGGATAACGTTGCAGTTGTTTCCATTATATATTTAATATGCATTATGTTTATCATAAATAAATCGCTTATAACATGATTGCAACTTTATTCAAGGAACAATATCTCTAATTCTTTGGTTTGAAAAACAAAAGCAAACGTTATTATTATCATAAATGGTAGTGCGACATATTGCACATCTCTAGAAGCCTTTTAAAACTTTTTTTTATTTTGCGTCTCCCGAGTTATGGACAGCAGAAAGGATATCCAAATAATAAAAAAGCTGTCCATTCACGCCTTATTTAATCAAGCAACATAAGTGGATGCTGGTCACAAAATTTTTCAGGACCTTTTGACGTGGGTTATTTTCTTGTTATTAATGTTTCTTACATAATATAAATGTCACAGTGTCTACCTAAACTGTTTAAGGAGAGAAACATATGTCAACAGTTTATTTAGCTCTGTCGGTAGAGCACTTGTCCTGTAAGTGAAAGGTCCCGAGTTCGAGTCTGCAATGGCTGCATATTTTTCTTGTCTTATTACATAAACATAATACATGTCTATACTATAGTTTACACTGTGCAGATAGCCAGTATGTATTTTTGCTGGGGTTTCAAGTCTTCAAAACAGATCTAGAAGACATAGGAACCAATCTCAGTACAGCCACCGTCCTTCTATAAGTAACCTTAAATTTCTCACAAAATGTTTTTAGACTACCGGAACGAAGATTGATCCGACAACGTCGGCAGTGAGAAGTAAGTGGTTATTTGACAACAACACTATGGACAACTCTGCCACAAAGGGAACCATTTGTATAATTCTAAACACCAGACATTCATACTGTATTCAAGCATAAATAGAGTTCTTGCAGTTTAAATGTTAAAATATGACCAAATGTATATTTCTGGACAAATGTTGGAAACGTCAAGGACACAGGACTAGACTAAAAATTTAAGAGAAGTCTCTGGACATGGCAGTCATTTGAATCTCCATCTCCTATGTACCAAGAAAAAACAATAGCATAATGCATGACTGCATACATAAACCAATACATTTACTTAAGTTCCCAAATTAGCAGCTGAGGCATCCAAATATATATGAAACATAGGTTCCCTTCAGTTCTTGTCCAGACACTTCTACAATCTGGTTGTAATACTAAACAAGACAAACAAAATAGACAAAAAATATAGACCATGTATGATTATAAACTGCAGTCCATGGAAAATATACCTATCGAATGTAAGGCACTTAAAGGCACTCAGAAAGAGTAAGCATAAGTTAGTTTAAACTTATTTATTTTACTTCGATTGTGAACTTAGACAAATCACGCTTGAAGTCTTCCTAGGTAGAACCAGTACAAAGCATATGCGGAAAAGGTGTCTTGCTCAAGGAAACCACACATAGCCGCAAAAACCCTGATGCCCCATAAAACTTAAAATATAAAAGTTGAATTGAAAATGTGAGCAGCCGAAATAAAATTTCTGTAATACTGGAAAATACATGCAATAAAAACATTGCACTAGCATTTTGTCCATGCAGCAGCAAACATTATAAAAAATTATACATTTTTAAAAGAGAATAATTTCATTAAAAAATAAAACAGACATCTCTTTTTTCACCATATCTTAGCCATCTTTTTTTCATGTTGTTCGCAACTGCTGGGATTCGAACCCAGAATTTCTACAAAAGTGAAGATGTGTTTGCCAGTTACACCACAGAAGCATTTCATGTTGTACTAAGATAATTGACTTAAATATTTACCAAATCAAATTATGTAAATTATTAGAAATTAATATTTAAAATAGCCCAAATTTCTATTAATAAAGTGCACTCTTGTAACACAGCACTACATGTTTGTTTTCTAATACTATATACATGTCATATAATATCAAATTTTGTGAAATTAAAAATCAGGTCGACTCCTCCTTTTTTATGGGGGAAAATGCTTCAACAATCTTGAAGTTAGTCTTTAATCCAAATATACATGTATTGATTTCAAGTCTGGTTAAAACATCAGCTGTGTGTTTTATGGTATTTTTCACATAAATATATGTACTTTATAAAATGGTTAAATTTGGATTTCTCGGTCCCAAATAAATGCCCCCCCCCCCCCCACCCCCCCCTTTGTAAAATGAATCACACCTTGGGACTCCCAAGTTGGGAGTTGATTCAGGTTATATGTTAAGTCAATAATGTGTCTGACTGTCAAATCAAGGGTTGTGAGTTCCAATTGATGGTACTTGCACGTAAAAATTTAAAGAAGTCAAATAAGGGCAATAATTTGCATTTTATCCATACAAGAGTTATCTAACTTATTCAATGTAGTATGTTTAATGACTGGGAAGTCTTGTGTTAAGTTTAAATCAAATCAAATATGTTGAGTGGTTGATGAAGTATGGACTAGATGGTACTTGCAAGCAAAACTTTAACCAGAATTTCTTAGTCAAACAAGGGCAATAATTTGCATTATATTAAGGCAAGAATTATCTAACTTATTCAATGTAGTATGTTTAATGACTGGGAAGTCTTGTGTTAAGTTTAAATCAAATCAAATACGTTGAGTGGTTGATAAAGTATGGACTAGATGGAACTTGCAAGTAAAACTTTAACCAGAATTTCTTAGTCAAACAAGGGCAATACTTTGTATTATACTAATGCAAGAGTTATCTAACTTAGTTATTGAAGTATGTTTGATGGCTGGGGAGTGTTGTGTTAAGTTTCAAGTCAATACATGCAATGGTTATTGAGAATGGGACTTGCACACAAAACTTCAACCAAGGTGGGACACTGACGCCCGGGTGAGCAGAATAGCTCTCTTAATCCTTCGAACAGTCGAGCTAAAAAACAATTTGAAAATTGTTTACGGTAACAAAGACAACTCCATCAGAATTTACAATGTATTACCAAAACTCTAATGAAATGAAGCAAAAGGTCAACTAACAATACATGTATGTTATAAGTACTGTTCTCTGATTGAAATAATTACATCATGACATGAACAGGGAGGTTACTGACTTATATTTATATAATTATATGAGTACATACATAGTTGGAAACTGTAATTTATAAAGTGTTATCAACAAGAGGCCAATGGGCCTTAACAGTCATCTGACTATCCAAAAAATATTCACATAAATCTATTCAGTCGTAAGAAATAACTTCTTGCCAATTTCTCTTATATAGATTTAGTAAAGTAGGCCTCACTCCAACGGCAAAACCGTGTGACCCTGGGACATGCAATTCACAATTTCTATAATTGACCCATACATGTCCATAATCATCTCAGAGCGCAACCCTCCATTACTGAGAGCACTTCCATGCTAAAGATCACGTACCTGTCACATGTGAAGTTGTTGGTTCAAGTCAAGCTATATACATACAATTTATTAGAGTTAACCAATTTCTCCTGAAAGGTTCTACTTAGACTTATGTTACTTTTTGGAATATACAGGAGACCTTCTGATACCTTTTAATGTTCATGCTCATTATTGCACAGAGAGTTTAGCTTGCATTGTCACTACAAGGCACTGTTCACCCATTATCAACTTCTACATGCACACTTTTTCCCCCATGCCATTAACAATTGCCCAGGGCTGTTATCAAAATTAAGACTCTGGGTAGTGATAATGCCCTGCCTAAATGAATTCTGAGTAGTGATAACGCCCTGCTCATCGGAATTATGCAAGGAATGTGAATATGAGCCCAATGTAACAGTGATAATAGACAAAATTTAGTATAGATATACTATATTTAGTACCATGCGTAATAATGTTGTTAAAATACCTTCCCCTGACAGTGCTGTACAATTCTATAGCCGGATGTTCTGGACAAGTAGATACATGTACAAGTAACGCTTTACAAAAGTTTAGTCTCTTTAATAACTTTAATTGGTGCACATACACATGGGGATTAATTACCACTTACAAGTTAATCACTACTCTGGATCAATTATCATTCAATTATCTCCAGGCGGTATTCAATAAGATGTCCAAAAATACATAGCTGTTTTGATGGCAGCATTTATAACCAGTATAAGCTGGTTAACCCCATTAGCTCAGTCGGTAAATCACAAAACTTCTAGCATCGAGGTTGTGGGTTAGATCCCAGGGGCTGGCCAATTAAAAACAGTTGTTCGGATGGGATAAAGTCCTAGAGGATCCGTGTGGCGGTGCTATACACTGAGCACACTGAAGAACCAGAAGAAACATACAATGGGTTTCAATTTGTATCCTGCACTATCCCCATGGAACCTAAAAAGATTAACACTCTTCTCGGGTAATCGCCAATATGGGATGTTTATGTCCGTAAAATAATGTAGGTAAGCTACTTTCGTACCAAACACCATGACAACTACAGATATAAAAAAAATTGTTGATGTTTACAAGGACTTGTATAGAAGGATAGGAAACTTTCATCTCCTGACTAAATGTTGATAAAATAGCACACAAAGGATTACTAATTTGGCATGAGCGTTCACAAAATCTCACCTAGTTGCCTTTCCATCGCTATATAATTCCTTGATGTTTAATCAACAGTTTATGTCTATAAATTTTAGGTTAGCAACTTTCGCAGCACACACTATGACAAATACAGATATCAAAACATATGGTAGATGTTTATGTAAAATATTGGGTTAGTGATTTTCGTGCCATATACCATGACAACTACAGATAATAAAAAAAATTGGTTGCGGTTTATGTTCTCTCAACACACTGCGAGTTTGGGTCCGACTGTAGCTTCAATTTCACATGCTTTGGCCTACGGGTGATGGTGGTTTCGTCAACCTACCAGTTCATCTACTTTAATTTTGTGTTAAAAACAGGTAGTGGTTTCGTCAACCTTAATTTAGTATAGTGTTACGTGGCACGCAAGAACACTAACAATTGTGGATAGGTGAGAACCAGTTATGGTCTGTTGAACTAGCTAGTGCTATAATTATGTAACTGAAAAGTATTAATGAGTAATAAAATATTCAGCATTAGTTTATTTTAACTTAATTAAAACAATTTTAGGCAAAACACTAATCAATATCATAAATATCACCAACATTGCCTTTGAAACAATCAACCACGTGGATACTATTTGTAAATATTGCCAATTGTGTAGGAAATTAAAATACACATACGCGATGATCATGTAGTGAAACTGTGAAGCTGTTAAGCTAGCTTTTACAGCGATGTGGTTAAAGTGCACTGCCTGTATTTTAGTTAAGCAACGATCAATGTTAGTACTTGGATGGGTGACCGATGTTACTTTAATGGTGACGAGGATTAACTTTCAAACTTGTGCCTGCAAGAATCTCTCTTTCTTTGAAATGGGGTGGGATATGGCCATGTACTGCGGAAAGCCACGGTCTGTCTGTTGGGTATAAGCCCTAAAGGTAAAGAGGGGAAGAGTGTAGTGAGTGTACATATAAGTCACTTATAAGTCTTTTTGTTAAGGTAGCTTTTACAGCGACATGGTTGATGTGCACTGACTATATTGGAAGTTCAGCAACGGTGTACAAGGTAGGTACTTGGATGGTTGACCGATGTCACTTAAGCGATATTCATAATTCTCAGAAGTGATCGAATTCACGTCATGATCGAAATTACGTTACGGCACCATATAATTGTAAACATCAAACCATTGTTCATTTATTTTCTGCTCTCGCAAGATGGACATGGTTATTTGAAAGCCATTTCCAAGACAAAAATGATACGATACTACGCAACAATTATCTATACACGTATATTTACCTTTGATAACACCAGCTAACTGTTGAAAACGCACAACACATATAAACAGCAATCGGAATACTTTTCATTTTACCCGCAATTACTTTGACCGAAACTTTGCGAAACATATTTACTGCAGAGCAATGACTTTGTCGTCTTGTTTGGTATTTTAATTATCCACTAAAGCTAAGAATTTTATTTATCAAAAAAGTTTAATTATTTTAATATTATTATTACAGTAAATTTTTTGAGGCAAGATTTTTTTATCTATATTTTATTTGGAATAATAGTCACGAGGCAACATATGGGTTAAAGGTCGTCGTGTTTTTTTTTTAAATGCACAACTTTATCACTGAATTCTAGACGTCGCTCGAGTGATACCGTAACGGGTTCGTAAACGAACTCGCCCTTAGGGCGATTTCGGTTTCGACCCCTATTAACAATAAGAATAAGCAGTTTGACATTAGGATTCCTGCACATAACAGGAGTTGTCGGATCTAAAGAGCAAAAATCCTCTGTATATGTGCATTAAGTTATACTAAGGCGTACATTTAAGTAACTTATACTATGGTTTAAAACATATATCATACTGTTAGTTGAAAGGTTAGCGATTGTCATATCACCCACCTAAATTAACAATACAAGTTTGCTTTTGACATATGCACGCACTTCACAAAGTTATTGATACCGGTAAAAAAAGTTATCACGTCCTTTTAAAGTCCCATGTGTCAGCAGACATATCATCATTGTCTTCCTGGTCCGAGTCTGTAAGTGTAATTTCACAATCTTCAATTTTGGAAACAATTGTGCAACATATAATGTTATACCACTTTGTATTCAACTCTTGGCATACATGTTGGAGTAGCAAAATGTGGTTGTTGTTTTTTATTTTGACCATGTTTTCCTCTTTTTTAACTGATGTTCTCATTATGTCCCTATGGAGTCTGACAGTCTTAACACAATACTCTGTATTAAATTTTCATATTTCTTGATTTATAGTCATAATGTCATTTTCTAAAATGATCAGTTGTTGTATTTCCACAGTTGTTAAGTCTGTTTCTGTAAGTCTGTGTTTAAGAATTTGAAAAGATGCATATTTTTAATAGAGGCACTTGGAATTGTTGCAAGAAAAAGTGTTGTTGTACCATGTCTCAGTTTCCTGGAAATTTCATGTAATTCTGTTATAAATGTTTGGACTTTATTTGTTGAATTATATGTAATGTATGTTCCATTTCTGCAGGTCACTTTTTCTGTCAAATTACAAAGGCCAGCTGCTATCAAAATGACTTTTGCTCATCAGGATTAGAAGCCATTTTATTTTGAACAGCATGATAGATCTGTGATATTTTACCACCAGAAATGACAATCAAAGATACATGATAGTGATCAGGAAATGGATGGAATTTGTTTATGTGTTAATGCAGATACCTCCTTCTCGAATCTGTTCCAATAGTTATATGGTGATGAATGCTGTAAATGAATCAAAAAAGAAAAGAAATTACGAATATGCTTTTGATACAACTGACATGGTACCTGGTAATTAAAATATTTGTGTCCGTGTTTATTGATTCCAAGTAAATGTTAGATGCATTAACATTTTGCGCTTGAGCCCGATTTTTCGTGTTCAGTTAAACTTTTGGTTGATTGGTTTACCTCGTTTTGCTATGGGCATTTTTAACAAAATTTGAAAATGGCCATTGTCAAGCAACAGATTAATTGGCAATATTTCTTCATTTTCAATTTGTGGTGGTTCATATGTACAAAGTGTAAAAGTTTCTCTTGCACCTTTCAGCCAAACTTTAATTTTGCAGTTGTACAGAAGTGGTGCCGTCTAAATTTCACAAGCTGTGGCCCATTCATTCAGTTTCAACATTGAAGTCCAATAGGATCTTTTGGTTATTGACAGACTATTAAAAAGTCTTGTTTTTTCTCCCACTGTTTCAGTTAAGGTATATATTGCTGCAGATTGCATGTCTGTGCTGCGTTGCATCCCCACTGTAGACTCTATATGTAACTGAGACAGTGAAAAAAAAACAATTTCCATCACTAGGTACATTTTTACAACGAATTTATTGTTGCAAATATTCATGCATTGAACGAGATTCAAATTATTCATTTTTTTTTAACTTAAATTTATTTAACAGACACATCTACATCAATAGATATCTTATTATTTTTGTTTTGAAAGCTAAAAGAAAAAAGAAGAATCATTTTGCAACTTGTAGTTTTACTTAAATTTATTGTTTTAGACTAGATCTACATTATGTTCAATTTTATGGGAAATGGTGGTGACTAAAGCATTAATAACCTGCAGTATATGGAGTGAAATACCCTCTTAACAGTTGTGTTGTTCTTTTACTGTTAACAAACAGAGCAGACGGCGTTTGTGTACTAATTATGCATTGTCAAATTCCGCTTCGTTTCGATTGGCTCATTTCTGGTCATACTCATTTACATACGTTCTATTTTGCCTGGTTTTCGGACCTACTCAATAAATCGACTATTTATTTTGTAGGTCAGGGAACCAGACTAACGTTCTATTTAACTACGTCATCTGGTAAATTTCCCTATAGCAGAAATTTATTTGTGAAATAAATAAATTATTTTAATGTACGTTATGTGTATATTTTAGTGTTTTTAAATATATTATATTTTGTACGTAATTATAAGGAGAGATTTGAAATAACTATTCATGATTCAAGACAAAAAAGTGATTTTGTAAACCCGGATTTTCGTATAGAATTCCTATATTTTATGTAATCAAATTAAAACAACCTACGTAGCCGAGTGTTCCAAATTAGGCATACAAAAAAAACAGAGGGTCATTTCCGTTTTTCAACGTTAGTATATATTTGTAAATATATCTTTTTTTGAATCTTACTTGATACCATAAGAGCTCGCATAGTCGCGAATGCACGGCTTCGCCGCGCATTCGCTCGTATTCGCTCGCTATAATTGTAGTTTGCAATATTATTTTTAGAACATGTTCTTATGTTAATTGTATGGTGACATCTTACTATTTTTTAAATATTTTAACTCGAGACAATGTAAAGAATTTGTTGCCATCTAATTGATATATTGAACTGGGACCATGCACATGCAATTTTCCAGCCAGTGACACAGGCCCTATCTTGATATAACGTTTTGATAGCTATACAATATATAGTAAATAATGGAAAGGTAGCACACTTCTTATAGACATATCTAGTGTGAATGGAAAAACCACGGGACATTAAGCCAGTTAATAAAACAAAGATTTTGGGTTAAATTTTGTCTCACTATCTAGAAAACATTGAATAAACAAATGTAATTGAGACAGCCGGAATATAGTTAGCCACTGAACGGATTGTTGTGAAACCACAGTCCTGCTTATGACCTCGATCACTAGACTTAAAGGCAATGTCAAAGGATTTTTATTCTTTATCGTGTTTTCTCCAGAGCGCGTTTCTTGTGTTTGTGACGCAATTGAATCTCATTTGACGCAATCAAGTTTGTTCGTTGTGTCCATTATGACGCAACCTTATAAAAACAGAAATTCAAACTACACGGATTTGTTTTGGCAAGTGGGTTTCAGAGTTATTATTTTTACACTGCTAGCAGTGTTAACAGATCACATGGTATGATTCAGGGTAGCCTGATATATAAATGTGAACATTTTTTGAAAGCAATGAGGGAGATTGGGTTTTGAAATGAGGGGGATTGGATGGAAATGAGGGAGATTTTTTTTCGCGGCGTAAAATTTGAAAATATTGTCATTTCGGTACAAGTTTACATAATTTCTTAATAATACAAGTAACAGATGGTGTTTTGTCATAATATATAGAGAATAAACAGTGTTTTCTCCAGAGCGTGTTTCTTGTGTTTTTGACGCAATTAAATCTCATTTGACGCAATCAAACTTGTTCAGTGCCTACACTATGACGCAACCTTAAAAATACAGAAATTCAAATTACGCATGTTTGTTTCGGCAAGCTGGTTTCAGAGTTAGTTTTACAATGCTAGCTGTTTTGGCAGATCACATGGTCTGATTCAGGGAAACTCTGGACACGCGGTTCTACTAAGTTATGTAAACGCTCAAATTGGTTATTAACGCTGTATTTATGCAATCGCATAGACGATTATGATCACATACATAATTTTACGCGAAGCAATATTATAGTTTGAAGACAACATCTGTGAAAACAAACGTATGCTGCAACAATAGCACTGATATATACTCAGTGGGTTTACAATCTTCTACATGATGTCCCATATATGTTTCAACTTGCCAATACGTCTTGTTTGGTGTACGCCCTATTTCAGAAGTTATATTTCAGATCTTCCTGACGTTTTCAGGTAAAAAAAACAGTGACAACTCATCCGTAATTTAAGATTGGAAAATAGCTCAGAATGGCTGAAAAGCCATCTCCTGCAATCTAAATTTCAAAATTTTCCACAATGGAGGCCCCCTGGACCACCCCTCTCTACCAACCACTTGTTTCTTGCCGGTGGCACTCACAAGTTGGATACTGCTACTTCTTAATTTAATACTTAATCTTTGAAACATTTTGACAACCCTGGTTTCTACTGGTCAAAGGCCAACAGGGCTTATGTCCTGATAAATTTTCTGTCGTCCTTGTAGCATTGAATGGATGTTCCTTAAAAGATTTGTTTAAATCTGGTGGAGTCAAATTTGAGGCTGCCACAGGGGTCACTGTTTTACATAGGGAAAATGTTGTAGTCGCGATAGCACCTTCATTTTTCATTAGACCGCGGTGTGGTCTAGTGGTAGAGCGTCCACCTCGCATGCGGAAGGTCGTGGGTTCAATCGCCGGCCGGGTCATACCAAAGATTTTTAAAATGGTACTAGAAGCTTCCTCGCTTGACGCTCAGCATTTAGAGGAGAGTTCTAGGTCTGGTCGGCCTGGTGTCAGTATAATGTGACTGGGTGGGGTATCATACCATGTGTCTGCGGCATGATACTCCAGTGTGACAGCGCTTAAATACTGTCTCAAGTAGACACCGTCGCGATATGACTGAAAAATTGTTGAAAGCGACGCTAAACACCATACAACATCAACAACATCATTTTTCATTGAATCTTAACAAAACTTGCACAGCAGTTTAACTGTTATATAACCACAAGATCTTGGACAAGATCTTGAACCAGCATGATTCGACCACAAATGCCTCTACAACAAGGCTTATATAGGCACATTTTAAGCGAAATTTTAAAATACATTGAATGTTTTTGTTAAGTTTTGCTTCAACAAATCTTTTAGGAGACCACCATACAATCATTTTCTCTGAAAGCTCGAGGCTTAAATATTTTACGTGTAGCATTGTTTGTAGGTCTCCTAAAAGATTTGTTGAAGCAAAACTTACAAAAAACATTTTCTCTGAAAAGTACATCTGTCCATTTGTTGCCAGTAGAGCAATTCAGACCCTCTTGGGCCCTAGTTCGTTCATACATTTTATTTCCATATAATAATTTTAGTTTCCTTTTTTATATTTTCATGGAAAATGGTGATAGGTACAGAAGAGAAAATAACAAAAAAAACTTATTTCTTATGACTGAATAGACTTATGTGAATGTATTTTGGTGTGACTTGTTGTTGCTGACATGACGGTGAATACCTAGGTGTATTTCATGGTCCCAACCCCCATGAGGTCTTAGGGGCGGGGCCAAAACAGTCAAATTCAAGGTAGACTTTAAGAATCTTCTTACTATTATAGGAAGCACTCGGAAACAAATGTGAGCATGATTATTGACGACTATAAGTCCTTTATAAAATTTGTGAATTTCATGCCCCTGGGTCTCACGGTTTGGCTCTAGGTGCGGAGCCTACTTTACTAAATCTATATTTATGACAGACTGACAAAAAACGTTATTTCTTACGACTGAATACACTTATGAGAATGTTTTTTGGATAATCAGATGATTGTTAAAGCCCATGGGCCTCTTGCTTATATTATATGTAATGTGTATACATGCATAATTATTTATTTTCCAGTGACAAACTGATATGGAACATTGCTGAGAAGTGAGACATGGAATAATATAGCTCAGTTGGAAGAAAAGTAAACCTGGAAATAGATGGTACAGTTGTATCCCTTAAACCTGAAGACAACAAGTGACAAAATCATACACTGCTGATAAGATGTCAGTTATACACATGAACTTTTTTTCGGAAAATGTGCTGTTGTACCGACTGATATTGCTATGATAATGGAGAAATTGAATGGAGTTTACAGATCATTTGCTACATATGTTATGAGAAGGAAGTATTTACAAAAAGGAAAATGCAGACTAACAACATTGTGACACTCCTGTTGGAAGACAACAATTACTGTGACTGATTTAAGAATCTAGTATGTAAAAGTGAACCATCAATGAAAGAAATCTGCTTTCTCATCATGATTGATATAAATGTGCTTAGATTTATTTCATTGTTCATTATTATTCACTCTCATGAACCAAAAGCTCTTGAGTTATTATGTGATCAGCTTGTGTCTGTCATATTATTTTATTTGTCTTTCAATCTTTCACCTTTGCTATCTATAGTAGTTTTTGTCTAGAGCATGCAATGAAAGACACAGTGTTTACAAAATAATGAATTATGGTGTCTGTCCCATTAAGTACAATGATAAACAGATTTTTTGATAGTTTTTAACTTTTTAACAATTTTTAAAAGGATTCATGGAGGGAAGTAAAAAATAAATTAATACATCAGATAAATGTACAAATAGATTGTATATATTTGTAATATTTTTTTAATATAATTAACAGTAACTGTCATACCTTTTTCATAAATTGTTTGTATGGCATTTTATGCCTTATAAGCTCACCTTGCCAAAGGCTTTAAATGAGCTGTTAAAGTTACCGACTGATCTAATGTTAAACATGATTTTTCATATGTTTAACATATTTTTAAAGCATACATTAGAAACTATGTTAAACATACATAGTAATATTTTCATGAAAAACATACATATTTAAACGGACGTTGAACGTGTGTGGTACTATTTCCAAGAAAAACATATGTACTCAAATGTATGTTAAACGTGCATGGTACTATTTTCATGAAAAACGTAAGTATTGGATTATATGTTAAACGTACGTAAAACATATGTTTGACATGCGTGGTACTATTTATATGACTAACATACGTATTGTTACATATGTTAAACGTACGTTAAACATATGTTTAACAAGCGTGGTACTATTCCTATGAATAACGTACGTTTTGACCGTATGTTAAACATATGTTTAATATACAGTAAACCTATGGCCTGAAACGTATGTTAAACTCGAGTGGTACTATTTATATGTTAACGTATGTTTTGGCACGTACGTTAAACATATGTTTAACATACGTTAAACGTATGGCCAGAAACGTATGTTAAACGCATGTGGTACTATTTATATGTAAACGTATGTTTTGGCACGTACGTGTAACGTATGACCAGAAACGTATGTTAAACGCGCGTGGTACTATTTATATGTAAACGTATGTTTTGGCACGTACGTTTAACGTACGTTTTACATGCGCGGCATTTTTACCTGTGCATCATTGTGTATGTTTATAATATTCATTTAACGTTTATGTTGTTTCCTCATATTTCAAGTTTACACGCCAGATCATATTCAGTTGCATTTTTGACATCGATGGCTACGTATTACATGATTTTATTTCGTCAAAGAACGGTATTTTAAGCGATATTCTGCTAATGAAATGATAATTAATTCACTTCGATGCATATATAAAACAGATATAAAGATATTGTCTTTAGAATAAAGTATTACCTTTTCAATGGGGATTTGATTTCAAGTTAACCACTCCAATTTACACATCGTTTTACTTCCTTTTACGTGGAGTTGACCTACTAAACTATTTGGTTCATATTTTATATCCGATAACATGACAATAACTGTAACTCTTGACATCTTCTCAATCAATAAGACAGTAAGAGTTATTTAACTTTCCTACTGATTATAGCGTTGATACTTTCAACAAATTTTTTAGACATTTTTCCAAATCACCCTTATCCATCCCATATAGGTCAAATATGGAAGAAAAAACAATAGGATAACTCGAAGTCTTGTCTATCCTTGCGTTCTTCTATTTCTGCTTCCTTCTGTCTGTCCGTCACCTTTGTTTCTGGGCTTTTTTTAATGGTATTTAACGCCATGGGATTTTCAACACATTTCAGGTGTTTTATATTTCCAGTTTTAATGTTGGAGGGAAGTAAAGTTTTTGGAGCGAGCGGGACTTGAACCTACGACCTTAGCGTTTAGAAGTAAGTGATCTTGACTCGACGCCTTGGACCACTCGGCCGAGGAGGACCTGGGTTATATATACGAACAAGAACAATTACCATAGCCAACTGATTTCCTGTGATTTTATTGGTTGCTGCTCTTAAATTAGCGGGTATTAGAAACTGCATATACTGTCAGTAAAACCAACTTTTCACGTTCTGCGTACTACACATGTCCAACAAAGGAACGCCACCGATGACAGTGTAAACAGTAGTTTAATTAGATAACCAAATTTATATGTCGATTCAAATTTACTGTTTATTTGTAAAATGCAAAAAAATGTCATGATGTATTAAATATTTAAACAGTTGGATAATTCATTTTGATTTTATCTTGAGACTACATTTACAGCGTTCCATTTGCTGATTTTTGTTCTGCGACTAAACAGTAAGGTTAGTTTGAACACTAGTCGCTCGGGTAACTTGGTTCAGATAGCGATTTTTTAAGGATAAATGGTATAAGTGCGGTAAGACATTTCAAAATTATAACGTTCTTATATTGTTTATTATTTTGAACATGTTGAAAGTTCACAATTTTGTTTAAATTATACATTTGTAACATAAATATATATCTTGAAATTTGAGGTATGAATACATTAGTTAGGAAGTTCACTCTGGAACTCACTGGAAAAAAAAGTTCTTAGGTAATACATGACCTTACATATTTAATGATAAGTCTGGGTTTCAGATGTAAACAAACAGTAAAATGTTAGTTTTCAGTCTTTGGTGGGAGTCTTTCTATGAATGCCATAAATGTATAAATGTATTCACTCGATCAAAAGGAAGGAACATCAATGGTGGTTTTACAACAAATTCTCACGAAATGGTTCAGTTTAACCCTCGTATTCAAATAAAGCGTTTATCATTGTTTTGTTTCTGTATTAATTATCGTTTTTGTACTACAGATTTGATTTACAGTGTGTACACCTTTAACATTAAAAATTTAAAATCATTAACACCTCCTGTTAACTGATAATCGTAGGTGGCAGCTACACATATGATTAAACTTATATTCCATTGTCATAGGCACGTTTCTGTACAACAGAAGTGGTAACCCTTAAACAAAGCCCTGGCTATGGATTATACAGAGAGAGTAAGTTACCGTCCAAGATATTAATATGTCATACGGCTATAAGTGATCACCTTGAGCACGACACTTTATCCGCCTGTACTTAGTACTTGAACTTCGAGAGTAAATAAGCATAAGTTATAAACTCATATTTAACAATCGGTGTACAGTAAATAAACAAAATAATGTAATTACTGCCAAATTTATTCATTTCAGTTATTGTAAGAAAACGAGCATACATGTATTTTGATCGTTAACCGGGATTATTTTGAAAATAAATTAATGATTCTATTTTTAGATTCTCAAACTCTTCACAAGCTGCTGAGAGCCATATAACCTTGGCCAAGTCTGCAGTTACCTATATTCCATTGATCAGACAATGAAAACAGTTCAGCTTAGTTTTATATAAGTGACTCAAATTAAGGAACATTTAGACAACGATGTATTAATACGCCAACTACCCGTTATAATATGCAATATGCGTAAGAGAGTTTCTTTATAAACTCATGTCGTAAAGGGAAGGAACGCAGTTCAGCTGATATTCATGCATGCGATGAAAGTTTTTGACTACGAACTCAACTAGCCGATTAGAAATAAACATTGTAGTTTTTTTAAGGTTTATCACATGAGTTATGCCAGTTACAGAAAGTAGTTCCGTTTAAATCCATACAAAAGCTCCGAATATATGTGTTTACTTCTACGGATAAAAAGTGGCTGCTATGTTATGCACTCTGGAATTCTAAATGCATTAGTGGCAATAAGTAGTTCAGTTCAAACCTATACACGTGGTTCCAATTTAGGAAATTATGCCTCTACGAAGAAAACTGGCTGCTGTGGTATATATTGAATATCACCTTTCCTGCATTATGGCGTCACTGGCGGAAAGAAAGTAGTTAGGTTCAAATCATTTGTCAAGATGAAGATTTATATCCAAATCCTTTACATGTAGAGAGAATATATCCAGACGATATCTTATATGTAAGTTATAAACTAATATTTATATACCAGCTCTAAGTGTTATGACTATTGGATATGGAAACAAATCTGGCATAGTACCGCTGAGAGACAATGCAAAATAGTATCCATTTTACAATTAAAAGAATAATTAATTAAGTAAAATAAGATATTATATCAATTCAAACCAATTCACTTAGCAACTGAAGCTAAATTTTTGTTCATGATCAGCTTTTTTTATAAAATAGAACTCAAACTAATATTTCTTAATTCAGAAATGATATAAGCGTAAGATGGCATAGCTTGTATCACCATACACATTAAAGTTGGAAATATATGTGCCATTATAAAACATCTATCAGCCTAACTTAATTTAAAAGGCAATGTTTCCTTTGCTCTCTAAATGTTACCCAGAGCGACTACTTTCGCCTGGTAGTGCGCCATAGAACCCAAGAGTTTGGCAAGAGGTTGTCATTTTGGGCGCAGGGAAGACCGCACAGGCTGGCCTATGCGTCATCTGTTTCCGATCGATCGCCCTGCCTAATCCCAAAAAGTAAAAAAAAAGTCGTGCAGGCGTCCTACTAGACACACTTAAAAGCTTGCTCTCTAAATGTAGCCCAGACACCATACTAGCGCCTGGGAGTGCACCAAAGAAACCCAAAAAGCTGCATGGGGTGTATTTGTGTGTGCCGTGAAGGCGCTACAGCCTCGGCAGTCCGCCCGAAACACGCAAGAAACAGGCTAGCTTTGCAAAACCCACAACAAGTCAACAACTCGTGCAGGCGTTCTGTTTGACACACACTCAAAAGCTTGCTCTCTAAATTTTGCCCAGACACCTTTCTTTCTAGCGCCTGGGAGTGAGCAAAAGAAATCAAAACCTTCGCAAGGGGGTGTATTTGTGTGTGCCATGAAGGCACTCCAGCCTCGCCGGTTCGCCCCAAACGCGCGAGAAACAGGCTAGCCTTGCAAAACATACAAAAGTTAAACAACTCATACAAGCGTTCTATTTGGCACACACTCAAAAGCTTGCTCTCTAAATGTAGCCCAGAACAACTTCTTTTGCGTGGGAGTGCGCCATAGAACCAAAGTGTTTGGCAAGGGGGTGTCATTTTGGACGCTGGGAAGACCTCGCAGACTGGCTCAAGCGTCATCTGTTTTCGATCGATCGCCCTGCCTTATCCCAAAAAGTCAAACAAGCCGTGCAGGAATCCTACTAGAAACACAGTTATAAGCTTGCTCTCTTAATGTAGACCAGACACCCTACTAGCGACTGGAAGTGCGCAAAAGAACCCAAGTGGGCGAGACACTCAAAAGCTTGCTTTCTAAATGGTGCCCAGACACCATACCAGCGCATGGGAGTGCGCCAAAGAACCCAAAACATTCGTAAGGGGTGTATTTGTGTGTGCCGTGAAGGCTCTCCATCCTCGCCGGTCCGCCCCAAACACGCGAGAACAGGCTAGCCTTGCAAAACTCACAAGAGTTAAACAACTCGTACAGGGGTTCTGTTTGACACACACTCAAAAGCCTGCTCTCTAAATGTTGCCCAGACACCCTACTAGCGGGTGTGCGCCAAAGAACCCAAAACATTCGCAAGTGGGTGTATTTGTGTGTGCCATGAAGGTGCTCCAACATCGCCGTTTCGTCCCAAACGCGCAAGAAACAGGTTGGTTGGTTGGTTGAGTATTTAGCGTCATTTTTATGCCATCGAAGGCTAACAGACGAACAGTTAACTTAACCACTGTTTCCTGGGATTAACCAGTACTCGAGCACACCCCATCTCCGCAAGTAACTGATAACTCTCCCACTTGAATCAGTGGTGAGAGACGAATGACGCAAGAAACAGACTAGCCTTACAAAACACACCAAAGTTAAATAAATCGTACAGGCGTTCTATTTGTCAGACATTCAAAAGCTTGCTCTCTAAATGTAGCCCAGTCACGCTACTAGCGCTTGGAAGTGTTCCATAGAACCAAAATGTTTGGTAAGGGGGTGTCATTTTGGGCGCCGGGAATACCGTGCAGGCTGGCTCAAGCGTCACATGTTTCCGATCGATCGCCCTGCTTGACACCCTACTAGCGCCTTGGAGTGCGCCAAAACCCAACAGATTCGCAAGAGGATGTATTTGAGTGTGCCGTAAAAGCGCTCCAGCCTCGCCGGTTCGGCCCAAACGGGCGAGAAACAGGCTAGCCTTGCAAAACACACAACAGATAAACAACTCGTGAGGCGTTCTGTTATACACACACTCAAAAGCTTGCTTTCCAAATGTTGCCAAAACACCATACCAGCGCATGGGAGTGCGCCAAAGAACATTCGCAAGGGGTGTATTTGTGTGTGCCGTGAAGGCTCTCCGGCCTCGCCGGTCCGCCCCAAACACGCAATAACAGGCTAGCCTTTAAAAGCTCACAAGAGTTAAACAACTCGTACAGGGGTTCTGTTTGACACACACTCAAAAGCTTGCTCTCTAAATGTTGCCAAGACACCCTACTAGCGCCTCGGTGTGCGTCAAAGAACCCAAAACATTCGCAAAGGGGTGTATTTGTGTGGCCGTGAAGGAACTCCAGCCTGGCCGGTTCGCCCCAAACGCGCGAGAAACACACTACCCTTACAAAACACACCAAAGTTAAATAAATCGTACAGGCGTTCTATATGCCACACACTCAAATGTTTGCTCTTAAAATGAAGCCCAGACTCCCTACTAGCGCTTAGAAGTTTTCCATAGAACCAAAGTGTTTGGCAAGGGGGTGTCATTTTGGGTGCCGGGAATACCGTGCAGGCTGGCTCAAGCGTCACCTGTTTCCGATCGATCGCCCTGCCTAATCTCAAAAAAGCAAACAATTCGTGCAGGCGTCCTACTAGACACAGAGTTAAAATATTGCTCTCTAAATGTAGCCGAGACACCCTTCTAGCGACTGAGTGTGTGTCAAAGAACTAAAAAAAGCTGCAAGGGGGTGTATTTGTGTGTGCCGTGAATGCTCTCCAGCCTCGCCGGTCCGCCCCAATCACGCGAGAAACATGGTAGCCTTGCAAAACACACAACAGGTAAACAACTCGTGCATGCGTTCTGTTTGACACACACTCAAAAGCTTGCTTTCTTAATGTAGCCTAGACACGCTACTAGCGCCTGGAAGAAGTGCGCCAAAGAACCCAGAAAAGCTGCAAGCAGATATATTTTTGTGTGCACTAATGACGCTCCAGCCTCGCCGATCCGCCGAAACACGCGAGAAACAGGCAAGCCTTGCAAAACATACAACAGTTAAACAGCTCGTGCAGGCGTTCTGTTTAACACACACTCAAAAGCTTGCTCTCTAAATGTAGCCCAGAACGACTTTTTTTGTCTGGGAATGCGCAATAGAACCCAAGTGCTTGGCATTACTACCCATACAAAACACACCAAAGTTAAATAAATCGTACAGGCGTTCTATATGCCACACACTCAAATGTTTGCTCTTAAAATGTAGCCCAGACTCCCTACTAGCGCTTAGAAGTTTTCCATAGAACCAAAGTGTTTGGCAAGGGGGTGTCATTTTGGGAGCCGGGAAGACCGCGCAGGCTGGCTCAAGAGTCACCTGTTTCCGATTGATCGCTCTGCCTAATCGCAAAAAGTTAAACCACTCATGCAGGCGTTCTGTTGGACACACACTCAAAAGCTTGCTCTCTAAATGTTGCCCAGATACGCTACTCGCGCAAGGGAGTCTGCCAAAGAAACCAAAACATTCTCAAAGGGGTGTATTTGTTTGTGCCGTGGAGGATCTCCAGCCTCGTCGGTTCGGCCCAAACGCGCGAGAAACAGACTTACCTCGCAAAACACACAAAAGTTAAACAACTCGTACAGGCGTTCTCTTTGACACACACTCAAATGTTTGCTCTTTAAATGTTGCCCAGAACGACTACTTTCGCCTGGGAGTGCGACATAGAACCCAAGTGTTTGGCAAAGGGTGACATTTTGCGCGTCTGGAAGACTGCGCAGGCTGCCTCAGGCATCACCTGTTTCATATCGATCGCCCTGCCTAATCCCAAAAAGTCAAACAAATCGTGCAGGCGTCCTACTAGACACACAGTTAAAAACTTGCTCTCTAAATCTAGCCCAGACATGTTACTAGCGCCTGTGAGTACTACAAAGAACCCATAAAAGCTGCAAGTGGTTGTATTTGTGTGTGCCGTGAAGGCGCTCTTGCCTCGCCGGTCCGCCCCAAACACGCGAGAAACCCAAAACACGCAAGAAACAGGCTAGCCTTACAAAACACACAACAGTTAAACAACTTGTGCAGGCGTTCTGTTTGACACACACTCAAAAGCTTGCTCTCTAAATGTTTCCCAGATAACCTACTAGCGCCTAGGAGTGCGCCAAAGAATCCAACATATTCACAAGGGGGTGTATTTGTGTAACGCCGTGAAGGCGCTCCAGCCTTGTCGGTTCGCCCAAAACGCGCGTGAAACAGACTAGCCTTGCAAAACACACAAAAGTTAAACAACTCGTACAGGCGTTCTATTTGACACACACTCAAAAGCTTGCTCTTTAAATGTTGCTCAGAACGTCTACTTTCGCCTGGGAGTGCGACATAGAACCGAATTGTTTGGCAAGGGGTGTCATTTTGGACGTCTGGAAGATCGTGCAGGCTGCCTCAGGCGTCACCTGTTTCCTATCGATCGCCCTGCTTAATCTCAAAAGTCAAACAAGTCTTGCAGGCGTGCTACAAGACACACAGTTAAAAGCTTGCACTCTAAATGTAGCCCAGAGAACCTAAGAGCGCCTGGGAGTGCGCAAAAGAACACCAGAAAGCTGCAAGGGGTGTATTTATGTTTGCCGTGAAGGCGCTCTAGCCTACCCGGTTCGCCCAAAACGCGCGAGAAAAAGGCTAGCCTTGCAAAAACCCACAATAGTTAAACAACTCGTGCAGGCGTTTTGTTTGACATACACTCAAAAGTTTGCTCTCTTAATGTTGCCCAGACACCCTACTAGCGCCTGAGAGTGAGCAAAAGAAACCAAAACCTTCGCAAGGGGGTGTATTTGTGTGTGCTGTGAAGGCACTCCAGCCTAGCCGGATCGCCCTAAACGCCCTAGAAACAGACTAGCCTTCCAAAACACACCAAAGTTAAATAACTCGGACAGGCGTCCTAATTTACAAACACTCAAAAATTTGCTCTCTAAATGTAGCCCAGACACCCTACTAGCGAATGGAAGTGCGCAAAAGAACCCCAAAAAGCGGTAAGTGGGTGTATTTATGAGTGCCGTGAAGGCGCTCCAGCCTCGCCGGTCCGCTCCAAACACGCGAAAAACAGGTTAAACTTGCAAAAACACACAACAGTTAAACCACTCAAGCAGGCGTTCTGTTGGACACACACTCAAAAGCTTGCTCTCTAAATGTTGCCCAGATACGCTACTCGCTCAAGGGAGTCTGCCAAAGAAACCAAAACATTCTCAAAGGGGTGTATTTGTTTGTGCCGTGGAGGAACTCCAGCCTCGTCGGTTCGGCCCAAACGCGCGAGAAACAGACTTACCTCGCAAAACACACAAAAGTTAAACAACTCGTACAGGCGTTCTCTTTGACACACACTCAAATGTTTGCTCTTTAAATGTTGCCCAGAACGACTACTATCGCCTGGGAGTGCGACATAGAACCCAAGTGTTTGGCAAAGGGTGACATTTTGCGCGTCTGGAAGACTGCGCAGGCTGCCTCAGGCATCACCTGTTTCATATCGATCGCCCTGCCTAATCCCAAAAAGTCAAACAAATCGTGCAGGCGTCCTACTAGACACACAGTTAAAAACTTGCTCTCTAAATCTAGCCCAGACATGTTACTAGCGCCTGTGAGTACTACAAAGAACCCATAAAAGCTGCAAGTGGTTGTATTTGTGTGTGCCGTGAAGGCGCTCTTGCCTCGCCGGTCCGCCCCAAACACGCGAGAAACCCAAAACACGCAAGAAACAGGCTAGCCTTACAAAACACACAACAGTTAAACAACTCGTGCAGGCGTTCTGTTTGACACACACTCAAAAGCTTGCTCTCTAAATGTATCCCAGATAACCTACTAGCGCCTCCTAGGAGTGCGCCAAAGAATCCAACATATTCACAAGGGGGTGTATTTGTGTAACGCCGTGAAGGCGCTCCAGCCTTGTCGGTTCGCCCAAAACGCGCGTGAAACAGACTAGCCTTGCAAAACACACAAAAGTTAAACAACTCGTACAGGCGTTCTATTTGACACACACTCAAAAGCTTCCTCTTTAAATGTTGCTCAGAACGTTTACTTTCGCCTGGGAGTGCGACATAGAACCGAATTGTTTGGCAAGGGGTGTCATTTTGGACGTCTGGAAGATCGTGCAGGCTGCCTCAGGCGTCACCTGTTTCCTATCGATCGCCCTGCTTAATCTCAAAAGTCAAACAAGTCTTGCAGGCGTGCTACTAGACACACAGTTAAAAGCTTGCACTCTAAATGTAGCCCAGAGAACCTAAGAGCGCCTGGGAGTGCGCAAAAGAACCCCAGAAAGCTGCAAGGGGTGTATTTATGTTTGCCATGAAGGCGCTCTAGCCTACCCGGTTCGCCCAAAACGCGCGAGAAAAAGGCTAGCCTTGCAAAAACCCACAATAGTTAAACAACTCGTGCAGGCGTTCTGTTTGACATACACTCAAAAGTTTGCTCTCTTAATGTTGCCCAGACACCCTACTAGCGCCTGAGAGTGAGCAAAAGAAACCAAATCCTTCGCAAGGGGGTGTATTTGTGTGTGCCGTGAAGGCACTCCAGCCTCGCCGGTTCGCCCTAAACGCCCTAGAAACAGACTAGCCTTACAAAACACACCAAAGTTAAATAACTCGGACAGGCGTCCTAATTGACAAACACTAAAAAATTTGCTCTCTAAATGTAGCCCAGACACCATACTAGCGCTTGGGAGTGTGCCAAAGAACCAATGTGTTTGGCAAGGGGTGTTATTTAATGCGCCGGGAAGACCGCACAGGGTGACTAAAGTGTCACCTGTTTCCGATCGATCGCCCTGCCTAATCTCAAAAAGTCAAACAAGTCGTGCAGGCGTCCTACAAGACACAAAGCTTGCTCTCAAAATGTAGCCCAGACACCCTACTAGCGCCTGGGAGTGCGTTAAAGAACTAAAAAAAGCTGCAAGGGGGTGTATTTGTGTGTGCCGTGAAGGCTCTCCAGCCGCGCCGGTCTGGCCCAAACACGCGAGATACAGGCTAGCCTTGAAAAACACTTCACAGTTAAACAACTTGTGCAGGTATTATGTTTGATACACACTCAAAATCTTGTTCTCTAAATATAGCCCAGACACCCTACTAGCGCCTGGGAGTGCGCCAAAGAACCCAACACATTTGCAATGGGGTGTATTTGTGTTTACCTTGAAGGCGCTCCATTTAGAGCGCAATCTTTTGAGTGTGTGTCGTCTAGTAGGACGCCAGCACGACTTGTTTGACATTTTGGTATTAGGCAGGTCGATCGATCGGAAACAGGCGACGCTTGAGCCGGCGTGCACGGTCTGCTCGGCGCCCAAAATGACACCTCCTTGCCAAAGTCTTGTATTCTATAGCGCACTCCAAGGCTCTAGTAGTCGTTCTGGGCTACATTTAGAGCGCAAGCTTTTGAGTGTGTGTCAAATAAAACGCCTGTACGAGTTGTTTAGATTTTGTATGTTTTGCAAGGCTAGCCTGTTTCTAATGCGTTTTGGGTCTTCACGGCACACACAAATACACTCCCTTGGCAAACTATTGGATTCTTTGGCGTACTCCCAGGCGCTAGTAGGGTATCAGTGCTATATTTAGAGCGCAAGCTTTTGAGTGTGTGTCAAATAGAACGCCTGTACGAGTTGTTTAACTTTTGTGTGTTTTGCAAGGCTAGCCGGTTTCTAGCGCGTTTGGGGCTAACCGGCGAGGCTTTGGCGCCTTCACGGCACACACAAATACACCGCCTTGGCAAACTCGTGGGTTCTTTGGCACACTCCCAGGCGCTGGTAGGTTGTCTGGGCTACATTTAGAGCGCAAGCTTTTGAATGTGTGTCAAATAGAACGCCTGCACCAGTTGTTTCACTTTTGTGTGTTTTGCAAGGCTAGCCTGTTTCTTGCACAATTGGGTCGAACCATCGAGGCTTGAGCGCCTTCACGGCACACACAAATACACCCTCTTGACAAAATCTTGGGTTCTTTGGTGCACTCCCAGGCGCTAGTATGATGTCTGGGCTACATTTAGAGCGTAATCTTTTGAGTGTGTATCTAGTAGGACGCCTGATCGATTTGTCTGCGCGGTATTCCGCCACAAATGACATCCCCTTGCCAAAGTATTGTGTTTTATGGCGCACTCCCAGGCGCTAGTAGACGTTCTGGGCTACATTTAGAGCGCAAGCTTTTGAGTGTGTCAAATAAACGCTTGTACCAGTTATTTAACTTTTGTGTGTTTTGCAAGGCTAGCCAGTTTCTAGCGCGTTTGGGTCGAAACGGCGAGGCATTGGCGCCTTCACGGCACACACAAATACACCACTTTGGCAAACATTTGGATTCTTTGGCGCACTCCCAGGCGCTAGTAGGTTGTCTGGGCTACATTTAGAGCGCAAGCTTTTGAGTATGTGTCAAATGGTACGCCTGCACGAGTTGTTTAACTTTTGTGTGTTTTGCAAGGCTAGCCTGTTTCTTGCGCGTTTGAGTCGAACCGGCGAGGCTTGAGAGCATTCAAGGCACACACAAATACACCCCATTGGCAAACTCTTAGGTTCTTTGGCGCAATCCCATGCGCAAGTATGGGGTATGGGCTACATTTAGAGCGCAAGCTTTTGAATCTGTGTCAAATAGAACGCCTGCACGAGTTGTTAAACTTTTGTGTGTTTTGCAATGCTAGCCTGTTTCTCGCGCGTTTGGGTCGAACCGGCGAGGCTTGAGAGCATTCAAGGCACACACAAATACACCCCATTGGCAAACTCTTAGGTTCTTTGGCGCAATCCCATACGTAAGTATGGTGTATGGGCTACATTTAGAGCGCAAGCTTTTGAATCTGTGTCAAATAGAACGCCTGCACAAGTTGTTAAACTTTTGTGTGTTTTGCAATGCTAGCCTGGTTCTCGCTTGTTTGCGGCGAACCGGCGAAGCTTAAGCGCCTTCACAGCACACACAAATACATCCCCTTGGCAAACTATTGGATTCTTTGGCGCACTCCCAGGCGCTAGTAGGGTGTCTGGGCTACATTAAGAGCTGAAGCCTTTTAGTGTGTGTTTAGTAGGACGCCTATACGACTTGTTTGACTTTTTGGGATTAGGCAAGGCGATCGATCGGAAACAGATGACGCTTGAGCCGGCTTGCGCTCTCTTCCCAGCGCCTAAAATGACACCCCTTGCCAAAGTCTTGGGTTCTATAGCGCACTCCCATGCGCTAGTATTCGTTCTGCGCTACATTTAGAGCGCAAGCTTTTGTGTGTGTGTCAAATAGAACGGCTGTTCGATTTGTTTAACTTTTGTATGTTTTGCAAGGTTAGCCTGTTTCTAGCGCGTTTTGGGAGAACCGTCGAGGCTAGAGCGCCTTCACGCTACACACAAATAAACCGCCTTGATAAACTCGTGGGTTCCTTGGCGCACACCCAGGCGCTAGTAGGGTGTCTGGGCTACATTTAGAGCGCAAGCTGTTGAGTGTGTGTCAAAAAGAACGCCTGCACGAGTTTTTTTTAACTTTTGTGTGTTTTGCAAGGCTAGTCTGTTTCTAGCACGTTTGGGGCGAACCATGGCGAGGCTTGGGCGCCGTCACGGCACACACACATACACCCCCTAGGCAAACTGTTGGGTTCTTTGGCACACTCCCAGGCGCTAATAGGGTGTCTGGGCTACATTCAGAGCGTAAGCTTTTGAGTGTGTGTCTAGTAGGACGCTTGCACGACTTGTATGACTCTTTGGGATTAGACAGGGCGATCGATCGGAAACAGGTGATGCCTGATCCGGCCTGCGCGGTCTTCCCGCCTCCCAAAATGACAGTCCCTTGCCAAAGTCTTAGGTTCTATGGTGCACTCTCAGACGCTAGTACGGTGTCTGGGCTACATTTAGAGCGTAAGCTTTTGAGTGTTTGTCTAGTAGGACACCTGCACGACTTGTATGACTTTTGGGATTAGGCAGGGCTATCGATCGGAAACAGGTGACGCTTGAGCCGGTCTGCACGTCCTACAAAGCGCCCAAAATGACACCCCCTTGCCAAAGTTATGGATTCTATGGCGCACTCTCATGCGCTAGTAGTCGTTCTGGGCTACATTTAGAGCGCGAGCTTTTGAGTGTGTGTCAAAAAGAACGTCTGTATGAGTTGTTTAACTTTTGTGTGTTTTGCAAGGCTAGCCTATTTTTCGCGGCTTTAGGGCGAACCCCCTTGCCAAAGTCTTAGATTCTAAGGCGCATTCCCAGGCGAAAGTAGTCGTTCTGGGCTACATTTAGAGCGCAAGCTTGTGAATGTGTGTCAAATAGAACGCCTGTACGAGTTGTGTAACTTTTGTGTGTTTTGCAAGGCTAGCCTGTTTCTAGCGCGTTTTGGGCGAACAGGCGAGGCTTGGGCGCCTTCACGGCACACACAAATACACTTCCTTGGCAAACTCTTGATTTCTTTGGCGCATTCCCAGGCCCTAGTAGGCTACATTTAGATCGCTAGCTTTTAAGTGTGTGTCAAATAGAACGCCTGCACAAGTTGTTGAACATTTGTGTGTTCTGCAAGGCGAGTCTGTTTCTCGCTCGTTTGGGGCGAACCGGCGAGGCTGGAGCGCCATCACAGCACCCACAAATACACCCCCTTGGCAAACTATTGGGATCTTTGGCGCAATCCCAGGCGCTAGTACGGTGTCTGGGCTACATTTAGCGCGCAAGCTTTTGAGTGTGTGTCTAGTAGGACGCCTGCACATGTTGTTTGACTTTTTAGGATTAGGCAGGGCGATCGATCGGAAACAGGTGACGCTTGAGCCGGCCTGTGCGGTCTTCCCGGCGTCCAAAATGACACACTCTTGCCAAAGTCTTTGGTTCTATGGCGCACTCCAAGGCGCTAGAAGTTGTTCTGGGCTACATTTAGAGAGCAAGCTTTTGAAAGTGAGTCAAATAGAACGCCTGTACGAGTTGTTTAACTATTGTGTGGTTTGCAAAGCTAGCCTGTTTCTAGCGCGTTTGGGGCGAACCGGCGAGGCTGGAGCGCAATCACGGCTTACACAAATACACCGCCTTGGCAAACTCCTGGGCTCTTTGACGCACTCCCAGGCGCTAGAAGGATGTCTGGGCTACATTTAGAGCGCAAGCTTTTTACTATGTGTCCAGTAGGACGCATGCACGACTTGTTTGATTTTTTTTTATTAGGCAGGGCGTTCGATCGGAAATATGTAACGTTTGAGCCGGCCTGCGCGGTCTTCCCGGAGCCCAAAATGACATCTCCTTGCCAAACTCTTGGGTTCTATTGTGCACTCCAAAGCGCTAGTAGTCGTTCTGTGCTACATTTAGAACGCAATCTTTTGAGTGTGTGTCAAACAGAATGCCTGTACGAGTTGTTTAACTTTTGTGGTTTTGCAAGGCTAGCCTTTTTCAAGCGCGTTTAGGGCGAACTGGTGAGGCTTGAGCGCCTTCACAGCACACACAAATGCACCCTCTTGTCAAACTCTTGTTTCTTTGGCGCACTCTCAGGCGCTAGTAAGTTGTCTGGGCTACATTTAGAGCGCAAGCTTTTGAGTGTGTGTCAAATAGAACGCCTGCATGAGTTGTTTTACGTTTGTGTGTTTAGCAAGGCTGGTCTGTTTCTCGCATGTTTTGATCGAACCGGCGAGGCTGAAGCGCCTTCACAGCACACACAAATACACCCCCTTGTCATACTCTTGGATTCTTCGGCGCACTCCCAGACGCTAGTAGGGTGTCTGACTACATTTAGAGCGCAATCTTTTGAGTTTGTGTCAAATAGAACGCCTGCACGAGTTGTTTGATTTTTTGGAATTAGGCAGGGCGATCGATAGGAGACATGTGACACTTGAGCCGGCCTGCGCGAGTTTTCCTGCGCCCAAAATGACACCCTTTTGCCAAAAGGCATTTAGGGCGAACCGGCGAGACTGGAGCGTATTCACGGTACACACAAATACATCGCCTTGGCAAACTCTTGGGTTCTTTGGCGCACTCCCAGGCGCTAGTAGGGTGTCTGGGCTACATTTAGAGCGCATGCTTTTGAGTGTGTCTAGTAGGACGCTGGTATGACTTGTTTGACTTTTTGAGATTAGGCAGGGCTACGTTTAAAGCGCAAGCTTTTGAAAGTGAGTCAAATAGAACGCCTGTACGATTTGTTTAACTTTTGTGTTTTTTTGCAAGGCTAGCCTGTTTCTCGTACGTTTGGAGCGAACCGGCGAGGCTTTGGCACCTTCACTGCACACACAAATACACAGTCCTTCACAGCTTCAGCCTTTTCAGTCTAATGATAGATTGATTAAATGAATATTTAGCGTCATTTTAATGCCATCGAGGGCTAACAGACGAGCAGTTAACATAACCACTGTTTCCTGGGATTAACCAGTACTTCAGCACACCCCATCTCCGCATGTAACTGATTACTTTTCCACTTCAATCGGTGGTGAGAGACGAATGATAATGAGACATAATGTCGTATATCAATCATCTCGGAGATTGTTGCCAGGCGGGGACTCCTGGATTGATAGTCAGACGCGTAACCGACTGAGCTAATCGGGCCCGGCTCAATCTAATGAAGTCAAGTAACTGATTACAAATTTATTTCATATTAAAGAGAAAAAAAACCAGATTGTCACAACGATTGTGCTATTTTATTGACATTATTTTTTTGTTATGGATAAATCCTCAAATAGTATCTTATATTTTTTATGTAATCAATGGAATTTCTGTTGATGACGAAACACTTAAACAAATATCAACGTATTTTTTATAATTGCCATGAAATGAAATAACGATTTATAAGAGTATTGCAAGGACATTTTTTACATTTGTACCTCTACATTAAATGCAGAATTGGCTTTGTTTAGGAATTGAAAAGGAAATGAGTCAATTCTAGAAATGTTCTGAAATGTTGATATGTTATATATTTGCTCAAGCATTGCTACACGACCATGGCTTAATACTGGTAATCCCTACTAACAAAATTGAATGTATTCCTATTCTGTAATGTATTCGCTAGTTCAATGGATTATTTATAGGCAAACAATATAAAACTTAAATGAAACGCTTACCATGTTAATGTAATAACCAGTAGTATACATCTTCTATTTATTATATTTTGCGTTAATTCACAGAAAACATATAAAAGAATATGTTTAAAAGTTTTAAATCCTATATATATTTAAATTTATATTTGTAACAACATTTAGTGTAATTCGAGTTTATTATAAATTATCATATGTGGTATGTCTCTTAATTCACTTGGTTAAACTATTTGGTCAGTGCTAATATCAGATCTGTTTATGCAAGAAAAGATAACATGACTGTAATCTTTGCAGAGCATGGCAACGCCCATGATTTCATATAAAACACTGTATATACCCCGCTTGCCAAATGACGACATGGACATCATAATAGGCGTTTGATTTATTTATTTCTCAAGGGAACAACCAAGGAAGCAGAACGGTGTGCCTCATCAGAAACCGCTCAGATACGGATGAAAGAGTTTCTATCAACTTTATGTGATATTGATGAAGATGCCGATGTTATAAATCTTCATGTTAATATTATATAAATATTACAAATTCTTCATTTTTGCATACTTATTTATAAGATCCATTCTTATTAATACATTTTATTTATTTGCTAACCTTTACGATATATTTTGTCTTTCCAGGGAGTTGGAGTTTAAAAAAATAAAGAAAAATGACCTGTTCGATGCATAAGTAGCTTGATGGTCTGCGACGCTTTCTTTCACATATTACAGACACATTAAATCTTTTTTTTTTACCAAAGTGTGTACTGGGATTCTGATAACTACTCTGATTAATTAAATCTAACTTTATAATTACTAATCAATTTGATACAATAATCCTGAAGCCCACTGACCACGTGACATTGCTTGTCCAAGTGAATCCAATGCAGTTTGTACTTAAATACATCGTAAGCTTGTCTAAGGTAAACGGCGACGTAGCAACCACTATCGTCTGCTCCTTGCGTAATGGACTTGTTTTATTGTGACCCCGCGTCAGGTCAGTTATTATACATCCGTCACAATATCAAAATATATTAGTATTTCTCTTTCCAGAACAGGTGTATTTGTTATTTTCAATCATAATAGTATAACAAATACAATATTAGATATTTTGATTGCAAACCTTTATACAAATAGCATTTGCAATTTTGGTATTGATAAGTAATTGCAGTTAAGTGTAACTATTTCAAAATAATCTGTTACTGGTTTTATGTAGAAAGTACCTTAGGCATGATTGCTCCAATGGCCGCAATCAAAATAAAATGACATAAAATACTTATTTTAAAAGATGTGCCGTATTTTAAGGTATTATTTTTTTCTTAATAAATGTTGTATAAATTGAACAAACAAATGGTGATTTTGAATTTAATCAATGACCTGCAACCTGTTTTCATTACTTATAGATTGAAATTTTAATTTTAATGATTTAGTAGCTTAGATACCGTAAAAAGAACAAAAACAACTCTTGTATATGCAGTAAAGGCTCACAACACAGTTACATCCCCTTGTTTGCCAAGGCAACATGAATCTTGCACTGAAAAAAACGTCCTGTGTAATCTGATTTGAACTATTTTCAAAATGGTTCATAGGGATTGTGACTTCATGCCACAGATGAGCAAAGCAAAAGCTGACATAGCATATACTCCAATTAGACATCACTGATATTAAAATATATAAAAAGATTCTCTGTGAAAATTTATTTTCCATCGCGGAAGTCATGGATCTTATTTTATATAGAACAAAATTCAACTGTTTGGTGAGACCTAAAAGGGTCAATGTATATTTTATGTTTTCTGTCTTTTCTGGACATAAAGTCGAAATATATTTTAGCATCTGTTACGCAATTGTCGAAATTTAAATACACTTCTCCAGGTCTTATAATGAGGAAATGTCTGTATGATACAAATCTCAGTTTTGTAGCAAATGGCGTGTATATTAATGACTATGTCCAACGTTCTAACATAACACAGCGGAAAGCACAGGAATTCATTAGCTCGTATTTTTCTATCAAGCGATAACGCATTAAAGACAGAAAAAATATAATTAACACTCGTATATTATAACATCTTGTTGAATTTCAAATGATAATTAGTTTTATGAAAAAGTACTTGTAAATTCATTCTATTACTTTGATGCGGAAGAACTCATGTTTCTTTTTCTTAACTTTCTGCGTTTTAGGAATAAAAGTAAGCTTGGTACATGAATTCTAACAGCGCTTAATAGTATACTGTTGGCCGGGTACGAAACCATTTACCGTATGTTATTTGCTTAAGAAATAAAAAAAAGTAACAGAGGTTCTATTACCTTAGTCGAAGCGATTTTCAGTGTAGACAGCCTATTTATGTATCTGCCTGATGACATTCATTACTGGCTTTCCCACCTTGTATATAAACTATGTAAACGTTAGATAACTATATCTCTGGATCAGTCATAGTCTCGCTACACAGTTGAATTTTATTCTTTGTGCTACATGTATATCAAATATGGTGTGGGATTTCCATGATAAGAAAAAGGGTCTATTATTTCCACGATATGAAAAAAACAGATAGAAAAGTATTTTTATTCATAGCAGGAATGTATCTGCTCATGAAAATGTAATTTACTGGTGGGTTGACCAGCTTGTTTTTTTAAAAGACAGTGCAGTGACACCTCTGGGTATTCTTATTTAAAATAAATAGTTCTCACATTCTCTTAAACCTAAAATCTGTTAAAATCCAGTAACACGTCATTTTAACACCAGTGATGCCTGATCGCAGTGTATGGTATGTCACAATTTGTTCTCTACTCACGTGCTGCACGAAATCACGGTCCCTGTTAATAATTTTGAATAGAAATATTCCTAACCAAATGCTTCAAGCGAAAATAGTGTGTCACCGTGAATGAGGAGGGATGCAACTGTGCATAGACTGCTTACTCAGTTTTGACGACAATTTAAAACAGTGCATTTAAAAGTATATTATATAAATATATAAATGTTAAGGTATGATGGCTTGAGACAAACTTCATAGTTTTGCTAAAGTTCTATTTATATTCATTATATTTCCATAGCTGTTGAGTTTAAACTATTGGGTTGTAATAGGTTTTATTTCATAAGGCATAAAGCGTTTCAAACGTTCTCTTTTATAGAAATTGCTATTTTGACAATACAATTAAAACATATGCCATTCCTTTGAATATATACAAAACATCCAAAATACCCCCTTTAGTGAAATACAACCGCACAATCTCATTTAGAAAGCATTCGTCTTTTTTTCTTGAACAGGTATACTATTTAGACACTGGTAAATAACTGATCCTAGGGCATTTCTCGTCTATCCCCAAACAAATGTTTTTAGCCTCCGAAAGAGAAAATAATCACGGAGGAAAGTAGAGATGGGGGCACGTCTGGTGAGTACGGGGAATGGGAGAGAGAGAGAGAGAGAGAACAGTTATTTTCTGACTGCAAAACGTCAGTCACAATACGGGCTTTGTGGACTGGCGTTGTCATGCAATATGACGAACGCCAGGCCTGTTAAAGGACCGTTTGGATGTTTGTAGTACTTCTTTAATTGTGTTCTGCCCTTTTGCCACCACTGTCCATATTGCAGGACCTTTGCAAGTGAAACAAAATGCATCCATAAGTGTTTTTGCTACAGCAAATATTGACTTCTTTTGGTCTTCTGTCAACAAAATATTTAATGTGGTTTCAAAATTATATGAACTCGATGTTATCTTTCGTTTTTGACGTAACAGGACGACGAGCAGCACCTTTCAACTGCTGTTTCCAAAATTTAACTTTGACCACCAAACTACAAATACATGTAGTACTATGCGACACGTCAGCTCGTTTGCCAGTAATTTTGCATACCGTGTTATGAACATTATATTAAGCAACGTACATTAAACCTAGGTCAGTGAATGCCTGACGCTAATTTTTACCCGTGACACAAACCAGTGCTTCCTCTAGCGATACGAAGTTCTTTCATTTATTTATTGATTGCTTTCCAAGAAACATTATTTACGGCACATCCTGCATACATTGCTATGTTGGTAGAAACATTAACCTGCGTCTCTATCGCTTATTGTCATACAGTAATGGGCAATTGGATTGATTGATTGAATATTTAGCGTCATTTTTATGCCATCAAGGGCTAACAGACGATCAGTTAACCTAACCACTGTTTCCTGGGATTAACCAGTACTCGAGCACACCCCAACTCCGCAAGTAACTCATAACTTTCCCAATTGAATCGATTTTTGAGAGACGAGTGATAGTGAGACACAATGTCGTATATCTATCATCACGGAGACTACTGCCGGGCGGGGGATTCGAACTCACGACCCCTGGATTGATAGTCAGATGCGTTACCGACTGAGCTAATCAGGCAGGTAGAGCAAAATAACTGATCGATGTAAATTGCAATACATTTCACTTACTTTGTTATCAATTATGATATATGATCACAATATTGTCAAATATATTGTCAAAATTAACTTATTTCCCCTAAAGCAGCATCTTAAAACATTCAAACATTCCAATTCTCTCAATCAACTGCATCTGAGAATGTTATGACTGAAAAATATTACCGTTCTCCTTCTGGTGCTAAATGCTCAAAATTACATATATCTAACACTCGAATAAAAGTCATTTTAACACTAGTGATATCTTATTCTATTATATGCTATGCCAGCTTTTGCTTTCTATAAACCATTTTGCAAATGTAACATAAATATATACATTATAATACACACATATTCATGTTCATAATGCATCGTCTGTTAGCCCTCGATGGCATAAAAATGACGCTAAATATTCAATCAATCAATCAATCAATCAATCAATCAATCAATCAATCAATCAATCAATCAATCAATCAATCAATCATTATGCATGTTGTAAAGCAGAAACTACGATATTACAGTACATGCTGTGATGCATGTTTTACAGTACAAACTTTGATATAACTTGTCATTATGTGAAAGCTGTTTTACAGTATTGATTGTGATATTACAGTACAGAGTGAGATATTACAGTCATATTGTAATAATACAGTACAAACTGTGGTATTACAGTATATGTCGTGATATAACTGTACATAACGTAATATTAATGATATTGAGATAATACAGTACAAACTGCGGTATTACAGTTGCAGATGATATAAAACCAGAGACCATTATTTTTAAGCATTAATTTTTATTTTTCTCATGTTTCAACACATATTAAATATATAGAAATATGAGTAAAAAAATAAAACATTAGATTAGTCTTAGTAGTAAAGAACTAGTAGTGATGAACTGTCTTGTTTGATTGGTTCTGTGTTTGGTCGGCGGTTGGGTGAACTTTGGAAATATGAGGAGAGCGTTTTCACGCTCTAACGCGCAATATATGTATACGTGACATAACAATATGTACATGAATTTACATGAAATAATACAATATTTATACAATGTAACAGATGTTTGATAATATGCATAACTTTAATCGTGCGGCAATAAAAACTTCTGACAGATAACGGCGAGTTAGTTATTGCCGACGATGAAATGATGTTTGTATAAAAAGCTTAACAAAATCATAATACACACAGTAGGCGTGCAATTTTGCTTATTCAATACCCGCTGTAGTTGCGTATTAAAGTAATCTGCATTAATCTTATAATATTATTTTGTACCCAAAGATATGTTATATTTGATTAAAAGAAGCTTTATTAAATTAAATGTGTTATTTAATTTAATACGAGATAAAAAGTCACAACAACATGATGACGTATGTACAAGGAAAAAAACAGGAACAAAATCAGATGTCTTTTATAAAAAAAAATGTAGAATGATATACAGGAGTGATATCCCGACTCAGAATAATGGCATATGTGTATGTGAAATCATTATATACATTGTACATGGTTAACGTATTTTTGCTTTTTCTTTTGTTTTCTATTGCGGTTTAACGCCATTTTCAACATATTTCAGGTTATATATAGCATTTTCAGATTTGTTGGATGAGGACATCCTCGGGATAAGTCTAAGTAAAACCACCGTCCTTTCGCAAGTGACTCGCAAACTTTCTCACTTAAAGATTTTGGAGCGAGATGAACTTTCAAGACCTCACGACCTGAGTAAGTGATCTTGAGATGGCGCTTTATACCGTTCGGCCACGGAGGACCATTTCTGGCGCTCGTGAATGTTCCTGTGTCCTAACGTAAAAAGTGATATGTTAATAAACAGATAGCAATACATTATTAATTCGGTTTCATATCGCACTCTTGAATAGTTTCACAGAGAAGATGTCCGAACATTTTGGGGAAGATTAATGAGCACCAGGTAAAACTTTACGGAAAATACATGTATATATGATAAGAAATAAAACATTAACATTATACTCATGAACATATTCCTAAAACCTTGTCTACTAGTGTTCTCTCCTTATATAGATCTAAATGTCGTAAATATTACAACTAGAAAATATAAATGAGTTTTATTTACAATTGAAACAATGATTAGTAATTGTGCGTAAGAATTCACCTTCACTCATAAATATTCCGTGTTTATCTGTAAATCAATTTCCGATGTGTTAACATAAATAGTAAACCGTAACCAATACATTGTTACATCAGAATCATACCACATTCACGAATAGCTACTTAACGTCCGAACACATTGGCGAATATTAATTAATGACTGGTAGATCCATACGAACAATAATATGTTTTATTGTTTTTGTATTGAATGTGTATTTGCATTGCGAATCAACACATAGTCAATTATAAATTGGCACATCGTGGTCCATCTTTGCTGTCCGCAGATCTTTTTCACTGGTTACACGATAGATAATATGTGTTGTTTGGTTTGTATTTACATTGCGTATCAACACATAGTCACTTATAAAGTGACACATCGTGGTCCATCGTTGCCGCCCGCAGATCTTTCCCACTTGTTACAACAATAGATAATATGTGTTGTTTGATTTGTACTTGCATCCCAAACTAGAACACTTATCAATTATTTATTACTATAACTGATACAAGTGATGTCTTATTTTGAAAGTTTTAATTTGCAATTCAAATTGACCCCTCCTCAGGTTCCGTAAATACAAGCCAATAGATGGCAGAGAATATACCACGAATTTAAAGAATATAAAGCTTTGCCCGTTTCACGTTTATCTTACCTGTATGGAATTTAATCTAAAACCGATAATATGAAAGACTGGAAGACCAAATTTTGCGTTTTATATTAATGTCTATGGGCAGTGACATACATCAATATGATGGTTCATCATACGGTTTATTGTACCGCACACTGCAGCAAAAATGCAAGCGTTGTAATGACGGTTATTAACGAGTACAAAATCAGAAAAAATCTGTCCAGAATATTTGAAAGGTCCCTCCACTCCGACATGATTGTTTCATCACGTTTGCACTCTGTGAAGTATCGATCAATGTTTTTTAAATCGCTGGTCTGTTCTTTTTCTTGACCTAGATTTGGGTCTTTAAATGCAAACCGTGGCAGAATGCCTATCCTGCCGTTTATCGGCTCCATCACGACCCCTTCAGAGGTGCCATTGCTTTCGTTTTTAGAATGGTAAACTTCATTTTCATTAGGTTTGACTGAAACATTCGAATGGCATTTCATGTCAGGTGGAGCCTTTTCAGGATCCTGCCAAAATAAAATATCATCATATAAACTTTGTATAGCTAAATTCTATATATATCAAGATACGTAACTCATATGAACGTAGTCTTATTCTGTTTTAAGATAAATATTGATATGTTCGGAATTCATAATATTTCTGTGTATGTATAAAAGAAACTGGAAATTACTAATCTGATATTCCACACAATTTATCGTTTCTCAAGATAGCATGAAGTATAATGACTGCATCGTACCTTATATATAACATATTTTCTTATTCCAATAGTTGTTTTTAATAATTTGAAGAAAGCGTTACATTTTGCATTGCACATCTTATGTATTTTAAACGAACCTTCCAGCTACTTGATATGAGTTAACGTTCCACGTATATCTCATACGGACGGCAACAGTCAATTATTGAAATGTTTTGAATTATATATAGCTTACTAAACATATACATGTTGGTTAATTAGACCATCGAATTAAGTTTTAAGTTTTTGCAAGAATCAGACATATCTCCGAACATGCACAAATTTTGTTTTTAATTGTTTTTTTGAATTATATATCCACAAATTATTTTAAAATATATATGCTCACAGTAGTGAATAACATAACATTAAGTATGTTAGAAAATATATAAGGTAAGTTTGAAGACATGTTTTTAAATATGCAAATGAAATGCATAATGATTGAGATAAGTACATTTAATTATCAAAATTACTATTAAGTACACCACGGTTGCCATTTCCCTGCATCAAGAATTCGGCCATGTCAGCCGGAAACTGGTCGGGATTTGGTATCACCAGTGTATTTAGTATCCTGTGCGCTGTTGTTTTTATTTTTTAAAACTAAATATGTTGTTTCACTCAAATTTTGTATCTTTACATCAATAAACAAGCCTATTTCGTTCAAACTCAAACAAATACATTCATTAGATATATTTGCCACCTCTTTTACAAGATGTAATCATTGGATGCTTTTTAAAAGCAATCAACTTGTTCTTATTAAAAATGCATTTTTTAACAAAAGTTAAAATTACATTATGTATTCAAAAATAATTCGTTAGATTAAGTGAACTTTTTATGGTTCAGAAACCCATTTTCAATTATCTTTTCTAGTTTTGTTCACAGAAAAGATTGAATTTTAGATCAGTAGAATTTATATAGGGTATGGTTAAAATACTCTTTGAGCACAACCGCAAGCACGCACGCACGCACGCACGCACGCACGCGCGTACGCAAAAAACAGCATATGATGTTAAGCAACTCTATTATAATACGTACCTCTTCGTCTGAATCGACTATTGAAACTTTTGTCTCGTTTGATTTAATGCAGACAAATCTACCCCGACGTACTTGAAAAATATTACTTTGGCCCATCTGAAAAAAAAAGTAAATTACAAGCAAAGCAATACAGAATGCGACAGTCCATTATAAGTATACGAACGAAGCTATCACTTGTGTTTAATATTGCCATTAAATCATGTTGGTATTATTTTATATACAATACCATAACACTATTGTATCACTTTATACATAAGTATAACCTTACTGACAGGAACACGGTGTCGAACCAATACTATGAAGTGGTGTTAAAAATCGGAGTGACCGCTTCAGGCAACATTTAATGCAGATAACTTTCTTAATACTTTATGAATGTGTAACGGTGTATTGTGCTTCGTTAAGTCAATTATGGTATGTTGTGGTATAATTTAAAAAAAACAACATTTTTTTTGCATGGCCACTTGATAGCACTGGTAGTCAATGTCTATAATACAGAGACGACGTTCATCTTCAGTTCGTGAATTTTCTTGAAATTTAGAAAGTTATCTACAAAGATGTTACAAGAAACGGACACCTTTCCTCCGTTTTTCAAACCACTCCACAGCATTAGGTAACGTGCGTTCGCCACAGTGTACATACGAGGTTACATAAATGGCAGGGGAAAGCATTTTAAAATTGATATAGAGATTGCGGCTGTGCTGTTGCGAAATTCATAACGAAATGTATGAAATCGATTGTTGACAAAATACAATAATAAATACGATTTGGTACAGTAAATAAAGTATATCTTAATTAATCGGAAACATTATTTCTATCATCTTATATAATCGTATATAATAATTTTTAAGTAAACATGTGCATATTAAAACATTTTAAGCACAAAAATAGATCAAATTATATAAGATTATCTATTGCTTATCTTAAAAAACCGCTGGCTAACCTTGAATAAATAAACACACCGATATTTGATGAAGTTATCCCCCTTGTATCATAATGTTTTGCGAGTACGTTTTTATAGCCAATACAGCCTTTCTTACATTTTATTGAATGTATGGTCAGTACTTAGCAATAGTTGCTTTTGCGTTTCGTCAACATTTTCTACGAAAAGTGATTATTCAGAAATGACATTGTTACTGTTAAATAATATCCAAATAGTAAGGTTACTGAAATATTTTAATAATGTAAAGAAAATAAAGAGATATAGGGTTCTTTCGTACGTGTCCATTAATTATATTGTAAACATGATTTTTTGTATTAAATGGACGAAATTGACATGTTAAAACAATTTACTAGATGCTGGATCGTGAGTTCAAATCCCCGCCAGCCCAGTCTCCGGGATGATTGATCCGTGTGATTGATATACGACATTGTGTCTCATTATCATTCGTCTCACACCGCTGATTCAGGTAGGAAAGTTATCAGTCACTTGCGGAGATGGATGGAGTAGTCAGGTTAACTGATTGTTTGTTAGTCCTCGATGGTATAACATGACGCTTAATATGCAATCAATAAATCAACTATTAAATAGCTATATCTTCTGACCACTGCTCGAATTCTATGCAACATGTAATATTTAAATTTAAGCAGGGAAATACAATGGCGGTCAGTACATACACTTTGCGGTCAATCATACAGTCAAAATACGGTACAAATTACAGCAACTTAATGAAACATTTATGTTCAATTCTTTTGACAAACGAATACCATAGGCGTTAACGCCATTTACAACACATTTAGGTTATGTATGACATTCCAGTTTTGTTAATGGAAGATGAACTCCGAAAGAATCTGAGTAGAATTACCGTCCTTCTGCAAGTAACAGGCAAACTTTCTCACATAACGTCTTTGGTGCGAGCGGAACTCGAACATACGACCTTAGCTGTGAGAGGTAAGTGATCTAAAGACGCCACCTTCGACCCATCTGCCACTGCGGACCGTTTTTGGCAAACAATGTAATTTAACGTTCGACAACTCAGAAAGTGTGTAGAAAAAAATAGCAACCCAGTGTATGATCGACCGTAGATGAAGTGGGGAAACACCCCACGGACTCGCTAGTGTATTTCGGAGTATAGTATATTTTAAATATTACGTAAATTATAAAATAATACCTTGGTACACGTTTGCCGGTCGTAACACAATGAAATACATTTAGAATAATGACAGTTTGTAGTAATGATAAGGATACCAGCACCATTGAAGCAGCAAAATAGGAACCTGTACAAAAGAAAAAAAAAGAAATGTTTACATTTTAAACAGCATATTGATTAGATTTTCTACGACAAATCCCTACATATTTACCATTTTCAAAAATGTATAATTATATTGAACGGACCAGCTAGCCTGCCACATTATATTTTATGTACATTACAGTTTTACGTATTTTCTCAGAATATTTCAAAGGAATTTCATTTATTCTTTGACTTGGATAAGAAAGAATATTTTGGTCATGTAAAATCAACACAAAATTGTGTGTTAATGCCGCATACAAATTTTAAACGTTCCTCAATATTTTGACGAATGTATTTGAAATACAAAAGTGGCGGCTTAGCTGTTCCGCTCAGTATACTACATTGACTTCAATATTAAGTTAATATATACTAAGCTAAAGTTATAATCGATCACCTGGATTTATTGATATTTCGTCAACACGTTCATGTGTTATTTTGCAGTCTAATGCTCAATGTGACTAGTCACTGGGCGTATGTTCTGAAACATCCATTTACATTTATACAGAAATAAAAATCTAAACTATCAACATTTTTGAATGCATCGTCCGCAGGTCAAAATTCACAATTGTATAGATATCCGCCATTTGCTGCAATAACATTGAATGATGAACATAATTATTTAAAAAAAGTACTGCTATAACAGTGACTTTTAACACGTGACTCCTCTAATTTAGCTAATATCGTTAACCTTGCAATTGACAACTCAAGTTTATTTATGACCAACATACCTATTATGGGGAAATTATCTGAAGACGGGGGAAGCGATTCAGAAACGACGAGCAGAAACACAGCCAGTGACAACAGGACTGTGATCCCAAGAGACACCTTTTCTCCAGACTCAACTGGAAGTAGAAAGCCTACTGCCGCCACTGATGACGTCAAAATACATGGAAACATCATTGTAAGCAGATAGAAGGCAGGCCGACGCGTTATGACGACGTAAAACGTAATATCCGGGTAAGACTCCGGGCAGCAGTTGTAATACAGCACGTGCCGCTCTACAGGAAACTCTTCAATGTCCCATTCTGGGTTTTGGATGAAATTGGCAGTGTCACCTACAATACCTCAAAATGATAGATGTAACCTATACATTGTTAGTAGACGATATTATCGTCAGTTACTTGACGATTTGTTTTATGACATACTATAAATTTACGTCCACAAATCGGCAGTGGACCAAGCTACCTGTTTAGGTAATAAACTGAAATTTGATACAGACATGGAAACACTGGTTATTTGGTATATAATTTACGATGCAGGAGTGCAATAAATTAATAACATATATTTCATATTAATAAAGTATCATAGAAAAGCTCACATTTTTTGTTATATTATAAACAAATATGCAGAATGGTGTTTTTTAACATGTCTACCTAACTATTAGTTCATAAAGATAATAAAACTATGACAAATTTATATCATAAAACTTGGTATTCACGTCATGCAAACAATGGAGCATATATATCAAAATCTAGATTTAATAAAGCCAACATAAGGAAACATTTATTGCATGACTTCATGCGTAAAGTGTGGTACATACCTTGGTCGTTTCGATTCACAACGTCCAACTCTAACCCATGATGAGACCAAGTGCCAAACTGTAATGGACATCGTTGAGTGTCAAACGGGAAGTACTGGACATATATATATACGCGGTAGTCGTCTATCCCAGGGAACATCACCTCTTCCGCTGCGCTAGAAAATATAGTTAGGAATAGCACCACCGTTGGAAACAAGATACGCTTCCGTGGAGTAGTCGCATAAAATGGCGGTAATTTCTTCTTCTTTACAAATGCATTTTCCTAAGTTTAGGTTTTATTTTATTTTTGAATGGTATTTTTATATAATTTATATAGTTGTGAATATATACTGACCATGCAGAAAATGGTATTCTGACAAAAGTTTCAGTATTTAATGCCTGTAACTTGGAAGTATTACTGCATATTGATAGTACAAAAGAGGTAGTTGCAAACATAAACAATTAAGGTTTCGTTTATATGAATTTGTGTATATACAATGTTTGTGTATGTGAAAATTTTATTTTCTTTGCTAATTCATTTTTTTTTTATATTTTTTGTTAAAACACTTTTGCTGTCACGCTGATAGATTTGTGTGTGAACCATGTCGAAATTTAACCAAATGAGACGACGGTGAACATGTAAGGCAAGGTGTATTATTAAGTGTGTACACTCTTAAATGTTTGTTCGACCCGATGCCTCTCATAAAACAACACTCAGTACTGGTTCTACCCAGGAAGAGGACTCGAGAGCGGTTCATATAAGCTCTGAGCTTTCATCGCAATCGAGCTAAAATAAATTAGTATAAACTAAATGTTTGTAATACAATTTCATTTTAAGATCAAATTATTGTAACTGGTACTCGATGAAATGATAAATTATCTATCATTTGTTCATGTAATTACTATGTATTACGACAAATCAGAGAAAGCCTGTCCTAAAACTGGAAACGATACTAAGCTCTGATTTGCTTAAGGTGATGTTATGATGAGAGAAACTTTTTTTCCAAATGCCTATGTTATATCGAAGGGAATATTACAAAGCACTGAAAATATAACTACACATTTGTGTTCCTTATTTGACACGGTAGCACTTATAAAAAAATGCTATGCAAATTGGTTTGAAATATTTTCTAAATGGTTCATAGGGGATGTGATATCTTGCTGTTACAGTATATGACTGAAGTAAAAGCTGATATAGCATATATAGTAACTGCAAAAGCCATCACTGGTGTTAAAAAGGTGACTTTTATAGGATTTTAACAGATGAATGTAGTTATGAACTTTGAAGACTTATTTTTTTTAGAAAAAGCTTAAGTGTCACTGTACTGGCTTTAAAAAAAACAGTTAGTGTGCAATTGTATGTGGGATATATTCCTTCTATGAAAGAAAAAATCTTTAAACCAGATTCTATGTGGATTTCTTTTACCGTGGATAGCCTAGACTTTATTTTTCATACGTTATACAATAATCAATTACAGTCAATGTATATCGTAAAAGAAAACAACGTTGCATCACGGTGGCGAAGCCATGTGATATAATGCTCTGGAGTGGTGTATAAATCTGAAGAACGGTTCCCGCTTCAGATAACACTTTTGCCGAAAACTTTATCGATATTTCATGAAAATTCACAAAACAAAGACGAACACCGTCTATATTAATATATATAAATCAACGGTGGTCTTAAGTGGTCATGTAAAATTTGTATTTTTTTGCAAAAAGTTTAACGGCGTATGTTGTGTAAATTGCACCGCTTATACCATATTCTTTTCAACTGAGCAAAATGCGACGTTGCCCTTTTTTGTCAAATATTCGGGGTTTGCATTGCAATTTGAAAGCACTGATGGTGTATTTCTAAACAGAGACGGATTTCTTCTTTGTTGTGTGTTTTTATCATAAATATTATAAAAGTTATCGATTTTGTACACTGCTCCATAGCACCGTTTGTATTGTCGTTTATAGATAGCAAGTTACATTCGACGCAGGCGAAACATGTCACCGAGTGCCTCAATTATATGGTGATAAGATACAAACGCTTTAAAAAGTATAGGTATATATGTCACGATGCTTGTGAAATTAGGTGTGTGTAACTTTACGATAATTTCATTCTACTGAATGACTTTTATTACTCAGTTTACCCAAAACAAAATCATTTTAGAAGTCTTTTCAGAGGCCATCAGACCAATCTCTATAGTTGTAAACATTTGATTCTATTTCATTTTTTTATGATTTTAGATAGTTGTATAAAGAAGCAAACACATTATATAGATGTCACTTTAGTTCTGTTAATACCTGTCGTAGAGAGTAATGTCCGGGACCCAGACGTCAGCGTATTTTACCATCAAGTAGGATATGTTACTGTAAGAAGCCGGAGTCCAGGTAAGCCGGCAATCATTCCATGTCTTGAATTAGAAAATAAAAAATGCATTCATTTTGGAAGGGTACTACTCCCAAATATAATAACATAATGATAAATATTATACATAAATACGGAACAAAAGACAATAGTCCGAGGGACATTTGAATAGTCAGAAGCAAAACTGGTAAGCTTAGACCTGCTGACGGACCAAACCTCGCTCTATGTACAAATGTTCTGGATGAAATTAAAGACGCCAGAGCGGAAGGAGAATAGTTATTAAGGATACGAAAATACGCACCTTTAGAATAAGTATCCAGCGATTCCGTCATTTTAAGGTTTTAGGACGAATTCGCCATGATTTGGGTTAAGCTATGATAAAAACTTGTGAACTTGATAATTGTATACATGTTGTGTTCATACAGTTACCAGCATAAACCTTTTCATGACACTGGTTTATTCAATTAGATATCAAAAAACGAGGATAGATAAGGGATGAAGTCGAAATGTTCGGAGACTTTTCAAATTTACCACTCCCATTTCAAAAGCGATTTTGTCACATTTTGGTAGATTTGATAAACTAAGGTTTTCGGATTGTATGTATTAATGAAAATGAGATGTATTTTAACCATTTTAAAAATAAATTTATTTTTAAGACATTTATAGCGATTTCCTGATATATTCCTTTTTAAGTATGTAGAGTGCGCAAGCCTGCGATTGGGTGTTGTACAGGTATAGTGGTCGATGCTGTTGTTGTTGCATGGTGTTTCGCGTTGTTTTCAACTTTTTTTTCAGTCATACCGCAACGGTGTTTACTTGATACAGTATTTTGAGCGCTTCCACAATGGAGTATCATGCCGTAGACATACAATAAATACGGATGTTTTATCTGCAAACTCATATTGTATGACGTATGTTTCTTAAAAAGTAAATTTGTGATAACTGGGATATCATTTTAAATGGACATAAACGTATGCATTCGATCAAGATATTACGTTCTGTGTAATTGTTATAATCACGTGACCTGTTAATATAAGACGCACAGTCAAAACTACATTTACAGTAAATATTCTTGTCCCTAAAATTGATGAATAATACATGAATAATAATATACTCGTATTGTGTTTGAATTTCATGTAACTGTGTAGCGCATTGATTTAAACAATGTACATATGTTAGAGGGCCTCATGACAGATCGACTTTCTCAAATTAATTATATCGTTAAATAAAGACTTTACTATTATTATTATTATTATCATTATAATTATTATCATTATTATTATAATTGTTGTTGTTGTTGTTGCTACTGGTGTTGTCGTTGTTTCTATTGTTGTTGTTGTTGCTACTGCTGCTATTATTGTTGTTATAACTATCTAACTAAGTGCATTATGATATCACATATAGCCATGTAAATTTATAAGATTTTTTTTTCTTTACCATATTGATTCATACACACATGTACGAGTATAACAGTTACTCATGGATCTTTGACTCTTCGGAATGAACGGATGTAAAACATTTAATATTTAAATCAGAAATTAACTAAATAGTATTATACCTCGTCGCTTCATCATTGCTTAAATTCTGGATGAACACACGTGTTTTTGGGGCTAATGGGATTAAAGTCAACCATAATGAACAAAAAATCATTACATTAGTTACAAGGTATGTGTTCAATACAACGTATGTAGTATGACGTTCACAAGTCACAAAGGCTGATTTCCTCAGCAGAGCACAAAACTTCTTGTCTCGGGGTTGTGGGTTTTATTTCTGGGGCTGGCAAACTAAACATACAAACGGTTGTCCCGGTGGAACTTTATACCAACCGAGGGACCATGTGACGGAGCTATACACTGAGTACGCTAATGAACCAGAAGATTGATAGATTAATTGAATCTTTAGCGTAATTTTATGCCACCGAGGGCTAACAAACGATCAGTTAACCTAACCACTGTTTCCTGGGATCCTGGAAGGTTAACAAGTACTGGAGCACATCTCATCTCCGCAAGTAACTCATAACTTTCCCACTTGAATCAGCGGAGAATCGAATGATAATAAGACGCAATGTCGTATACCAATCATCACGGTAACAGTTTCCTGGCGGGGATACAAACTCACGACCCCTCCATTGATAGTCAGACGCGTTACCTAATGTGCTAATGGGGCCATGCTGAACCAGACGAAACTTACGATAAGTCTTTATTTGTAATCGACCGCGACGTGGTCTAGTGGTAGAGCGTCCGCCTCGCATGCGGAAGGTGGTGGGTTCAATCCCCGGCCGGGTCATACCAAAGACTTTAAAAATGGTACTAGAAGCTTCCTCGCTCGACGCTCAGCATTTAGAGGAGAGTTCTAGGTCTGGTCGGCCCGGTGTCAGTATAATGAGACTGGGTAGAGTATCATACCATGTGTCTGCAGCATGATACTCCAGTGTGACAGCGCTTAGAATACTGTCTCAAGTAGACACAGTCGCGATATGACTGAAAAATTGTTGAAAGCGACGGTAAAACCATACAACAACAACAACAATTATTTGTAATCTGCACTTTTCCCCACAAACATAATTGCCCATATGGGAAACCGGTGGCGGTGTAAAATAAGCTTACATACAACAAGAACAATTCAGAATAAAAGTTTTGTATAAATACATTAAAAAAAATGCTATGCTAATAGCTCCTTTGATATATTACGTTTTCGTTTTAAATAATAAAATGTGAAGCTTTGCTTAATATTTCGATATAAATATATATTACGTACTATATATCTATTACCCATATAAGGTTACACGTACTAAAGTCATGTTTATGAACTGTTTCTGCTTTAGATTTGTTCATTAAACGTCTATCTTTATCTATAAATCAAATTGAAATCTGACCAATATTTTAGCAAAATTTTAGATACCGTCATTTTAGTCACGCTTTATACAAAATGCTTAGTGCTGTTTTTTAGCCGGTTCTTCAAGTACTTTGATCATCTTCCTGATCAAACTTGCAGTATTGATCACCTCCACAATGAACATACGCGACAGTACTACATTTTTACTTCTCAAAGTTCGTTTTATTTTCATCTATAGTGTTCATGCAAGCAGCACCGAAATGCAAAACAATACAAATAAAATGTGGACATGGTATTAGACATTTTAAAAAAGTTGCATAAAATTAATCAACCGCTGTTATGATATCAACCAAATTGGGAAGGCCTATAAATAATTCAGAAATCCAGCTATCAGGACACTGAGTAATTTTATTAAATAACGGCGTTATACCAAAGCGTGGTGATTTCGCTACTTCCACATTTAACTATTTAAATAACATATATTGACATGAGAAGTTAATGAAGTCATTATTTTCATTTTAATCACATTTTGATAACAATAACGTAATGCATATGGATATCACTTAAGCCAAGGGCATGATTTGTATTATGTTAATCTAATAGCAGATATTCAAATAACGTAATACTATGCATAAATAATCATGATGCGATCAATTGTAAGGTCATGGTCTCCGGTTTAAATGTGTAACACTCTTCAATAATTCAACATATGTTTATCTGGGGACGCCACGATTAACAAAGTTTATGATATATAGCATTATCTATCATTTATTTACATTCATATTTTAGACTTTAGCATTCCGCTACATATTATTTAAATATTATGTTTACATACCAATCTAAGCCATATATTCATTGTCAACAACTGATCTCTCTCATTCTGAAAATAAACAAAATAAATGCATAATTGTTACGTATCCCATTTTACTGACGTTTTAGTGACAGCGATTCCATACACACAACTGTCTTAGCTTCTTTGTTAAGTTGAATTTAGACGACAGTTTACTCCAAACGTAGTGTTATTCCAACCATACTGCATGTATTGCTCTATGCATACATGTATTATAATTGATATGTTTTATGTCAAATTTATAATTCCATGAACAGAACAGAACAGAGCAGAGCAGAGCAGAGCAGAGCAGAGCAGAGCAGAATGTTATTCAATATAACTTGAACATAAAGAGTTCATCGTTACTTACACAAACAATACAATACAATACATGCATGCAGCAATATGAGAGTGAACATGATTTTGTTACATACATGACTATATATTGAAGTAAATAATAAATCATATAGTTACAATGTACATTTACAAAGCAATTATCTGAATTTAAAGCATTTGATCTTTGCTTAAATGCCTTGATACAAAATGAAGCTAACTTATTAAAAACACTTAGACGCGTTAAATAGGTCATTAAATTTATACATGCTCAGACAATGGTAAAAATATTTAGGTATGGACTGAATTCTTGAAAAATCAAAGAAAGGACATATTATCACAAAATGATACTCATCTTCAATGTCATTAATGTGAAACAAAGTACATTTTCTTTCAGTTCTATATTGGTGGCTGTGTCAGCTTTTTCAATATTAAGTTGATACAAAGATAACCTTAGTTTTGCTAAAGTGTTTCATTATTTGTAAGCTGTCATTTTACTTAATATAAAACACGACATACTGACATGTGTTTAAATTGTTTCATAAAGATGATCGTGATGTAATATCCTGTATATGTACTTCTTTATAATGGTATGAAAGTAGTATTCTATTTGTATTTGGCATGCGGAAGGTCGTTGGTTCGTTTCACCGCAGGGTCATATCAAACACATGAAAAATGGTACTAAACGATTCCTCACTTATCGCTCACCATTTAGAGGATAGTTCTAGGTCTGGTGGGGCCGGTGTCAATATTATGTGGACAGGAGGGGTATCATAACAGGTGTCTACGACATGATACTTCAGTGTGGCAGTGCTCAGAATACTGTGTCTCAAGTTGACACCGTCGCGATATGACGGAAAAAGTGTTGAACGTGGCGCTAAACACATACAAAAACAATAGTGGCAAATCAGTGATCAATATTTTGCACTTTGACTGCTGCAGTGAGCAGTCCCGTTTTACAAACAGAAACGTGTTTCTTGAAAGACGAAATTGTAAAAACGTTGTCTTGTAGAAAAGCAAGCATCACAGATGCGCATGTCCATTTAACGAACGGAACACCATATTGGCATGCACAGTTAAACAGTTAATCATCCAAATGAGACGAAAAGTTACTGTTTTTTTCCATAAGAACAATTTGATGGTTACCCAATATCGGCACGATATTTTATTGGAAAATGAGCTATTTTGCAGCAATAAGCATAAGTAAGGAGAGACGTGAAGAATACATTTGAATTGTAAACAACGTGTATAATTATTTGGTTATGTTGATAACACGATTACTATTATAAGGATAATGGACCATCTTCTTACCTGCAAACTCGTTGTTATCTCATTTTAATTCATACTTGTCTTCTAGACGAATTTGAAATCATAGCACGTCATGCAGACAGGGGAGTTGGGATGGAGGGTGGAATAAAACAACACATGCTAAATGTGAACATTTGAGTTGAAGCAATAAGACAAACGGTGATTAGTTACTTTAACGTATCACACGGAGAGATGAAAACGGTCGAAGACGGAACATTTGAGACCCCTGTTTCGTAAATGATATGAGTTTTATATATTATTATATTGTTACACTGTGGTGTATGTTATTGGTTTCAAAAATAAAATTATAATGTCAGTGTCTTCCCATACATTTATTTGTGATGAAATTGAATTTAAATTGTCCAATCTGCAGACACAAAATTAGTTTTAAATGACAACATTCTTCTATAAAGGGACAGAGGTCAATATTGGAATCTATTTTACTCATGTCCATGTGTCAAACCAATGTTCATGTATGGCTGGAGATATCTATCTCATAGTATTATTTTCTGAGACTTTGTGTGAAATGTTATGGTATCACGTAGTTTTGAAAATATAAACACTATCCGCATACATGTATATGTATCATAAAATATGTTTGGTAATCGATAGAAACAATTCAAGCTCGTATCTGTACACTATTATAAACATGTTAAAATCAAGTAAGCTCATACTTCTAGTTTTATCTTACAATTTGTCACGGTAATACAAGAGGGCGTAGACCAGGAACCATCCATATCGTGGGCTAGGTACCAGTTGGCTGTCACAAAATACAAGGAAACAGAACGAAGAAGCAGCTCTATCTACGGTATTTGGGACTCGGCAAATCCCGTGGTGAACTTCCAGAGTTTTATCGACGACAACGAGAGCATCACTGACGAGGTATGGCTGAACTTATATCCCATATGTAAAAATTCAACTATGCCTGCCAGTCAAAAATATACTTGACCTTGAACGTTAGCGTCTGCTGTAGAAACTGCACAGAAACCGCGCGTACTCGAGTATAGATAACGGTGCCGTTATCTCTTATGAGTAATGCAGATGCAGTGTGTGTGGATCATCCGCCACGGCTATATGTAGTGTCCTTGAGCAAGTCACATTTTTCGCATATACTTAGTACTGGTTCTACCCAAGAAGGCTTCGAGTGTGATTTGTCTAAGTTGTAAGAATTTGTTTCACAAACGAAGTAAAATAAATAAGTTAAACTATGTAGATCCAGTCTAGTTTAATTGGAAGTCATTTGGAAAATTAATAGTTTAAGAAAAGTATCCCATTTTTATAAAGGCTATAATAATGAGCATGCTTTAGGTTTAGTGTTCCGCCCTCTAACATCTGATCGTGATGTTCGACCATATACGTTATTATGTATGAAAAATTAACGCATTTGAGGTGTCTCTCCTTTTTATTTGTCATCAATTTTGTTGGTCTGCTGACTACGGAACGCATGGTTTGGAACTACAAAACACGCAAAACATTGTCGTTAAATGCATGTACTTGTCAATTTCAGGACCAGGTTGCCTGGGTAACAATGGGCGTTCAACATATTCCGCACATGGAAGATCTGCCCGTGACGACAACCCCACGGCTTGAACTTCAGTTTTACCTTCTACCCTACAACTAATTTGACGAGGATATTTCCATGGGATCCGGCGACGCCATGCGGATTGACCCGCGCAATGACAAGAGCCTCAGCCAAGGAATAAATATAAATCGATACGGAAGGAAAGAGAACTCTGTGTGCTTACCAGAAACAACAAACTTCGACAATGAAGTGCAGAACAAACCTACTATTTTGTTTGATAATTAAACTGATTAATTAAGACATTTGGATTCAACCTTCATAGAAAATGTCAATTACATTTAAAACTGTTCAAAGATAAATTTCCACGATAACTCTTAAACAGTGCTTGGATTGTAAACGGTTCACCGCAAGGCGCGGGCATTGTCGTGATGTTTCCATCGCAAATGAAATAAGGACTGAGAGTGAAATAAACATTCTTTTCTTATGAAAACATGGAAACCATGGAGTGGAAACTATGGAATGTGAGAAAAACACCATAGTTTAATATGAATTAAAAAAAAAATGTTTATAAAACCCCTCGGGTAGATTTTACGTAGTTCAAGGGAATACTTTTTATCAATCAGAGGAAATGTGAATACAAGCAACGTGAAATTTAAACGGGAAGGTAGCTAGAAAACAGACCAATGTGGTGAATGAATTCCATGTGAAATCAGAGTGTAAACAAATACTTCAATGGCAGATATTAGGAACAGAACAAAATATGAATTTTATTTGACTTATACATAGTATATTGTCATATAACAGATATATATACAAAACAGGGAATGAAAGAATCGACTTTCAACATGCAAACATAGATCTCAAAGTTCCAAGAGAACTCAAACCATATAAAGAGCTAGTACAACTGGTAAAAAGTTAAAACGAGGATTTAATGCAGACTGTCTGCACAAAACATGAAACACTTTGTATCGTATATATGTTGTCCAACAATATTGTACGAAAATGTCAGATATGTTTAAACTGCACTTAATGTATTTCATTCAATTTAGTTAAATAGAACTCTACACGTCCATAATAGTTCATTCGTGATTTGAACAAATACATAAAAGTAATAAGTAAATGCAAATTTAAAGTTTAAACTATATTATATATATCCGCTTTAAACAAAATTGTTCAAATGAAATTTGTATAGAATGTAATGCAAATGCCAAAGTGATGTACACAGTACAGATGAATATTTGGTAGATAATATTCAGGACAAAATGTTTGTGAACAGATAGTGAATAAATAAAACGATATAAATGTTTTTATAAGCATAAGAAGATATGTGTTTCAATGCAAGAGGTGTGACAGAAGCCTACATATGAACATGTCAGGTTAATTCATTTCTTGACCTTGTATTCAGTACGTCGTTTTAATTATTCATACACATGGTAGGTAACGTTAGCAGGTTGCTTTATACAATTAAAATGTACTGTATTAATATGTGTTCAGAATCAAATGCTACGGTCGGGACCTTGCTATTATACAGAGTTGCATATAAAACTGCTGTAACTAGATATTTGATATACAGGGATATACCACATTACTGTAACTAGACATGATTTTACAAATTATTTTATAAACTGTTAAAGCTATATAGATTATATGATATAGGCGGATTCAGAATCTTCAATCCAGGGGAGGTAGACCAATGACGTCCCGTTAGGGGTGGGGTGTGTGTGTGTGTGGGGTGGGGGGTGGGGGATTTAGGTTCGGACCCCGTGTTCCTTCTAAATGTGCAAGTGTATGAATAGAAAAAGACATACACAACTATTGCTATCAATAGTAAATAAAGGTAAGGAACTAATGTTAACTGTATGTTAGTAAGGTGATTCTCCACTGGCGAATCTAAAATGACTTAGAGGGGCTTCAACCTTCCAGATAGCCATTTCAGCAAACATGTTTTGAAATTTACTGTCTTGGACCCACCTAACCCCACCGCCAACACACACATACACACGCATATACTTATGCAGGAACGCAGACACGCACGCACACAGACACGCACGCACGCACGCACGCACGCACGCACGTACACTGGACTTGTTAGAGTCCATTCTATATCCTCTTATGAGTGAAAATGCTTTCGTATCAACCCTCGATTTGTTACATTACAAGACAATCTTTTATCTTTACAGGGGTAACAATGATACGTTTATTAGCATACATACATGTGTAACATTTATTCAAGTCGTTTCACGTGTCCGTGATATACCACCGTATAATGTATATATGTGCCTTTTCTTTATCAGTATGTATAAAGTCCATATTAGGTATGACTTCCATGTATGAATATATACAGTGTTTCATTATTGAGTATTTGAACTAGTATTTAGCTTAAAACAGTATTACATGTACACCAATAATGTATACAGTGAAAAGGAAAGTTGATAAAAAATATGTTTTTATTAAATATAATGTGTTACTTTTTTTTTCTTTTTTACATATATTTGTAAGTAAAAATTTAAGAAACACTCGTGTTTTTCTGTATTGTATAGCATGTCATATTGTAACTGTATTGCCATTGATCTGTTATATTGAAACTTATAAAAATATTGCACAAAGTGTATCCATAAATTTCTTTTTTATAATTTTCAATAGGGTTTTTAATGGCTGAATACCATTTCTGTGACGAGTTATTGTTCTGCAAAAAAGCGCAAATTGTCAGTGTTAATCATATCGTACTGTTCGTGATTCAGGACAACACACACACCCTCGACTTCTGAGGTTTTTCTCTGAAAGAAAAACAAAAATTGTTAAAATTGATGTAAGTTGCATTACGAATGAAGCACAACCTAGCATGATATGGATGTTTTACTAATGGCGCCAAATCATGTATACTGGCGCCGTGATGTTTTATGCATCGCCGCAAGTAACTGATAACTTTCCCAAATGAAACAGCCACGAATGGGGAAGAATGACAATGAGACGCAACGTGTCGTATATCGATCATCATAGAGATATGGCCCATCGGGAATTCGAACTCTTTACCTCGGATTTGATAGTTATACGAGCTACTGACCGAGCCAGCCGGACCGGACTAGGGTGAGATTGTAATGACTCGCAGCGGTTATGCCACATGCTATGTGATGTTGCTTGTGCACTTAAGACCGTATATATAAGCAAAGTCGCATTAAAGTTTCATGGCATAGACACATGGTATGATATCACCCCACCCCAGTCTAGATATAATGACAATAGACACCAGTGTAACAGTGCTTAAATTGAAAAAAAAAGCCGTTAGTACAGTCGGAAAGTATTTTGTATGAGGGTTTCGAACTTAATACGCTTTTCTGTGGAAGCGTAATCGTTAGCTGCAAATCAATTGGCCTGACGCAGGCTGTCAATCAAACAA
>CM055906.1:28155557-28193057 GCA_029582155.1 Panopea generosa | reverse complement strand
CCAGAGTGATCGTATATTACAGTCGCTAGAATTAGGAATCTTGTCCCATACTGTCACTACAGTTATCGCTCCTTACACTCACCAGAGTGATCGTATATTACAGTCGCTAGAATTAGGAATCTTGTCCCATATTGTCACTACAGTTATCGCTCCTTACACTCACCAGGGCGATCGTATATTACAGTCGCTAGAATTAGGAATCTTGTCCCATTCTGTCACTACAGTTATCGCTCCTTACACTCACCAGGGCGATCGTATATTACAGTCACTAGAATTAGGAATCTTGTCCCATACTGTTTCTACAGTTATCGCTCCTTACACTCACCAGAGTGATCGTATAATACAGTAGCTAGAATTTGGAATCTTCTCCCATATTGTCACTACAGTTATCGCTCCTTACACTCACCAGAGCGATCGTATATAACAGTCGCTAGAATTAGGAATCTTGTCCCATACAGTCACTACAGTAATAGCTCCTTACACTCACCAGAGCAATCGTATATTACAGTCGCTAGAATTAGGAATTTTGTCCCATACTGTCACTACAGTTGTCGCTCCTTACACTCACCAGGGCGATCGTATATTACAGTCGCTAAAATTAGGAATCATGTCCCATACTGTCACTACAGTTATCGCTCCTTACACTCACCAGGGCGATCGTATTTTACAGTCGCTAGAATTAGGAATCTTCTCCCATATTGTCACTACAGTTATCGCTTCTTACACTCACCAGAGTGATCGTATATTACAGTCACTAGAATTAGGAATCTTGTCCCATACTTTCACTACAGTTATCGCTCCTTACACTCACCAGGGCGATCGTATATTACAGTCGCTAGAATAAGGAATCTTGTCCCATATTGTCACTACAGTTATCGCTCCTTACACTCACCAGGGCGATCGTATATTACAATTGTTAGAATTAGGAATCTTGTCCCATACTGTCACTACAGTTATCGCTCCTTACTCTCACCAGGGCGATCGTATATTACAGTCGCTAGAATTAGGAATCTTGTCCCATACAGTCACTACAGTTATCGCTCCTTACACTCACCAGGGCGATCGTATTTTACAGTCGCTAGAATTAGGAATCTTGTCCCATACTGTCACTACAGTTATCGCTCCTTACACTCACCAGGGCGATCGTATATTACAGTCACTAGAATGAGGAATCCTGTCCCATACTGTCACTACAGTCATCGCTCCTTACACTCACCAGAGCGATCGTATATTACAGTCGCTAGAATTAGGAATCTTGTCCCATACTGTCGCTACAGTTATCGCTCCTTACACTCACCAGGGCGATCGTACATTACAGTCGTTATAATAAGGAATCTTGTCCCATACTCTCACTACAGTTATCGCTCCTTACACTCACCAGGGCGATCGTATTTTACAGTCGCTAGAATTAGGAATCTTGTCCCATACTGTCACTACAGTTATCGCTCCTTACACCCACCAGGGCGATCGTATTTTACAGTCGCTAGAATTAGGAATCTTCTCCCATATTGTCACTACAGTTATCGATCCTTACACTCACCAGAGTGATCGTATATTACAGTCACTAGAATTAGGAATCTTGTCCCATACTGTCACTACAGTTATTGCTCCTTACACTCACCAGAGCGATCGTATATTACAGTCGCTAGAATAAGGAATCTTCTCCCATACTGTCACTACAGTTATCGCTCCTTACACTCGCCAGGGCGATCGTATATTACAGTCGCTAGAATTTGGAATATTGTCCCATACTGTCAATACAGTTGTCGCTCCTTACACTCACCAGGGCGATCGTATTTTACAGTCTCTAGAATTAGGAATCTTGTCCCATACTGTCACTACAGTTATCGCTCCTTACACTCACCAGGGCGATCGTATATTACAGTCGCTAGAATTAGGAATCTTGTCCCATACTGTCACTACAGTTTTCGCTCCTTACACTCACCAGGGCGATCGTATATTACAGTCACTAGAATTATGAATCTTGTCCCATACTGTCACTACAGTTATTGCTCCTTACACTCACCAGGACGATCGTATATTACAGTCGCTAGAATAAGTAATCTTGTCCCATACTGTCACTACAGTTATCGCTCCTTACACTCACCAGGGCGATCATATTTTACAGTCGCTAGAATTAGTAATCTTGTCACATATTGTCACTACAGTTATCGCTCCTTACACTCACCAGGGCGATCGTATTTTACAGTCACTAGAATTAGGAATCGTGTCCCATATTGTCACTACAGTTATCGCTCCTTACACTCACCAGGGCGATTGTCACTACAATTATCGCTCCTTACACTCACTAGGTCGATCGTATATTACAGTCGCTAGAATTAGGAATCTTGTCCCATTCTGTCACTACAGTTATCGCTCCTTACACTCACCAGGACGATCGTATATTACAGTCGCTAGAATTAGGAATCTTGTCCCATACTGTCACCACAGTTAACGCTCCTTACACTCACCAGGGCGATCGTATTTTACAGTCACTAGAATTAGGAATCTTGTCCCATATTGTCACTACTGTTATTGCTCCTTACACTCACCAGGGCAATCGTAAATTACAGTCACTAGAATTAGGAATCTTGTCCCATATTGTCACTACAGTTATTGCTCCTTACACTCACCAGGGCGATCGTATTTTACAGTCACTAGAATTAGAAATATTTTCCCATACTGTCACTACATTTATCGCTTCTTACACTCACAAGAGTGATCGTTATATAAAGTCACATGGCAATTGTTCTTTTACTAACACGAATTATCGTCTCCAGAAATATCATACTTATTACTTATTATTGTTAACAGCATTATTGATCCTAATGGTCGACAGAAATATCATTTTTACAGTCGTCATAAGTATCATTCCTTGCGATAGACCGAATTACCATTCCTTATAGTCGACATAATTATCATTCTTTATAGCCGACAGAAATATTCGACATACCTGTTATTCTATAGAAGTATCGTTCATTACAGTCGACAGAAATATAATTCCTTATAGTCGACATAATTATCATGTTATACAGTTGACAGCATTATCATTCCTTATTGTCGACAAAATTATCATTCATTACAGTCGACGTAATTATCAGTCCTTACAGTCGATAAATTATCATTCCTTTTTGTCGACAGAATGATCATTCATTACAGTCGACATCATTTCAGTTTTAACACTCACCAGAGTAATATTTCGTTACATTCACATGGGTTATCGTTTCTTACTCTATTATCGCTATTTACTCGCCCCAGATTCATGTCGTATTAGCACGCACATTGAAGAAGAAGGAGTGACATATTGGTGAAAGGTATATTTGTTTACACTTGACAGAGTCGATCATGATCATGCAATTAAACTATCTGAAAATTGTTTCAGAACCGATATTGAAATAAATGAGTTTAAAAACAAGGCACTTTCCCAAGAACACTTACCACTCACGTCTCAGAATCACTATCAGCTCTTCTGTCACCAATACAACTGGGTTCCACTCATACCATACACCATCTTACACAGCGTTAAACGCAATTCAAAAATATTTCATTAACAACTTTGACATATTGAAATACAATGTAAACATACCTTGTACGGGTTTACGACAATATTGAAAAGTCCACACTGTGTTAGTGAATTTAACTAGTCCATGGAGTTAATGGAGAAGCCTTGGTTTTATTATTATTAAGTTTTAAATATAGTGGTAACATTTTGAACAAATTTATATATTTTTAAATGTGTGTACTTATTTGTGTATTCACACATATCATATATTTCTATATACTATATACTAGGTCATGTACTGCACTGAATCATAGGGTATTGTATATAAATCAATAATCAATAATTCGCCGTTTAAACTGATCGATATTAGCTTATAATGACGTATACACGCCTTTGCATATATATTTTTTAATTGTGTGATATGTACATTTAATTTTTTTTTATATATAAACTAAGTTGTAAATTGATAACTTCTACAATACTTTCATAAATAACTTTTGAGGATATTGTAATACAATCGATTAATTCTATGTTTAGGGATACATGACACATTTGGAAATTCTTTATTCAACGTTGTTTTTGAAAATTATTTACCGTACATGGTGCAAATCTATGTAGGTATAATTTCGTTTCTGTTTTGATAAGGCACATAACTCTGGAATATGTTTGAAAAGTTTTGTATTTTTAGCACTTTCACACTTTTGATTTACATCTTATTAATTTTAGTATAAAGAAACTATTTAGATTCATAAAAAAAATTACAAAACTTATTTTCATTTATTTTAGCCTGTTTCAATCATACAGTGTAGACGTTAATTTAAACTTATTTATTTTACTTCAGTTCTTACAACTTAGACAAATCACGCACGAAGTTAAACTGATAAATAAAAACATATTTTACATCTTTTAATGGCTGAATTTAGAAGGATTTATTTTCTTCATTATATTAAGTTCTACGTTCGGATTTCGATTTTTATAGCACGCTTCGTATTATTCTGTGACAAGGTTCGAAAAGTCCTCTGACATCTTCTTGTTTGAGTGTATATAAGAACTGTAATCCATGCAATCTTTATGATGTTGAAACAGTACGAGTTATCTACCTTGAATAGGCAGAGGCGCTTGCGGTTCAAGGGTCATCCGTGGCCGAGTGATCTAAGGCGTCTCACCGCTGAGGTCGTCGAAGGTTGGAGTCCCGCTGGCTCCAAAGATTGTATGTGAGAACGTTTGCCAGTTACTCGTAGAAGGACGATGTTATACGCAGATTCAGTCTGAGACCTTCCTCCACGTACGCCATTTATAACCTGAGTGTGTTGAAGATTGCGTTAAACGCTGTTAAGATAAGACAGGTGCAAAACAATAATCTCTGAGACTGTTGCCTGGCGGGATCCCTGACTTGATAGTCAGATTGAGTTAACCGACCCGGCTATAGATTCAAAACACTTCTTGGGGTCACTGTTCTAGTTAGAATATCAGTAGAATTTAAAAAGTAAAAAAAGAGAGCAGCTTGAACAATCATTGATATGCGGTGATACCATTTTAACCATTATTTCAGGAGCTAGATTGGTTAGCACGAATATATAAAATGGTACACCACGTTTGAATGCATCAACACGCATAGTCAGTACTCAAGATAATCTAACATCAGAAGTTAAACTTATTATAAATTGAGAACGTATGCATGCTGTCGTATTTGTAAGAGAATAGCTTGGCGAGGAAAATATTATTGAATCCGTTTCGTCTTATGATATCATGACGGGGAAGAGCGAGGCTGGGTGCATTATAAACCATGTTTGTGCTCAACGATGGTGCGTTTAATGGCGGTGACCTGTGTTGTCATTGTAATAAGTAATCCTTATATCAATTGAGTTCATGCTGATTTTGTGTCTTTTAAATGTTTAGTCTAGAAGTTCTTGCCTTGACTATGGTTAATCGAGGTCTGTTTGAGAAGTCATTGCCTTGCCTATGGTTAATTGAGGGCTGTTTGAGAAGTTCTTGCATTGACTATGGTTAATTGAGGACTATTTGAGAAGTTCTTGCTTTGACTATGGTTAATCGAGGGCTTTTTGAGAAGTCATTGCCTTGACTATGGTTAATCGCGGTCTGTTTGAAAAGTCATTGGCTTGCCTATGGTTAATCGAGGGCTGTTTGAGAATTCTTGAATTGACTATGGTTAATTGAGGACTATTTGAGAAGTTCTTGCCTTGACTATGGTTAATCGAGGTCTGTTTGAGAAGTCATTACCTTGACTATGGTTAATCGAAGGCTGTTAGAGAAGTTCTTGCCTTGACTTTGGTTAATCGAGGGCTGTTTGAGAAGTAATTGCCTTGACTATGGTTAATCGAGGTCAGTTTGAGAAGTCATTGCCTTGACTATGGTTAATCGAGGTCTGTTTGAGAAGTTACTGTCTTGACTTTGGTTAATCGATGGTTATTTGAGAAGTTCTTGCCTTGACCATGGTTAATCGAGGTCTGTTTGAGAAGTTACTGTCCTGACTATGGTTAATCGAGGTCTGTTTGAGAAGTTACTGTTTTGACTATGGTTAATCGAGGGCTGTTTGAGAAGTCATTGCCTTGACCATGGTTAATCGAGGTCTGTTTCAGAAGTTACTGTCTTGACTTTGGTTAATCGATGGTTATTTGAGAAGTTCTTGCCTTGACTATGGTTAATCGAGGGCTGTTTGAGAAGTCATTGCCTTGACTATGGTAAATCAAGGGCTATTAGAGAATGTATTGCCTTTGCTATGGTTAATTGAGGGCTATTTGAGAAGTCATTGCCTTGACTATTGTTAATCGAGGTCGGTTTGAGAAGTAACTGTCTTGGGTATGGTTAATCGAGGTCTGTTTGAGAAGTCATTGCATTGACTTTGATTAATCGAGAGTTGTTTGAGAAGTTCTTGCCTTGACTATGGTTAATCGAGGTCTGTTTGAGAAGTCATTGCATTGACTATGGTTAATCGAGGGCTGTTTGAGAAGTCATTGCATTGACTATGGTTAATCGAGAGTTGTTTGAGAAGTTCTTGCCTTGACTATGGTTAATCGAGAGTTGTTTGAGAAGTTCTTGCCTTGCCTATGGTTAATCGAGGGCTTTTTGAGAAGTTATTGCCTTGACTATGGTGAATCGAGGGCTATTAGAGAAGTTATTGCCTTGACTATTATCAATAAAAGGCTGTTTGAGAAGTTATGTATTCTGATGCTGTACAAAGTTTTGAAAGCATTTTTCAAACATTGCAATTTGGAAAGACAGAAGACTTTCCTATCTGAGGTACAGTTGCACTTGGTACACCAGGGTGTTCGAAGGGGTAGAACATTATGGACCAATTTTCAGGCGCGTTGCGAAAAGTTTTTCTGGATATGGTCAACTGAACAGGTTGCAGTTGGGCCTATTTCTAGGACCAGCTGGACGCAATCGAGGTGGCACTTTGCTCACGTTAATCTTAGAAGGCGGCAAACAACATTGCCCTACTTTTAGACCAAAAGCGAACAAAAAATCTGGTCGTTTCTAACTGCACATGTCCTTTTTAGGTTGAGGTCACGTTTGAGCTCATTATGATAACGTATATCTATAAGTTAACTGAGGTGTTTAATATCTTGTATAAGTGTTTTTGGAGAACTACGTCGGTTATAAATGGGATAATCTTACATTTTCATTATTTAATTATTTATAATGTACAGCATAAAAAGAAAAAAACTTAATGATATTTTAAATAGAAACTTTAGCCATAATTGCTTTCCTTAATGTAGGTATGGTTGTGAAGACATGAAATGGTTAATGTTTTGGTATGTCTTAATTAATCTAGGCACATGGTCGTTTTATAATTTAAAAAATAGCACACATAGAAAAAAATCTTAAATTTTCTTACAATATCTTCGCATTGATATTAATTTTCTCTCTCACGTGGATATCGCAAATGAATCCATCTTTAACGAGTATATCACCATTCTTTTTTTTAAGTCGTGTTCGGTACGTATGCTAAAGTGACTATTGCAATTGAAACCACAACTAAACAACGTTTTTTTTATATTTGTTGAACTATTTAATTTTAGCTCTAATTGTAACTCTGTTAATTTTGCTCCTTGTGTTTCATTATGTCCTGTGCGTGATCCAGTATTTGTCGTTCTAGATATATTCTTTGTTGTTCAAGTCACAACATTTGTTCTTGTCGATTTTCCTTTATGTCTGTTCTCTTGAATTTCATTAGTAAGTGTGCTGCTCTCGTTGCTGTCTGTATACGTTGAGTCATAAGGTCATAGGTAAATTGTTCGACATTTGTAAACATGACCCAATTCAACAATCACTAATTCACAATAATCAAATAATCAGTAAAACATAATATGATATGTGACACTAATACGACAAGTAAATCAGTGCACGTAACAGAAATTATAGTACAATAACATTTCGAACAATTTCTTACAAGCCGACCAGGTTGTATTACACGTATTGTTATACCCATAAGTATGTGATCTGTTTATATATCACTGTACACGAGGAATATAAAGTGAGATAAAGCATTAATGAAATGATAATTATTTCACATCGATGCAATTAAACATTTTGTCTTTAGAATAAAGTATAACCGTTTCAATGAGGATTTCGCTTCAAGTGTACCACTCCAATTTTATATTTCGATTTTGTTAGTTTTTAATGGATTACTATTCGGTTTATATTTATAATAATTTAACAGTAACTGTAAGACTTGACAGTTTCTCAATCAATAAGACAGTAAGAGTTATTTAACTTTTATACTGATTATAGCGTTGGTACGTTCAACGAATTTTTTCCAAACCACTCGTATCGACCATTATCCACCCTATATAGGTAACATATGGTGGGAAGGTAGCACCTCACGTCTCACACCACTATTACATTTCCCATAGTGTTCCATTGTGACATTTATGACTCACACTACCATTACATTTCCCACGGGACTCTATTGTAACATTTATGTCTCACACCAACATTATATTTCCCATGGGGCTCTATTGTAACATTTATGTCTTACACCACCATTACATTTCCCATGGGGCTGCATCGTAACATTTATGACTCACACAACCATAACATTTCCCATGAGGCTCTGTTGTAACATTTATGTCCAAAACACAGTGAAAAAACAAAATCTGTAGCATGTATCTGGGCTCAAATTCTTTACTGGTTCAAGCTATGCAATTATAAAGGAAAAAAATCATACATTGACCTTTTTTTTTTTAAATTCAATGCTTTTGTGAGACCTATCAATTTCCAGAGTAATAGTATGTCAACTATTCGCCCACGATGCGGTATTCTAAAATACTGACCATTTAACTCATGTTAGGAAAGAATAAATCACTGCAGTAAAAAGCCCTGAAGAAAAAAGAATTTTTATTTCTATTTCAGTCATCTGTAAATCCGGAGTACTCAAGGGAGATAATAGTGGTGTGAGTCCTATAGGATAACTCGAAATCTGTTAGTCCTTCTATTTTTCCGTTCTTCTATTCCTGCATTCTTCTGTCTGGCCGTCACCTTTGATTCTTGGCCCTTTTTTATAATATGATTTAACGTCATGTCTAATGTAAACGGCGACGTAGCAACCACTATCGTCTGCTCCTTGCGTAATGGACTTGTTTTATTGTCACCGCGTCAGGTCAGTTATTATACATCCGTCACAATATCAAATTATCATAGAATTTCTCTTTCCTGAACATGTGATTTTGTTATTTTCAAACATAATCGTAAAACAAATACAATATTAGATATTTTGATAGCAAACCTTTATACAATTAGCATTTGCAATTTTTGGTATTGATAAGTAATTGCAGTTAAGTGTAACTATTTCAAAATTATCTGTTACTAGTTTTTATGTAGTAACTACCTTAAGCATGATGGCTCCAATGACACCAATCAAAATAAAATGACATAAAATATTTATTTTAAAAGATGTGCTGTATTTTAAGGTATTATTTTTTTCTTAACAAATGTATAATTTGAACAAACAAATGGTGATTTTGAATTTAATCAATGACCTGCAACCTGTATTCTTTACTTATAGATTGAAATTTTAATTTTAATGATTAAGACGCTTAGATACCGCAAAAAGAACAAAACACTTGTATATGCAGTAAACGCTCACAACACAGTTGCACCCCCTTGTTTGCCAAGGTAACATGAATCTTGCACTGAAAAAAACGTCCTGTGTAATCTGATTTGAACTATTTTCAAAATGGTTCATAGAAATTGTGACTTCATGCCACAGATGAGCAAAGCAAAAGCTGACATAGCATATACTCCAGTTAGACATCACTGATATTAAAAAATGAATATGATATTAAAAAATATAAAAAGATTCTCTGTGAAAATTTATTTTCCATCGCGGAAGTCATGGATCTTATTCTATATAGAACAAAATTCAACTGTTTGGTGAGACCTAAAAGGGTCAATGTATATTTTATGTTTTCTGTCTTTTCGGGACATAAAGTCGAAATATATTTTAGCATCTATTACGCAAGTGTCGAAATTTAAATACACTTCTCCAGGTCAAATAATGAGGAAATGTCTGTATGGTACAAATCTCAGTTTTGTAGCAAATGACGTATATATTACTGACTATGTCCAGCGTTCTAACATAACACGGCGGGAAGCACAGGAATTCATTAGCTCGTATTTTTCTATCAAGCGATAACGCATTAAAGACAGAAAAAATATAATTAACACTCGTATATTATAACATCTTGTTGAGTTTCAAATGATAATTAGTTTTATGAAAAAGTACTTGCAAATTGATTCTATTACTTTGATGCGGAGGTACTCATGTTTCTTTTTGCAAACTTTCTGCGTTTTTGGAAAAAAGTAAGCTTGGTACATTCTAACAGCGCTTAATAGTATACTGTTGGCCGGGTACGAAACCATTGACCGTATGTTATTTGCTTAAGAAATAAAAAAAAGTAACAGAGATTCTATTACCTTAGTCGAAGCGATTTTCAGTGTAGACAGCCTATTTATGTATCTGCCTGATGACATTCATTACTGGCTTTCCAACCGTGTATATAAACTATGTAAACGTTAGATAACTATATCTCTGGATCAGTCATAGTCTCGCTACACAGTTGAATTTTAATCTTTGTGCTACATGTATATCAAATATGGTGTGGGATTTCCATGATAAGAAAAAGGGTCTAGTATTTCCACGATAAGAAAAAACCAGATAGAAAAGTATTTTTATTCATAGCAGGAATGTATCTGCTCATAAAAATGTAATTTACTGGTGGGTTGACCAGCTTGATTTTTTAAAAGACAGTGCAGTGACACCTCTGGGTATTCTTATTTAAAATAAATAATTCTCACATTCTCTTAAACCTAAAATCTGTTAAAATCCAGTAACACGTCATTTAAACACCAGTGATGCCTGATCGCAGTGTATGGTATGTCACAATTTGTTCTCTACTCATGTGCTGCACGAAATCACAGTCCCTGTGAAGAATTTTGAATAGAAATATTCCTAACCAAATTGCTTCAAGCGAAAATAGTGTGTCACCGTGAATGAGAATACAACTGTGCATAGACTGCTTACTCAGTTTTGACGACAATTTAAAACAGTGCATTTAAAAGAATATTATATAAATATATAAATGTTAAGGTATGATGGCTTGAGACAAACTTCATAGTTTGCTAAAGTTCTATTTATATTCATTATATTTCCATAGCTGGTGAGTTTAAACTATTGGGTTGTAATAGGTTTTATTTCATAAGGCATAAAGCGTTTCAAACGTGCTCTTTTATAGCAATTGCTATTTTGACAATACAATTAAAACATATGCCATTCCTTTGAATATATACAAAACATCCAAAATACCCCCTTTAGCTGAAATACAACCGCACAATCCCATTTAGAAAGCATTCGTCGTTTTTTTTGAAAGAGAAAATAATCACGGAGGAAAGTGGAGATGGGAGCTCGTCTGGTGAGTACGGGGAAGAGAGAGAGAGAGAACAGTTATTTTCTGACTGCAAAACGTCAGTCACAATACGGGCTTTGTGGACTGGCGTTGTCATGCAATATGACGAACGCCAGGCCTGTTAAAGGACCGTTTGGATGTTTGTAGTACTTCTTTAATTGTGTTCTGCCCTTTTGCCACCACTGTCCATATTGCAGGATCTTTGCTAGTGCATCCATAAGTGTTTTTTGCTGCAGCGAATATTGACTTCTTTTGGTCTTCTGTCAACAAAATATTTAATGTGGTTTCAAAATTATATGAACTCGATGTTATCTTTCGTTTTTGACGTAACAGGACGACGAGTAGCACCTTTTAACTGATGTTTCCAAAATTTAACTTTGACCACCAAACTACAAATACATGTAGTACTATGCGACACGTCAGCTCGTTTGCCAGTAATTTTGCATACCGTGTTATGAACATTATATTAAGCAACGTACATTAAACCTAGGTCAGTGAATGCCTGACGCTAATTTTTACCCGTGACACAAACCAGTGCTTCCTCTAGCGATACGAAGTTCTTTCATTTATTTATTGATTACTCTCCAAGAAACATTATTTACGGCACATCCTGCTTACATTGCTATGTTGGCAGAAACATTAACCTGCGTCTCTATTGCTTATTGTCATACAGTAATGAGCAATTGGATTGATTGATTGAATATTTAGCGTCATTTTTATGCCATCGAGGGCTAACAGACGATCAGTTAACCTAACCACTGTTTCCTGGGATTAACCAGTACTCGAGCACACCCCATCTCCGCAAGTAACTGATAACTTTCCCACTTGAATCAATTTTTGAGAGACGAGTGATAGTGAGACACAATGTCGTATATCTATCATCACGGAGACTGCTGCCGGGCGGGGGATTCGAACTCACGACCCCTGGATTGATAGTCAGACGCGTAACCGACTGAGCTAATCAGGCAGGTAGAGCAAAATAACTGATCGATGTAAATTGCAATACATTTCACTTACTTTGTTATCAATTACGATATATGATCACAATATTGTCAAATATATTGTCAAAATTAACTTATTTCCCCTAAAGCAGCATCTTAAAACATTCAAACATTCCAATTCTCTCAATCAACTGCATCTGAGAATGTTATGACTGAAAAATATTACCGTTCTCCTTCTGGTGCTAAATGCTCAAAATTACATATATCTAACTCTCGAATAAAAGTCATTTTAACACTAGTGATGTCTTATTCTATTATATGCTATGCCAGCTTTTGCTCTCTATAAACCATTTTGCAAATGTAACATAGATATATACATTATAATACACACTTATTCATGTTCATAATGCATCGTCTGTTAGCCCTCGATGGCATAAAAATGACGCTAAATATTCAATCAATCAATCAATCAATCAATCAATCAATCAATCAATCAATCAATCAATCAATCAATCAATCAATCAATCAATCAATCAATCAATCAATCAATCATTATGCATGTTGTAAAGCAGAAACTACGATATTACAGTACATGCTGTGATTCATGTTTTACAGTACAAACTTTGATATAACTTGTCATTATGTGAAAGCTGTTTTACAGTATTGATTGTGATATTACAGTACAGAGTGAGATATTACAGTCATATTGTAATAATACAGTACAAACTGTGGTATTACAGTATATGTCGTGATATAACTGTACATAACGTAATATTAGTGATATTGGGATAATACAGTACAAACTGCAGTATGACAGTAGCAGATGATATAAAACCAGAGACCATTATTTTTAAGCATTAATTTTTATTTTTCTCATGTTTCAACACATAATAAATATATAGAAATATGAGTAAAAAAATAAAACATTAAATTAGTCTTAGTAGTAAAAAACTAGTAGTGATGAACTGTCTTGTTTGATTGGTTCTGTGTTTGGTCGGCGGTTGGGTGAACTTTGGAAATATGAGGAGAGCGTTTTCACGCTCTAACGCGCAATATATGTATACGTGACATAACAATATGTACATGAATTTACATGAAATAATACAATATTTATATAATGTAACAGATGTTTGATAATATGCATAACTTTACATGTGCGGCAATAAACACTGCTGACAGATAACGGCGAGTTAGTTATTGCCGATGATGAAATGATGTTTGTATAAAAGGCTTAACAAAATCATAATACACACAGTAGGCGTGCAATTGTGCTTATTCAATACCCGCTGTAGTTGCGTATTAAAGTAATCTGCATTAATCTTATAATATTATTTTGTACCCAAAGATATGTTATATTTGATTAAAAGAAGCTTCATTGAATTAAATGTGTTATTCAATTTAATACAAGTTAAAATACAATGTCATAACAACATGATGATGTATGTACAAGGAAAAAAACAGGAACAAAATCAGATATCTTTTATAAAAAAAAATGTAGAATGATATACAGGAGTGATATCCCAACTCAGATGGCATATGTGTATGTGAAATCATTATATACATTGTACGTGGTTAACGTATATTTGCTTTTTGTTTTGTTTTCTATTGCGGTTTAACGCCATTTTCAACATATTTCAGGTTATATATAGCATTTTCAGATTTGTTGGATGAGGAAATCCTCGGGATGAGTCTAAGTAAAACCACCGTCCTTTCGCAAGTGACTTGCAAACTTTCTCTCTTAAAGATTTTGGAGCGAGCGGAACTTTCAAGACCTCACGACCTACGTAAGTGATCTTGAGATGGCGCTTTATACCGTTCGGCCACGGAGGACCATTTCTGGCGCTCGTGAATGTTCCTGTGTCCTAACGTAAAAAGTGATATGTTAATAAACAGATAGCAATACATTATTAATTCGGTTTCATATCGAACTCTTGAATAGCTTCACAGAGAAGATGTCCGAACATTTTGGGGAAGATTAATGAGCACCAGGTAAAACTTTACGGAAAATACATGTATATATGATAAGAAATAAAACATTAACATTATACTCATGAACATATTCCTAAAACCTTGTCTACTAGTGTTCTCTCCTTATATAGATCTAAATGTCGTAAATATTACAACTAGAAAATATAAATGAGTTTTATTTACAATTGAAACAATGATTAGTAATTGTGCGTAAGAATTCACCTTCACTCATAAATATTCCGTGTTTATCTGTAAATTAATTTCCGATGTGTTAACATAAATAGTAAACCGTAACCAATACATTGTTTAATAGGAATCATGCCACATTCACGATAGCTACTTAACGTCCGAACACATTGGCGAATATTAATTAATGACTGGTAGATCCATACGAACAATAATATGTTTTATTGTTTTTGTATTGAATGTGTATTTGCATTGCGAATCAACACATAGTCAATTATAAATTGGCACATCGTGGTCCATCTTTGCTGCCCGCAGATCTTTCCCACTGGTTACAACAATAGATAATATGTGTTGTTTGGTTTGTATTTGCATTGCGTATCAACACATAGTCACTTATAAAGTGACACATCGTGGACCATCTGTGCCGCCCGCAGATCTTTCCAACGGGTTACAACAATAGATACTATGTGTTGTTTGATTTGTACTTGCATCCCAAACTAGCACACTTATCAATTATTTATTACTTTAACTGATACAAGTGATGTCTTATATAGAAAGTTTTAAGTTGCAATTCAAAGTGACCCCTCCTCAGGTTCCGTAAATATAAGCCAATAGATGGCAGAGAATATGCCACGAATTTAAATAATATAAAGCTTTGTCCGTTTCACGTTTATCATACCTGTATGTAATTTAATCTAAAACCGATAATATGAAAGACTGTAAGACCAAACTTTGCGTTTTAAATTAATGTCTGTGGGCAGTGACATACATCAATATGATGGTTAATCATACGGGTTATTGTACCGCACACTGCAGCAAAAATGCAAGCGTTGTAATGACGGTTATTAACGAGTACAAAATCAGAAAAAATCTGTCCAAAATATTTGAAAGATCCCTCCACTCCGACATGATTGTTTCGTCACGTTTGCTCTCTTTGAAGTATCGATCAATGTTTTTTAAATGGCTGGTCTGTTCTTTTTCTTGACCTAGATTTGGGTCTTTAAATGCAAACCGTGGCAGAATGCCTATCCTGCCGTTTATTGGCTCCATCACGACCTCTTCAGATGTGCCATTGCTTTCTTTTTTTGAATGGTAAACTTCATTTTCATTAGGTTTGACTGAAACATTCGAATGGCATTTCATGTCTGGTGGAGCTTTTTCTGGATCCTGCCAAAAAAATATCATTGTAAAAACTTTGTATAGCTAAATTTTATATATATCAAGATACGTTACCCATATGAACGTAGTCTTATTCAGTTTTAAGATAAATATTGATATGTTCGGAAGTCATTATATTTCTGTGTATGTATAAAAGAAACTGGAAATAATTAAAAGAAACCACTTATCTGATATTTCACACAATATATCGTTTCTCAAGATAGCTTGAAGTGTAATGACTGCATCGTACCTTATAGACAACATATTTTCTTATTCAAGTAGTTGTTTTTAATAATTTGAAGAAAGCGTTACTTTTTCTTTGCACATCTTATGTATTTTAAACGAACCTTCTAGCTACTTGATATGACTTTACGTTCCACGTATATCTCATACGGACGGCGACAGTCAATTATTGAAATGTTCTGAATTATATATATCTTACTAAACAAATACATGTTGGTTAATTAGACCATCGAATTAAGTTTTAAGTTTTTGCAAGAATCAGACATATCTCCGAACATGCACAAGTTTTGTTTTTAATTTTTTTTTTTAAATTATATATCCATAAATTATTTTAAAATATATATGATCACAGTAGTAAATAACATGACATTTAGTATGTAAGAAAATATATAAGGTAAGTTTCAAGACATTTTTTTAAATATGCAAATCGAAATGCATAATGATTGAGATAAGTACATTTAAACATCAAAATTACTTTTAAGTACACCACGTTTGCCATTTCCCTGCATCCAGAATTCGGCCGTGTCAGCCGGAAACTGGTCGGGATTTGGTATCACCAGTTTATTTATTACCATGTGCGCGGTTGTTTTTATTTATTAAAACTAAATATGTTGTTTCACTCAAATTTTGTATCTTTACATCAATAAACAAGCCTATTTCGTTCAAACTCAAACAAATACGTTCATTAGATATATCAACCACCTCTTTTATAAGATGTAATCATTGGATGCTTTTTAAAAGCACGCACGCACGCACAAAAACGGCATATGATGTTAAGCAACTCTATTTTCATACGTACCTCTTCGTCTGAATTGACTATTGAAACTTTTGTCTCGTTTGATTGAATGCAGACAAATCTACCAATGTACTTGAAAAATATTACTTTGGCCCATCTGAAAAAAAAAGAGTAAATTACAAGCAAAGCAATACAGAATGCTACAGTCCATTATAAGTATACGAACGAAGCTATCATTTGTGTTTAATATTGCCATTAAATCATGTTGGTATTATTTTATATACAATACCATAACACTATTGTATTACGTTATACATAAATATAACCTTACTGACAGGAACACGGTGTCGAACCCACGTGACCTTATGCTATGGAGTGGTGTTAAAAATCGGAGTGTTTAGTGACCGCATCAGGCAACATTTAATGCAGATAACTTTCTTAATACTTTATGAAAATACATGAAACAAAGACGAACACCTTACCTGTATAGAGACGAACCATCGTTGATACCAAGTGGCCATGCAAAACTCATATGTTTTGCTGAATGTGTAACGGTTATTGTGCTTCGTTAAGTCAATTATGGTATGGGGTGGTATAATTTGAAAAAAAAACATTTTTTTGCATGACCACTTGATAGCACTGGTAGTCAATGTCTATAATACAGAGACGACGTTCATCTTCAGTTCGTGAATTTTCTTGAAATTTAGAAAGTTATCTACAAAGATGTTACAAGAAGCGGACACTTTTCCTCCGTTTTTCAAACCACTCCACAGCATTAGATAACGTGCGTTCGCCACAGTGTACATACGAGGTTACATAAATGGCAGGGGAAAGCATTTTAAAATTGATATAGAGATTGCGGCTGTGCTGTTGCGAAATTCATAACGAAATGGATGATATCGATTGTTGACAAAATACAATAATAAATACGATTTGGTACAATAAATAAAGTATATCTAAATTAATCGGAAACATTATTTCTATCATCTTATATAATCGTATATAATATTTTTTTAAGTAAACATGTGCATATTAAAACATTTTAAGCACAAAAATAGATCAAATTATATAAGATTATCTATTGCTAATCTTAAAAAACCGCTGGCTAACCTTGAATAAATAAACACACCGATATTTGATGAAGTTATCCCCCTTGGATCATAATGTTTTGCAAGTACATTTTTAATGCCAATACAGCCTTTCTTACATTTTATTGAATGTCTGGTCAGTACTTAGCAATAGTTGCTTTTGCGTTTCGTCAACATTTTCTACGAAAAGTGATTATTCAGAAATGACATTGTTACTGTTAAATAATATCCAAAAAGTAAGGTTACTGAAATATTTTAATAATGTAAAAAAAATTAAAGAAATATAGGGTTCTTTCGTACGTGTCCATTAATTATATTGTAAACATGATTTTTTGTATTAAATGGACGAAATTGACATGTTAAAACAATTTACTAGATGCTGGATCGTGAGTTCGAATCCCCGCCAGCCCAGTCTCCGGGATGATTGATCCGTGTGATTGATATACGACATTGTGTCTCATTATCATTCGTCTCACACCGCTGATTCAAGTAGGAAAGTTATCAGTCACCTGCGGATATGAATGGAGTAGTCAGGTTAACTGATTGTTTGTTAGTCCTCGATGGTATAACATGACGCTTAATATGCAATCAATCAATAAATCAACTATTAAATAGCTATATCTTCTGACCACTGCTCGAATTCTATGCACCATGTAATATTTAAATTTAAGCAGGGAAATACAATGGCGGTCAGTACATACACTTTGCGGTCCATCATACAGTCAAAATACGGTACAAATTACAGCAACTTAATGAAACATTTATGTTCAATTCTTTTGACAAACGAATACCATAGGCGTTAACGCCATTTACAACACATTTAGGTTATGTATGACATTCCAGTTTTGTAAATGGAAGGTGAACTCAGAAAGAATCTGAGTAGAATTACCGTCCTTCCACAAGTAACAGGCAAACTTTCTCACATAACGTCTTTGGTGCGAGCGGGACTCGAACATACGACCTTAGCTGTGAGAGGTAAGTGATCTAAAGACGCCACCTTCGATCCATCTGCCACTGCGGACCGTTTTTGGCAAACAATGTAATTTAACGTTCGACAACTCAGAAAGTTTGTAGAAAAAAATGGCAACCCAGTGTATGATCGACCATAGATGAAGTGGGGAAACACCCCACGGACTCGCTAGTGTATTTCGGAGTATAGTATATTTTAAATATTACGTAAATTATAAAATAATACCTTGGTACACGTCTGCCGGTCGTACCACGATAAAATACATTTAGAATAATGACAGTTTGTAGTAATGATAAGGATACCAGCACCATTGAAGCAGCAAAATAGGAACCTGTACAAAAGAAAAAAAAAAGAAATGTTTACATTTTAAACAGCGTATTGATTAGATTTTCTACGACAAATCCCTACATATTTACCATTTTCAAAAATGTATAATTATATTGAACGGACCAGCTAACCTGCCACATTATATTTTATGTACATTACAGTTTTACGTATTTTCTCAGAATGTTTCAAGGAATTTCATTTATTCTTTGACTTGGATAAGAAAGAATATTTTGGTCATGTAAAATAAACACATAATTGTGTGTTAATGCCGCATACAAATTTTAAACGTTCCTCAATATTTTGACGAATGTATTGGAAATACAAAAGTGGCGGCTTAGCTGTTCCGTTCAGTATACTACATTGACTTCAGTATTAAGTTAATATATAATAAGCTAAAGTTATAATCGATCACCTGGATTTATTGATATTTCGTCAACACGTTCATGTGTTATTTTGCAGTCTAATGCTAAATGTGACTAGTCACTTGGCGTATGTTCTGAAACATCCATTTACATTTATACAGAAATAAACATCTAAACTATCAACATTTTTGAATGCATCGTCCGCAGGTCAAAATTCACAATTGTATAGATATCCGCCATTTGCTGCAATTACATTGAATGATGAACATAAATTATTTAAAAAAAGTACTGCTATAACAGTGACTTTTAACACGTGACTCCTCTAATTTAGCTAATATCGTTAACCTTGCAAGTGACAACTCAAGTTTATTTATGACCAACATACCTATTATGGGGAAATTATCTGAAGACAGGGGAAGCGATTCAGAAACGACGAGCAGAAACACAGCCAGTGACAACAGGACTGTGATCCCAAGAGACACCTTTTCTCCAGACTCAACTGGAAGTAGAAAGCCTACTGCCGCCAGTGATGACGTCAAAATACATGGAAACATCATTGTAAGCAGATAGAAGGCAGGCCGACGCGTTATGACGACGTAAAACGTAATATCCGGGTAAGGCTCCGGGCAGCAGTTGTAATACAGCACGTGCCGCTCTACAGGAAACTCTTCAATGTCCCATTCTGGGTTTTGGATGAAATTGGCAGTGTCACCTACAATACCTCAAAATGATAGATGTAACCTATACATTGTTAGTAGACGATATTATCGTCAGTTACTTGACGATTTGTTTTATGACATACTATAAATTTACGTCCACAAATCGGCAGTGGACCAAGCTACCTGTTTAGGTAATAAACTGAAATTTGATACAGACATGGAAACACTGGTTATTTGGTATATAATTTACGATGCAGGAGTGCAATAAATTAATAACATGTATTTCATATTAATAAAGTATCATAAAACAGCTCACATTTTTTATTATATTATAAACAAATATGCAGAATGGTGTTTTTTAACATGTCTAACTACCTGCCTACCTAACTATTAGTTCATAAAGATAATAAAACTATGACAAATTTATATACTTGGTATTCACGTCATGCAAACAATGGAGCACATATATCAAAATCTAGATTTAATAAAGCCAACATAAGGAAACATTTATTGCATGACTTCATGCGTAAAGTGTGTACATACCTTGGTCGTTTCGATTCACAACGTCCAACTCTAACCCATGATGAGACCAAGAGCCAAACTGTAATGGACATCGTTGAGTGTCAAACGGGAAGTACTGGACATTTACACGACATATGCTTTTCGTCACCGTTGGAAAATTATACGATAGTGAGCCGCTACTCGATATGTATACGCGGTAGTCGTCTATCCCAGGGAACATCACCTCTTCCGCTGCGCTAGAAAATATAGTTAGGAATAGCACCACCATTGGAAACAAGATACGCTTCCGTAAGGTAGTCGCATAAAATGGCGGTAATTTCTTCTTCTTTACAAATGCATTTTCCTAAGTTTAGGTTTTATTTTATTTTTGAATGGTATTTTATATAATTATTTTGAACATTATGAAAGCATTGCCATGTTTGAATTGTGAATATATACTGACCATGCAGAAAATGATATTCTGACAAAAGTTTCAGTATTTAATGCCTGAAACTTGGAAGTATTACTGCATATTGATAGTGCATGTACTTGCTACAAAAAAGGTAGTTGCAAACATAAACAATTAAGGTTTCGTTTATATGAATTTTTGTATATACAATGTTTGTGTATGGGAAATTTTTTTTTTTTTTTGCTAATTCATTTTTTTTATATTTTTTGTTAAAACACTTTTGCTGTCACGCTGATAGATTTGTGTGTGAACCATGTCGAAATTTAACCAAATGAGACGACGGTGAACATGTAAGGCAAGGTGTATTATTAAGTGTGTACACTCTTAAATGTTTGTTCGACCCGATGCCTCTCATAAAACAACACTCAGTACTGGTTCTACCCAGGAAGAGGACTCGAGAGCGGTTCATATAAGCTCTGAACTTTCATCGCAATCGAGCTAAAATAAATTAGTATAAACTAAATGTTTGTAATACAATTTCATTTTAAGATCAAATTATTGTTACTGGTACTCGATGAAATGATAAATTATCTATCATTTGTTCATATAATTACTATGTATTACGACAAATCAGAGAAAGCCTGTCCTAAAACTAGAAACGATACTAAGCTCTGATTTGCTTTAGGTGATGTTATGATGAGAGAAACTTTTTTTTCCAAATGCCTATGTGATATCGAAGGGAATATTACAAAGCACTGAAATTATAACTACACATTTGTGTTCCTTATTTGATACGGTAGCACTTATAAAAAAATGCTATGCAAATTGGTTTGAAATATTTTCTGAATGGTTCATAGGGGATGTGATATCTTGCTGTTACAGTATATGACTGAAGTAAAAGCTGATATAGCATATATAGTAACTGCAAAAGCCATCACTGGTGTTAAAAAGGTGACTTTTATAGGATTTTAACAGATGAATGTAGTTATGAACTTTGAAGACTTATTTTTTTTTAGAAAAAGCTTAAGTGTCACTGTACTGGCTTTAAAAAAACAGTTAGTGTGCAATTGTATGTGGGATATATTCCTTCTATGAAAGAAAAAATCTTTAAACCAGATTCTATGTGGATTTCTTTTACCGTGGATGGCCTAGACTTTATTTTTCATACGTTATACAATAATCAATTACAGTCAATGTATATCGCAAAAGAAAACAACGTTGCATCACGGTGGCGAAGCCATGTGATATAATGCTTTGGAGTGGTGTATAAATCTGAAGAACGGTTCCCGCTTCAGATAACACTTTTGCCGAAAACTTTATCGATATTTCATGAAAATTCACAAAACAAAGACGAACACCGTCTATATAAATACATATAAATCAACGGTGGTCTTAAGTGGTCATGTAAAATTTGTATTTTTTTGCAAAAAGTTTAACGGCGTATGTTGTGTAAATTGCACCGCTCATACCATATTCTTTTCAACTGAGCAAAATGCGACGTTGCCCTTTTTTGCCAAATATTCGGGGTTTGCATTGCAATTTGAAAGCACTGATAGTGTATTTCTAAACAGAGACGGATTTCTTCTTTGTTCTGTGTTTTTATCATGAAATATTATAAAAGTTATCGATTTTGTACACTGCTCCATAGCACCGTTTGTATTGTCGTTTATAGATAGCAAGTTACATTCGACGCAGGCGAAACATGTCACCGAGTGCCTCAATTATATGGTGATAAGATACAAACGCTTTAAAAAGTATAGGTATATATGTCACGATGCTTGTGAAATTAGGTGTGTGTAACTTTACGATAATTTCATTCTACTGATTGACTTTCATTACTCAGTTTACCCAAAACAAAATCATTTTAGAGGTCTTTCCAGAGGCCATAAGACCAATCTCTATAGTTGTAAACATTTGATTCTATTTCATTCTTTTGATGATTTTTGATAGTTGTATAAAGAAGCAAACACGTTATATAGATGTCACTTTAGTTCTGTCAATACCTGTCGTAGAGAGTAATGTCCGGGACCCAGACGTTAGCGTATTTTACCATCAAGTAGGATATGTTACTGTAAGAAGCCGGAGTCCAGGTAAGCCGGCAATCATTCCATGTCTTGAATTAGAAAATAAAATATGCATTCATTTTGGAAGGATACTACTCCCAAATATAATAACATAATGATAAATACTATACATAAATACGGAACAAAAGACAATGGCCGAGGGACATTTGAATAGTCAGAAGCAAAACTGGGTAGCTTAGACCTGCTGACGAACCAAACCTCGCTCTATACCAATATCGCCACATCATTAAACGATGTAAAACAATATTACCTAGATACATTATTCTCTTAAAAATGTGGCAGCATGCTTATCTAAAGGATGTTAATCCAGGTAAACACAATGGAATTACAAATTTTAAGGAATCAATGTCATTCTATATACAAATGTTCTGGATGGAACTGAAGACGCCAGAGCGGTAGGAGAACAGTTATTAAGGATACGAAAATACGCACCTTTAGAATAAGTATCCAGCGATTCCGTCATTTTAAGGTTTTACGACGAATTCGCCATGATTTGGGTTAAGCTATGATAAAAACTTGTGTACTTGATAATTGTATACACGTTGTGTTCATACAGTTACCAGCATAAACCTTTTCATGACATTGGCTTATTCAACTGGATATCAAAAAACGAGGACAGATTAGGGATGTAGTGAAATGTTCAGAGACTTTTCAAGTTTACCACTCCCATTTCAATAGCGATTTTGTCACATTTTGGTAGATTTGACATAATAAGGTTTTCGGATTGCATGTATTAATGAAAATGAGATATATTTTAACCATTTTATAAATAAATTTATTTTTTATGACATTCATAGCGATTTCCTGATATATTCCTTTTTAAGTATGTAGACTGCGCAAGCCTGTGATTGGGTGTTGTAAATGTATGGTGCTCGATGCTGTTGTTGTTGCATGGTGTTTCGCGTTGTTTTCAACTTTTTTTTCTCAGTCATACCGCAACGGTGTTAACTTGATACAGTATTTTGAGCGCTTCCACAATGGAGTATCATGCCGTAGACATACAATAAATATGGACGTTTTATCTGCAAACTCATATTGTATGACGTGTGTTTCTTAAAAAGTAAGTTTGCGATAACTAGGATATCATTATAAATGGACATAAACGTATGCGTTCGAAGATATTACGTTCTGTGTAATTGTTATAATCACGGTAACCTGTTAATATAAGACGCACTATCAAAACTACATTTACAGTAAATATTCTTGTCCCTAAAATTGATGAATAATATATGAATAATCATATACTCGTATTGTGTTTGAATTTCATGTAACTGTGTAGCGCATTGATTTAAACAATGTACATATGTTAGAGGGCCTCATGACAGATCGACTTTCTCAAATTAATTATATAGTTAAATAAATACTTTACTATTATTATTATATTTATTATTATTATTATTATAATAATTATCATTATTATTATAATTGTTGTTGTTGTTGCTACTGTTGTTGTTGTTGTTGTTGTTGTTGTTTCTATTGTTGTTGTTGTTGCTACTGCTGCTATTATTGTTGTTATAACTATCTAAGTGCTTTATGATATCACATATAGCCATGTAAATTCATAAGATGTTTTTTTCTTTACCATATTGTTTCATACACACATGTACGATTATAACAGTTACTCATGGATCTTTGGCTCTTCGGAATGAACGGATATAAAACATTTAATATTTAAATATAATATTTAATCAGAAATGAGCTAAATAGTATCGCTGTTTGATTGCTTAAATTCTGGATTAACAAACCTGTTTTTGGGGCTAATGGGATTAAAGTCAACCACAATGAACAAAAAATCATTACATTAGTTACAAGGTATGTGTTCAATATAACGTATGTAGTATGACGTTCACAAGTCACAAAGGCTGATTTCCTCAGCAGAGCACAAAACTTCTTGTCTCGGGGTTGTGGGTTCTATTCCCGAGGCTGGCAAACTAAACATACTAACGGTTGTCCCGGTGGAGCTTTATACCAACCGAGGGATCATGTGACGGAGCTATACACCGAGCACGCTAATGAACCAGAAGATTGATTGATTAATTGAATCTTTAGCGTAATTTTATGCCATCGAGGGCTAACAGACGATCAGTTAACCTAACCACTGTTTCCTGGGATCCTGGAAGGTTAACAAGTACTGGAGCACACCTCATCTCCGCAAGTAACTCATAACTTTCCCACTTGAATCAGCGGAGAAACGAATGATAATGAGACACAATGTCGTATACCAATCATCACAGTGACTGTTTCCGGGTGGGGATTCGAACTCACGACCCCTCCATTGATAGTCAGACGCGTTACCTAATGTGCTAATGGGGCCATGCTGAACCAGACGAAACTTACGATAAGTCTTTATTTGTAATCGACTGCGGCGTGGTCTAGTGGTAGAGCGTCCGCCTCGCATGCGGAAGGTCGTAGGTTCAATCCCCGGCCGGGTCATACAAAAGACTTTAAAAATGGTACTAGAAGCTTCCTCGCTTGACGCTCAGCATTTAAAGGAGAGTTCTAGATCTGGTCTGTCCGGTGTCAGTATAATGTGACTGGGTAGCGGCATGATACTCCAGTGTGACAGCGCTTAGAATACTGTCTCAAGTAGACACAGTCGCGATATGACTGAACAATTGTTGAAAGCGACGCTAAACACCATACAACAACAACAACAACAACAATTATTTGTAATCTGCACTTTACCCCACAAACATAATCGCTCATATTGGAAACCGGTGGCGGTGTAAAATAAGCTTACATACAACAAGAACAATTCAGAATAAAAGTTTTGTATAAATACATTAAAAAATGCAATGCTAATAGCTCCTTTGATATATTACGATTTCGTTTTAAATAATAAAATGCGAAGCTTTGCTTAATATTTCTATATAAATATATATAACGTACTATATTTATATTACCTATATAAGGTTACACGTTCTAAAGTCATGTTGATGAACTGTTTTTGCCTTAGAATTGTTTCATTAAACTTCTATCTTGATCTATAAATCAAATTAAAATCTGACCAATATTTTAGCAAAATTTTAGATACCGTCATTTTAGTCACGCTTTATACAAAATGCTTAGTGCTGTTTTATAGCCGGTACTTCAAGTACTTTGATCATCTTCCTGATCAAACTTGCAGTATTGATCACCTCCACAATGAACATACGCGACAGTACTACATTTTTACTTCTCAATTTTTTTTTTATTTTCATCTATAGTGTTCATGCAAGCAGCACCGAAATGCAAAACAATACAAATAAATTGTGGACATGGTATTAGACATTTTAAAAAAGTTGCATAAAATTAATCAACCGCTATTATGATATCAACCAAATTGGGAAGGCCTATAAATATTTCTGAAATCCAGCCATCAGTACACTGAGTAATTTTATTAAATAACGGCGTTATACCAAAGCGTGGTGATTTCGCTACTTCCACATTTAACTATTTAAATAACATATATTGACATGAGAAGTTTATGAAGTCATTATTTTCATTTTAATCACATTTTGATAACAATAACGTAATGCATATGGATATCACTTAAGCCAAGGGCATGATTTTTATCTAATAGCAGATATTCAAATAACGTAATACTATTATTAAATTATCATGATGCGATCAACTGTAAGGTCATGGTTTCCGGTTTAAATGTGTAACACTCTTCAATAATTCAACATATGTTTATATGGGGACGCCACGATTAACAAAGTTTATGATATATAGCATTATCTACCATTTATTTACATTCATATTTTAGACTTTAGCATTCCGCTACATATTATTTAAATATTATGTTTACATACCAATCTAAGCCATATATTCATTGTCAACAACTGATCTCTCTCATTCTGAAAATAAACAAAATAAATGCATAATTGTAACGTATCCCATTTTACTGACATTTTAGTGACAGCGATTCCATACACACAACTGTCTTAGCCTCTTTGTTAAGTTGAATTTAGGCGACAGTTTACTCCAAGAGTGTATAACTCCAAACGTAGTGTTACTCCAACCATACTGCATGTATTGCTCTATGCATACATGTATTATAGTTGATATGTTTTATGTCAAATTTATAATTCCATGAACAGAACAGAGCAGAGCAGAGCAGAGCAGAGCAGAGCAGAGCAGAGCAAAACAGAGCAGAGCAGAATGTTATTCAATATAACATAAAGAGTTCATCGTTACTTACACAAACAATACAATACATGCATGCAGCAATATGAGAGTGAACATGATTATGTTACATACATGAATATATATTGAAGTAAATAATAAATCATATAGTTACAATGTACATTTACAAAGCAATTATCTGAATTTAAAGCATTTGATCTTTGCTTAAATGCCTTGATACAAAATGCGCTAACTTATTAAAAACACTTAGACACGTTAAATAGGTCATAAAATTTATACATGCTCAGACAATGGTAAAAATATTTAGGTATGTACTGAAATCTTGAAAAATCAAAGAAAGGACATATTATCACAAAATGATACTCATCTTTAATGTCATTAATGTGAAACAAAGTACATTTTCTTTCAGTTCTATATTGGTGGCTGTGTCAGCTTTTTCAATATTTAGTTGATACAAAGATAACCTTAGTTTTGCTAAAGTGTTTCTTTATTTGTAAGCTGTCATTTCACTTAATATATAACACGACATACTGACATGTGTTTAAATTGTTTCATAAAGATGATCATGATGTAATATCCTGTATATGTACTTCTTTATAATGGTATGAAAGTAGTATTCTATTTGTATTTGGCATGCGGAAGGTCGTTGGTTCGTTCCACCGCAGGGTCATATCAAACACATGAAAAATGGTACTAAACGTTTCCTCACTTGTCGCTCACCATTTAGAGGATAATTCTAGGTCTGGTGGGGCCGGTGTCAATATTATGTGGACAGGAGGGGTATCATAACAGGTGTCTACGACATGATACTTCAGTGTGGCAGTGCTCAGAATACTGTGTCTCAAGTTGACACCGTCGCGATATGCATACCCAACTTTCAGTTTTATCCACTCTAGAAAAGCCGATATATTTTTTATATAGAACAAAGAAGGGCCAATTTACTTTATAACTAATATCTCAAATAAGAATGGCAACATCCTTTAACAACAAACGAAGTATTGAAGCTTAAATCCTCCCCGATTTTATGATATTTTTTTCATAATTTACAAATAAAAACATTTTGGTCCTTTTTGCAGTTGACGTAAGTCACCTGTATTTCATATATGTTCTATATAAAAAAGGTTAAAAATCAATGAAACACTTTTTTAATTACCTTAATAAACACATTTTTAAACAAAATTTGCTTTCACAACAAGTGGATTAAAACAGTAAAATGTCTCATCTTTCTGAATATATTTTTTTTTATGAAATATATATAAAATATTTTGGTCCTTTTTAACTTTTTATAACAGTACCATGACATTTTTAAAGCATTTTTGTGCGTAAAAATTGATATGTATTGATATGTATTGATGTTATCGGAACTTATCGATTCCTACGGTTTAGTTTATTGGGGTCATAAAACTCTAGAGTCATAAATCAATAGGCTTATAAAAATAGGTTATATTTTAGAGATCATTGTGTTTTATAGTTTTGATGGTTTTAATTTTCAGTTTTAATTTTTCACAATAATTTTAATTTTAAAATTACATAAATATGTAGTAAACATCTACGAAATTAAAAAAAATGTAGAAGATCATAGTATGAAACTCTTTTTATTACTTGATAAATTAAAATATAAAAAGTATATATATTTTGTAACTGTTTTAATTAATTTGGATTACAAACAAATAAACGTGTTTGTTTTTGTTAACTGTCAAGTATTTATTAAAGCGAAGTAATTGTTTTGTTATCGTTATGAAAACAAACCTAACCTGTTTTTGGCACTTAGCACTTGTTTTTAACATTGTGTTTAATTACCACCTTTGTCGGGTGACTATGTCTAGTGTCTTATTTGTTAATTGGCATTTTACAGGTGTTCTTTTAGACGACGATGCAGAATAAACATAGTGCTATATAAACAAATATGTTGTACACGTTGTTAGCACTTAGTACCTGTTTGTGACACTGTATGCTCAAAATGCCAATTAACACCTTCCTCAGGTGACAGTAGCCAATATCTGGATCTGGATCATTTGCTAATTGTCATTAAAAATCATGGCTTCTTCTTTAAGACACCGATGCAGGATTGATTATAAATTATTGAGTGAAGGTGAATCGTTATCATTACGCAAAAAATCTTCAGGTATTAAAAAGCCAGTGTTAGAAGAAACGTTCTACGTAGAGAGATTAATCTGGAAAAGAAAAGACAAAAATCAGGGTGTAAGTATACACTTATCTATTAGAATATTTCTTCTTTGCTTTCAAATTGATTGGGTACAATCGGCTGTGTATGAACCAAGATATCGAAGAGAAATAACTTGAATTTATTTTATTTAATTTCCAGTATCGAGAAGCTATGGTACTTTAACATGTATATCAGGGTTTCACATTTTTATCCTAATTACACATCATCAATCCTTAACTAATTGGTCTATCGTAAATTATTCATTGATATGTGTGTATAAAAAGTATAAATGAATAGTAAATTTATAGTGGTTTAATATCTCATTAATCATTTATTGTCTTTAATGAAAGGTCAAAATATCTATGTTATGTAATAATGCTATTGCGTCTGTCTGCGTGTTCTTTCTGTATTAATTTCTAATCGAGTCTTTCTCTTTTGTCCTCTCTCTCTCTCTCTCTCTCTCTCTCTCTCTCTTTATTCCTCCTCTGTCTATATCTCTTTCTCTCTCTTCTCATTCTTTCACTCTCATTTCTCTCACTCAGTCTCTTTCTCTCAGACTCTCTCTCTTTCTTTCTCTCATTCTTTTTCTCTCTTTCCCACTCAGTCTCTATCTCTCAGACTCCCTCTTTCTCCCATTCTTTTTCCAACTAATTGGCCTATCGCAAAGTATGCATTGATATGTGTGTTTAAAAGCATCTCTCTCTTTCTCTCTCTCTCTCTCTCTTTCTCTCTCTCTCTCTCTCTTCACAATGTTACAGATAGTACGTATAAACTATGTTGAATAGAAAATATCAATAAATAAAAAAGGTTTTCATATGAAAAATGCACAGAAACAAACTAGGACATCTATAGATCATTGGATTGTCGGCAACTGTGCTACTGTTTTATTGATAATGTTGTGATTTACTGCGCAATGCATACCCTGGTATTATATTATGTATTGTAGTTAATAACGTAATTGCTTTGCAGATAGTGACAATCTTGTTACTGAATAACTTCAGTACACAAACTATTATACAAAGCAATATACATGTACTTTACTCAAACTAAAATAGAGCTACAATTTTGATAATCCCCATTAACTTTTACATTACTCGAACAAATATTTTATTTTTCTTCCATTTCTTTTATTTCAGGGACATGAATACTTGGTAAAATGGCAAGATTACGGAACATGTGACTGCACATGGGAACCAGAGAGAAATCTACCGACTTCTGTTATAGCGAGTTTCATAGAACCTCCTATCTGCGACACCAGACTATCTGAATTCGCTACTTCTTTTGAGAGAGCCATTCAATTCAGTCCAGACTAAAATCCTCAAACCCAAAATGTGCCGTTTATGTAGACTTAGACGTGTACCGTTATGTATTTGGAAGTGAAAAATGTGTTCTGTTCAATTTAGAAGACTTTAATAAATTTAATTTTAAAATCTAACATTCGTGCATATATTAGTATGAATTATGTATGTATGGTAATACAATTAAACAAAGACAAACATTTTTTTCTCAATATACATATAACGCTCATTGTTTATTGTTTAGCTAGAAATGTATGATTAATATGTATTTATTTATAGTGTTTTGAATGAGATATCATTTTAATGTATTTATAGTATTTTGAAGGATGTATTTATTCGAATATAAATGAAGAAATACTGAACTAATGTTGTGTTTTTGTTTTTAAGATCGTCAAACTCTTAAACTTACAAGAAAAGTCATTTAAAGTCATAATTATCATTTTTATATTGCAAACATAAAAAAGTCATTAAACCGCAATATTGTTTACACATGAAAATATATGCAGATCGAGTATCATGTTTAATTTTACTTATTTTACTTAATTCAATTTATATAACAATATTTAAAATTGAACAGTGTCTTAATTAGCAAGCATCTTACATTTAAATTCTTATGCTATTAGTTCAGCAAAACTTAAACTAGAGTAATTCCTCTAATTTAAAATACCCCCCGAGGCAGGGCAATAAAACTTGGCCAATATCGATTTATTAATTAACTTGCAATGTATCACGCATCGCTGCGTTTTATTGACCGATACTTAAGATTATCAACACAGGATTACAAATAAGGAGCGTAACTTTAACGATACAAACATTTGCTCTTAATTGAATTATGTCCCTTGATTTTTGATTAGGTACCGAAAGTTGGACATGACGGACAAAGTGTTGAACGTGGCGCTAAACACATACAAAAACAATAGTGGCAAATCAGTGATCTATATTTTGCACTTTGACTGCTGCAGTGAGCAGTCCCGTTTTACAAACAGAAACGTGTTTCTTGAAAGACGAAATTGTAAAAACGTTGTATTGTAGAAAAGCAAGCATCACAGATGCTGATGTTGGTCGCCCACTGCGCATGTCCATTTAACGAACGGAACACTATATTGGCATGCACAGTTAAACAGTTAATCATCCAAATGAGACGAAAAGTTACTGGTTTTTTTTCCATAAGAACAATTTGATGGTTACCAAATATCGGCACGAAGAAAAGTGAGCCTTTCTGAAATTGGTTTTGGTCTATAAAACATATTTTATTGGAAAATGAGCCATTTTGCAGCAATAAGCATAAGTAAGGAGAGACGTGAAGAATATATTTGAATTGTAAACAACGTGTATAATTATTTGGTTATGTTGATAACACGAATACTATTATAAGGATAATGGACCATCTTCTTACCTGCAAACTCGTTGTTATCTCATTTTGATTCATACTTGTCTTCTAGACGAATTTGAAATCATAGCACGTCATGCAGACAGGGGAGTTGGGATGGAGGGTGGAATAAAACAACACATGCTAAATGTGAACATTTGAGTTGAAGCAATAAAACAAACGGTGATTGGTTACTTTAACGTATCACACGGAGAGATGAAAACGGTCGAAGACGGAACATTTGAGAACCCTGTTTCGTAAATGATATGTGTTTTATATATTATTATATTGTTACACTGTGGAGGTACGTTATTGGTTTCAAAAATAAAATTATAATGTCAGTGTCTTCCCATACATTTATTTGTGGTGAAATTAACTTTAAATTATCCAGTTTGCAGACACAAAATTAGTTTTAAATGACAACATTCTTCTATAAAGGGACAGAGGTCAATATTGGAATCTGTTTTACTCATGTCCATGTGTCAAACCAATGTTCATGTATGGCTGGAGATATTTATCTCATAGTATTAATTTCTGAGACTTTGTGTGAAATGTTATGGTGTCACGTAGTTTTGAAAATATAAACACTATCCGCATACATGTATATGTATCATAAAATATGTTTGGTAATCGATAGAAACAATTCAAGCTCGTATTTGTACACTATTATAAACATGTTAAAATCAAGTAAGCTCATACTTCTAGTTTTATCTTACAATTTGTCGTAGGTAATACAAGAGGGCGTAGACCAGGAACTTTCCATACCGTGGGCTAGGTACCAGTTGGCTGTCACGAAATACAAGGAAACAGAACGAAGAAGCAGCTATATCTACGGTATTTGGGACTCGGCAAATCCCGAGGTGAACTTCCAGAGTTTTATCGACGACAACGAGAGCATCACTGACGAGGTATGGCTGAACTTATATCCCATATGTAAAAATTTAACTATGCCTGCCAGTAAAAAATATACTTGACCTGGAACGTTAGCGTCTGCTGTAGAAACTGCACAGAGACCGCGCGTACTCGAGTATAGATAACGGTGCCGTTATCTCTTATGAGAAATGCAGATGCAGTGTGTGTGGATCCTCCGCCACGGCTATATGTGGTGTCACATTTTTCGCATATACTTAGTACTGGTTCTACCCAAGAAGGCTTCGAGTGTGATTTGTCTAAGTTGTAAGAATTTGTTTCACAAACGAAGTAAAATAAATAAGTTAAACTATGTTGTCCAGTCTAGTTTAATTGGAAGTCATTTGGAAATTAATTGTTTAAGAAAAGTATCCCATTTTTATAAAGGCTATAATAATGAGCATGCTTTAGGTTTAGTGTTCCGCCCTCTAACATCTGATCGTGATGTTCGACCATATACGTTATTATGTATGAAAAATTAGTGCATTTGAGGTGTCTCTCCTTTTTATTTGTCATCAATTTTGTTGGTCCGCTGACTACGGAACGCATGGTTTGGAACTACAAAACACGCAAACATTGTCGTTAAATGCATGTACTTGTCAATTTCAGGACCAGGTTGCCTGGGTAACAATGGGCGTTCAACATATTCCGCACATGGAAGATCTGCCCGTGACGACAACCCCAGGGCTTGAACTTCAGTTTTACCTTCTACCCTACAACTACTTTGACGAGGACATTTCCATGGGATCCGGCGACGCCATGCGGATTGACCCGCGCAATGACAAGAGCCTCAGCCAAGGAATAAATATAAATCGATACGGAAGGAAAGAGAACTATGTGTGCTTACCAGAAACAACAAACTTCGACAATGAAGTGCAGAACAAACCTACTATTTTGTTTGATAATTAAACTGATTAATTAAGACATTGGGATTCAACCTTCATAGAAAATGTCAATTACATTTAAAACTGTTCAAAGATAAATTTCCACGATAACTCTTAAACAGTGCTTGGATTGTAAACGGTTCACCGCAAGGCGCGGGCATTGTCGTGATGTTTCCATCGCAAATGAAATAAGGACTGAGAGTGAAATAAACATTCTTTTCTTATGAAAACATGGAAACCATGGAGTGGAAACTATGGAATGTGAGAAAAACACCATAGTTTAATATGAAATGAAAAAAAAATGTTTATAAAACCCCTCGGGTAGATTTTACGTAGTTCGAGGGAATACTTTTTATCAATCAGAGGAAATGTGAATACAAGCAACGTGAAATTTAAACGGGAAGGTAGCTAGAAAACAGACCAATGTGGTGAATGAATTCCATGTGAAATCAGAGTGTAAACAAATACTTCAATGGCAGATATAAGGAACAGAACAAAATATGAATTTTATTTGACTTATACATAGTATATTGTCATATAACAGATATATATACAAAACAGGGAATGAAAGAATCGACTTTCAACATGCAAACATAGATCTCAAAGTTCCAAGAGAACTCAAACCATATAAAGAGCTAGTACAACTGGTAAAAAGTTAAAACGAGGATTTAATGCAGACTGTCTGCACAAAACATGAAACACTTGGTATCGTATATATGTTGTCCAACAATATTGTACGAAAATGTCAGATATGTTTAAACTGCACTTAATGTATTTCATTCAATTTAGTTAAATAGAACTCTACACGTCCATAATAGTTCATTCGTGATTTGAACAAATACATAAAAGTAATAAGTAAATGCAAATGCCAAACAATCGTTTAAACTATATTATATATATCCGCTTTAAACAAAATTGTTCAAATGAAATTTGTATAGAATGTAAAGCAAATGCCAAAGTGATGTACACAGTACAGATGTATATTTGGTAGATAATATTCAGGACAAAATGTTTGTGAACAGATAGTGAATAAATAAAACGATATAAATGTATTTATAAGCATAAGAAGATATGTGTTTCAATGCAAGAGGTGTGACAGAAGCCTACATATGATCATGTCAGGTTAATTCATTTCTTGACCTTGTATTCAGTACGTCGTTTTAATTATTCATACACATGGTAGGTAACGTTAGCAGGTTGCTTCATACAATTAAAATGTACTGTATTAATATGTGTTCAGAATCAAATGCTACGGTCGGGACCTTGCTATTATACAGAATTGCATGTAAAACTGCTGTAACTGGATATTTGATATACAGGGATATACCACATTACTGTAACTAGACATGATTTTTCAAATTATTTTATAAACTGTTAAAGCTATATAGATTATATGATATAGGCGGATTCAGAATCTTCAATCCATGGGAGGTAGACCAATGACGTCCCGTTAGGGGTGGGGTGTGTGTGTGTGTGGGGTGGGGGGTTGGGGATTTAGGTTCGGACCCCGTGTTCCTTCTAAATGTGCAAGTGTATGAATAGAAAAAGACATACACAACTATTGATATCAATAGTTAATAAAGGTAAGGAACTAATGTTAACTGTATGTTAGTAAGGTGATTCTCCACTGGCGAATCTAAAATGACTTAGAGGGGCTTCAACCTTCCAGATAGCCATTTCAGCAAACATGTTTTGAAATTTACTGTCTTGGACCCCACCCCAACACACACACACACGCATATACTTATGCAGGAACGCAGGCACGCACGCACACAGACACGCACGCACGCACGCACGCACGTACATTGGAATTGTTAGAGTCCATTCTATATCCTCTTATGAGTGAAAATGCTTTCGTATCAACCCTCGATTTGTTACATTACAAGACAATCTTTTATCTTTACAGGGGTAACAATGATACGTTTATTAGCATACATACACGTGTAACATTTATTCAAGTCGTTTCACGTGTCCGTGATATACCACCGTATTATGTATATATGTGCCTTTTCTTTATCAGTATGTATAAAGTCCATATTAGGTATGACTTCCATGTATGAATATATACAGTGTTTCAATATTGAGTATTTGAACTAGTATTTAGCTTAAAACAGTATTACATGTACACCCATAATGTATACAGTGAAAAGGAAAGTTGATAAAAAAATATGTTTTTATTAAATATAATGTGTTACTTTTTTTTTCTTTTTTTACATATATTTGTAAGTAAAAATTTAAGAAACACTCGTGTTTTTCTGTATTGTGTAGCATGTCATATTGTAACTGTATTGCCATTGATCTGTTATATTGAAACTTATAAAAATATTGCACAAAGTGTATCCATAAATTTCTTTTTTATAATTTTCAATAGGGCTTTTAATGGCTGAATACCATTTCTGTGACGAGTTATTGTTCTGCAAAAAAGCGCAAATCGTCAGTGTTAATCATATCGTACTGTTCGTGATTCAGGACAACACACACACCCTCGACTTCTGAGGTTTTTCTCTGAAAGAAAAACAAAATTGTTAAAATTGATGTAAGTTGCATTACGAATGAAGCAAAACCTAGTATAATATTGATGTTCTACTAATGGCGCCAAATCATGTATACTGGGTCTTGATGTTTTATGCATCGCCGCAAGTAACTGATAACTTTCCCAAATGAAACAGCCACGAATGGGAGACGAATGACAATGAGACGCAACATCTTATATCGATCATCATGGAGATATGGCCCATCGGGGATTCGAACTCTTTACCTCGGTATTGATAGTCATACGAGCTACTGACTGAGCTAACCGGACCGGACTAGATTGAGATTGTAATGACTCGCAGCGGTTATGCCACATGCTATGTGATTTTGCTTGTACACTTAAGACCGTATATATAAGCAAAGTCGCATTAAAGTTTCATGGCATAGACACATGGTATGATATCACCCCACCCCAGTCTAGATATAATGACAATAGAGACCAGTGTAACAGTGCTTAAATTGAAAAAAAAAGCCTTTAGTCCAGTCGGAAAGTATTTTGTATGAGGGTTTCGAACCTATTACGCTTTTCTGCGTTAGCTGCATATCAATTGGCCTGACGCAGGCTGTCAATCAAACAATCGATAAACAAATCAGCAATCGATATTGTTTCTATTTTCCATTTTCCTTAAACAAGCTAACGGTATATAAACAGCATAACATTGTATTTATTTGGACAAATAACTCCACCTAACCAGGTCAATTTTAGGAACATACCGCAGCATTGAAATCGAACTTTACTGATGTTCACGCATAAAATAAATCTTTACACTATGATCGTATAACCATGATCGTATAACCATGTGATGATCTCCAGGTATTACTATCTAAAACCCGCCCGGTAACAGTCTCCGAGATGATTGATATACGACATTGTGTCTCATTATCATTCGTCTCTCACCACTGATTCAAGTGGGAAAGTTATCGGTTACTTGCGGAGATGGGGTGTGCTCGAGTACTGGTTAACCTTTCAAGATCCCAGGAAACAGTGGTTAGGTTAACTGATCATCTGTTAACCCTCGATGGCATAAAAATGACGCTAAATATTCAATCAATCAATCAATCAATCAATACTATCTTAAACTTTATATTGAAAAATCATTAAAATTGATGAGTCTAATGAATTAATTTGAGGTTGCTTCGATTAGAACCAT
>CM055906.1:27970557-28153057 GCA_029582155.1 Panopea generosa | reverse complement strand
AGAAATAACATGGAAAGAGGTTGGGAGTTTATTTGGATTTTTTTTAGCTTTTTTCAACAGTTATCAATTCATATAACAGCGTTCAGCGCAGTTTATCAACTTTCTCCATTGGGTCCAGTACTAGGTACACTTAGAGAGAGAGAGAGAGAGAGAGAGAGAGAGAGAGAGATGTATATACATTACTTTTCTTCTTCCATCCGGTTGCACTGCACCATTTCGTTATCGGAGCTGTGACTATGACCCAGGTTACACATGTAATATCCCATTATTAAATGACGAGCCATGTCTGTTGTCAAGCTATTCCTATAAAAAAATAAAAAAACATAAAACATGTGTTCGTATATGATTATAACTTTTTTTATTGAAATCGTATTTTTTATTTATCAAAGCATAAGTGATCATGTGCACATATAACATGTAGCTTGCATTTTTATTTTTGAAGTTTTAAACCCAAATCAAACCTAAATCAAACCTAAAATTAAAGTTCCTTTAAATCAAAGATAATTTAACAAGAAACCAGAATTATTGTTTTTTACATTCACCAAGGTTATCGTCTTTACTTAAGGGGACGTACCTGCTAAATACAGGGCCGGAACGTAGTTTCAAAAGCTGGTTAAAATCCTTACACTAACAAGAAATATCGGGTCATACAGTCGACAGAATTAGCATTCTTTACAATCATCCGAAGTATCAACCCTTACACTCACCAGAGTGATCGTATATTACAGTCGCTAGAATTAGGAATCTTGTCCCATATTGTCACTACAGTTATCGCTCCTTACACTCACCAGGGCGATCGTATATTACAGTCACTAGAATTAGGAATCTTGTCCCATACTGTCACTACAGTTATCGCTCCTTACACTCACCAGAGTGATCGTATATTACAGTCGCTAGAATTAGGAATCTTGTCCCATATTGTCACTACAGTTATCGCTCCTTACACTCACCAGGGCGATCGTATATTACAGTCACTAGAATTAGGAATATTGTCCCATATTGTCACTACAGGTATCGCTCCTTACACTCACCAGGGCGATCGTATATTATAGTCGCTAGAATTAGGAATCTTGTCCCATACTGTCACTACAGTTATCGCTCCTTACACTCACCAGGGCGATCGTATTTTACAGTCGCTAGAATAAGGAATCTTGTCCCATACTGTCACTACAGTTATCGCTCCTTACACTCACCAGGGCGATCGTATATTACAGTCACTAGAATTAGGAATCTTGTCCCATACTGTCACTACAGTTATTGCTCCTAACACTCACCAGGACGATCGTATATTACAGTCACTAGAATTAGGAATCTTGTCCCATATTGTCACTACAGTTATCGCTCCTTACACTCACCAGGGCGATTGTCACTACAGTTATCGCTCCTTACACTCACCAGGACGATCTTATATTACAGTCGCTAGAATAAGGAATCTTGTCCCATATTGTCACTACCGTTATCGCTCCTTACACTCACCAGGGCAATCGTATATTACAGTCACTAGAATTAGGAATCTTGTCCCATACTGTCACTACAGTTATTGCTCCTTACATTCACCAGGACGATCGTAAATTACAGTCGCTAGAATAAGGAATCTTGTCCCATACTGTCACTACAGTTATCGCTCCTTACACTCACCAGGGCGATCGTATTTTACAGTCGCTAGAATTAGGAATCTTGTCCCATATTGTCACTACAGTTATCGCTCCTTACACTCACCAGGGCGATCGTATTTTACAGTCACTAGAATTAGGAATCTTGTCCCTAATTGTCACTACTGTTATCGCTCCTTACACTCACCAGGGCGATCGTAAATTACAGTCACTAGAATTAGGAATCTTGTCCCATACTGCCACTACAGTTATCGTTCCTTACACTCACCAGGGCAATCGTATTTTACAGTCACTAGAATTAGGAATCTTGTCCCATACTGTCACTACAGTTATCGCTCCTTACAATCGTATTTTACAGTCACTAGAATAAAGAATCTTGTCCCATATTGTCACTACAGTTATCGCTCCTTAAACTCACAAGAGTGATCGTTATATAAAGTCACATGGCAATTGTTCTTTATACTAACACGAATTGTCGTTCCTGTAGTCACCAGAAATATCATACTTATTACTCCTTATTGTTAACAGCATTATTGATCCTAATGGTCGACAGAAATATCATTTGTACAGTCGTCATAAGTATCATTCCTTGCGATAGACCGAATTACCATTCCTTATAGTCGACATAATTATCATTCCTTATAGCCGACAGAAATATTCGACATACCTGTTATTCTATAGAAGTATCGTTCATTACAGTCGACAGAAATATCATTCCTAATAGTCGACACAATTATCATGTCTTACAGTTGACAGCATTATTATTCCTTATTGTCGACAAAATTATCATTCATTACAGTCGACGTAATTATCAGTCCTTACAGTCGACAAGTTATCATTCCTTTTTGTCGATAGAATGATTATTCATAACAGTCGACATCTTTTCAGTTTTAACACTCACGAGAGTAATACTTCGTTACATTCACATGGGTTATCTATTATCGCTACTTACTTGCCCCAGATTCATGTCGTATTAGCACGCACATGGAAGAAGAAGGAGTGACATATTGGTGAAAATAATATTTGTTTACACTCGACAGAGTCGATCATGATCATGCAATTAAACTATCTGAAAACTGTTTCAGAACCGATATTGAAATAAATGAGTTTAAAACAAGGCAGACCCCCCCCCCCCCCCCAAAAAAAAAAACATTATATAAAAAAAAAAATAAGTAAAGATAATCACTTACAACTTCCTATGTATTTTTATCATTACACACGGATGGCTGGAACACCACGTGTAGCTCAAACCACTTATCTGGTCCCGTCCGATACATGACTCGAACAACCATTAATTCGAACTATTTTGTCCTATCTCGTCGGGTTCGAGCCATCGATGTTCTACTGTAATGTGATAGAGGAACGCTAAACATACTTTTGATTTTCCCTCCAGGAGTATTCCGTGGCCGAGTGTTCTAGGGCACTTTCTCAAGAACACTTACCACTCACGTCTCAGAATCACTATCAGCTCTTCTGTCACCAATACAACTGGGTTCCGCGCATACCATACTACATGTTACACGGCGTAAAACCCAATTCAAAAATATTTCATTAACAACTCTGACATATTGAAATACAATGTAAACATACCTTGTACGGATTTACGACAATATTGAAAAGTCCACACTGTGTTAGTGAATTTAATTAGTCCACGGAGTTAATGGAGAAGCCTTGGTTTTATTATTATTAAGTTTTAAATATAGTGGTAACATTTTGAACAAATTTATCTATTTTTAAATGTGTGTACTTATTTGTGTATTCACACATATCATATATTTCTATATACTATATACAAGGTCATGTACTGCACTGAATCATAGGGTATTGTATATAAATCAATAATCAATAATTCGCCGTTTATACTGATCGGTATTAGCTTATAATGACGTAAACACGCCTTTGCATATATATTTTTCAGTTGTGTGATATGTACATTTAATTTTTTTTTTATATATAAACTAAAGTTGTAAATTGATAACTTCTACAATACTTTCATAAACAACTTTTGAGGATATTGTAATTCAATCGATAAATTCTATGTTTAGGGATACATGACACATTTGGAAAAGTTTTATTCAACGCTGTTTTTGAAAATTATTTACCGTACATGGTGCAAATCTATGTAGGTATAATTTCGTTTCTGTTTTGATAAGGGACATAACTCTGGAATATGTCTGAAAAGTTTTGTATTTTTAGCACGTTCACACTTTTATTTTACATCTAATTAATTTTAGTGTTAAGAAACTATTTAGATTTATAAAAAACAACAACATATTTTTATTTATCTTAGCCTGTTTCAATCACACGGTGTAGACGTAAGTTTAAACTAATTTATTTTACTGCGGTTCTTACAACTTAGACACATCACGCACGAAGTTAAACTGATAAATAAAAACATAGTTTACATCTTTTAATGGTTGACTTTAGAAGGATTTATTTTCTTCATTATATTAAGTTCTACTTTCGGATTTCGATTTTTATAGCACGCTTCGTATTATTCTGTGACAAGCTTCGAAAAGTCCGTTTGAGTGTATATAAGAACTGTAATCCATGCAATCTTTATGGTGTTGAAACAGTACGAGTTATCTACCTTGCATTTGGCAGAGGCGCTCCGGGTTTGCTATTCGCCGAGTGATCTAAGTCGTCTCACCGCTGAGGTCGTCGAAGATTAGAGTCCCGCTCGCTCCAAAGATTGTATGTGAGAACGTTTGCCAGCTACTTGTAGAAGGACGATGTTATACGCAGATTCAGTCTGAGACCTTCCTCCACATACGCCATTTATAACTGTAATGTGTTGAACATTGCGTTAAACGCTGTTAAGATAACACAAGTGCAAAGCAATCACCACTGAGACTGTTGCCGGGCGGGAATCCCTGACTTGATAGTCAGACTGAGTTTACCGACCCGGCTATAGATTCAAAACACTTCTTGGGGTTACTGCTCTGGTTAGAATATCAGTAGAATTTAAAAAGTAAAAAAAGAGAGCAGCTTGAACAATCATTGATATGCCGTGATACCATTTTAACCATTATTTCAGGAACTAAAATGGTAAGCACGAATATATAAAATGGTACACCACGCTTGAATGCATCAACACGCATAGTCAATACTCAAGATAATCTTACATCAGATGTTAAACTTATTATAAATTGAGAACGTATGCATGCTGTCGTATTTGTAAGAGAATAGCTTGGCGAGGATAATTTTATTGACTCCGTTTCGTCCTATGATATCATGACGGGGAAGAGCTAGGTTGGGTGCATTATAAACCACATTTGTGCTCAACGATGGCGTTTTTGTTACTGACCGTTTAATGGCTGTGTTGTCATTGTGATAAGTTATCCTTATATCAATTGAGTTCATGCTGATTTTGTATATTGCTACTTATTTTTGTGCAAATGGCGATATAGTGCTCAGTTCTCAATATGTTTTATGAAACATCTATGGTGTTGACTATCCATTTTATTCATTTATATGTTGGAGACGCTTTGACTATGGTTAATCGAGGGCTGTTTGCAAAGTTCTTGCCTTGAATATGGTTAATCGAGGGCTGTTTGAGGAGTTCTTGCCTTGACTATGGTTAATCGAGGGCTATTTGAGAAGTTCATGCCTTGACTATGGTTAATCGAGGGCTGTTTGAGAAGTCATTGCCTTAAATATGGTTAATCGAGGGCTGTTTGAGGAGTTCTTGCCTTGACTATGGTTAATCGGGGGCTGTTTGCAAAGTTCTTGCCTTGAATATGGTTAATCGAGGGCTATTTGAGAAGTTCATGCCTTGACTATGGTTAATCGAGGGCTGTTTGAGAAGTCATTGCCTTGAATATGGTTAATCGAGGGCTATTTGAGAAGTTCATGCCTTGACTATGGTTAATCGAGGGCTGTTTGAGAAGTCATTGCCTTGACTATGGTTAATCGAGGGCTGTTTGATATGTCATTGCCTTGACTATGGTTAATTGAAGGCTATTAAAGAAGTTATTGCCTTGACTATGGTTAATCGAGGGCTGTTTGAGAAGTCATTGCCTTGACTATGGTTAACTGTGGGCTGTTTTAGAAGTTACTGTCTTGACTATGGTTAATCGAGGTCTGTTTGAGAAGTCATTGCCTTGATTATGGTTAATCGAGGGCTGTTTGAGTAGTCATTGCCTTGACTATGGTTAATCGAGGTCTGTTTGAGAAGTTCTTGCCTTAACTATGGTTAATCGAGGTCTGTTTGAGAAGTCATTGCCTTGACTATGGTTAATCGAGGTCTGTTTGAGAAGTTACTGTCTTGACTATGGTTAATCGAGGTCTGTTTGAGAAGTCATTGCCTTGACTATAGTTATTCGAGGTCTGCTTGAGAAGTCATTGCTTTGAATTTGGTTAATCGATGGCTATTTGAGAAGTTCATGCCTTGACTATGGTTAATCGAGGGCTGTTTGAGAAGTCATTGCCTTGACTATGGTTAATCGAGGTCTGTTTGAGAAGTTCTTGCCTTAACTATGGTTAATCGAGATCTGTTTGAGAAGTCATTGCCTTGACTATGGTTAATCGAGGTCTGTTTGAGAAGTTACTGTCTTGACTATGGTTAATCGAGGTCTGTTTGAGAAGTCATTGCCTTGACTATAGTTATTCGAGGTCTGTTTGAGAAGTTCTTGCTTTGACTTTGGTTAATTGATGGCTATTTGAGAAGTTCATGCCTTGACTATGGTTAATCGAGTGCTGTTTGAGAAGTCATTGCCTTGACTATGGTTAATCGAGGTCTGTTTGAGAAGTCATTGCCTTAACTATGGTTAATCGGGGGCTGTTTGATATGTCATTGCCTTGACTATGGTTAATTGAATGCTATTAAAGAAGTAATTGCCTTGACTATAGTTAATCGAGGTCTGTTTGAGAAGCTACTGTCTTGACTATGGTTAATCGAGGTCTGCTTGAGAAGTCATTGCTTTGAATTTGGTTAATCGATGGCTATTTGAAAAGTTCATGCCTTGACTATGGTTAATCGAGGGCTGTTTGAGAAGTCATTGCCTTGACTATGGTTAATCGGGGGCTGTTTGAGAAGTCATGCCTTGACTATGGTTAATTGAAGGCTATTAAAGAAGTCATGGCTTTGACTATGGTTAATCGAGTGCTGTTTGAGAAGTCATTGCCTTGACTATGGTTGACCGTGGGCTGTTTGAGAAGTTACTGTCTTGACTATGGTTAATCGAGGTCTGTTTGAGAAGTCGTTGCCTTGACTTTGGTTAATCGAGGTCTGTTTGAGAAGTCATTGCCTTGACTATGGTTAATCGATGTCTGTTTGAGAAGTTACTGTCTTGACTATGGTTAATCGAGGTCTGTTTGAGAAGTCATTGCCTTGACTATGGTTAATCGATCGCTATTTGAGAAGTTCATGCCTTGAATTTGGTTAATCGAGGTCTGTTTGAGAAGTCATTGACTTGACTTTGGTTAATCGAGGGCTGTTTGAGAAGTCATTGCCTTGACTATGGTTAATCGAGGGCTGTTTGAGAAGTTACTGTCTTGACGATTGTTAATCGAGGTCTGTTTGATGAGTCATTGACTTGACTTTGGTTAATCGAGGGCTGTTTGAGAAGTCATTGCCTTGACTATGGTTAATCGAGGTCTGTTTGAGAAGTCATTGCCTTGACTATGGTTAATCGAGGTCTGTTTGAGAAGTTACTGTCTTGACTATGGTTAATCGAGGTCTGTTTGAGAAGTCATTGCCTTGACTATAGTTATTCGAGGTCTGTTTGAGAAGTTCTTGCTTTGACTTTGGTTAATTGATGGCTATTTGAGAAGTTCATGCCTTGACTATGGTTAATCGAGTGCTGTTTGAGAAGTCATTGCCTTGACTATGGTTAATCGAGGTCTGTTTGAGAAGTCATTGCCTTAACTATGGTTAATCGGGGGCTGTTTGATATGTCATTGCCTTGACTATGGTTAATTGAATGCTATTAAAGAAGTAATTGCCTTGACTATGGTTAATCGAGGTCTGTTTGAGAAGCTACTGTCTTGACTATGGTTAATCGAGGTCTGCTTGAGAAGTCATTGCTTTGAATTTGGTTAATCAATGGCTATTTGAAAAGTTCATGCCTTGACTATGGTTAATCGAGGGCTGTTTGAGAAGTCATTGCCTTGACTATGGTTAATCGGGGGCTGTTTGAGAAGTCATGCCTTGACTATGGTTAATTGAAGGCTATTAAAGAAGTCATGGCTTTGACTATGGTTAATCGAGTGCTGTTTGAGAAGTCATTGCCTTGACTATGGTTGACCGTGGGCTGTTTGAGAAGTTACTGTCTTGACTATGGTTAATCGAGGTCTGTTTGAGAAGTCATTGCCTTGACTTTGGTTAATCGAGGTCTGTTTGAGAAGTCATTGCCTTGACTATGGTTAATCGATGTCTGTTTGAGAAGTTACTGTCTTGACTATGGTTAATCGAGGTCTGTTTGAGAAGTCATTGCCTTGACTATGGTTAATCGATCGCTATTTGAGAAGTTCATGCCTTGAATTTGGTTAATCGAGGTCTGTTTGAGAAGTCATTGACTTGACTTTGGTTAATCGAGGGCTGTTTGAGAAGTCATTGCCTTGACTATGGTTAATCGAGGGCTGTTTGAGAAGTTACTGTCTTGACGATTGTTAATCGAGGTCTGTTTGATGAGTCATTGACTTGACTTTGGTTAATCGAGGGCTGTTTGAGAAGTCATTGCCTTGACTATGGTTAATCGATGTCTGTTTGAGAAGTTACTGTCTTGATTATGGTTAATCGAGGTTTGCTTGAGAAGTCATTGACTTGACTTTGGTTAATCGAAGTCTGTTTGAGAAGTCATTGACTTGGCTTCGGTTAATCGAGGTCTGTTTGAGAAGTCATTGCCTTGACTTCAGTTAATCGAGGTATGTTTGAGAAGTCATTGACTTGACTTTGGTTAATGGAGGTCTGTTTGAGAAGTCATTGCCTTGACTATGGTTAATCGAGGTCTGTTTGAGAAGTTACTGTCTTGACTATGGTTAATCGAGGTCTGTTTGAGAAGTAATTGACTTGACTTTAGTTAATCGTTGGCTGTTTGAGAAGTTACTGTCTTGACTATGGTTAATCGAGGTCTGTTTGTGAAGTTACTGTCTTGACTATGGTTAATCGAGGTCTGTTTGAGAAGTAATTGACTTGACTTTGGTTAATCGTGGGCTGTTTGAGAAGTTACTGTCTTGACTATGGTTAATCGAGGTCTGTTTATGAAGTTACTGTCTTGACTATGGTTAATCGAGGTCTGTTTGAAAAGTTACTGTCTTGACTTCGGTTAATCGAGGGCTATTTAAGAAGTTATTGCCTTGACTATGGTTAATAAAAGGCTGTTTGAGAAGTAATGTATTCTGATGCTAAACATAGTTTTGAAAGCAGTTTTCAAACATTTTAATTTGGAAAGACAGAAAACTTTCCTATCTGAGGTACAGTTGCACTTGGTACAACAGGGTTTTCGAAGGGGCAGAACAACATGGACCTGCTTTCAGGCGCGTTGTGAAAAGTTTTTCTGGACATGGCCAACTGAACAGGTTGCAGTTGGGCCTATTTCTAGGACCAGTTGGTCGCGATCGAGGTGACACTTTGCACACGTGCCTTTTAGAAGGCGGCAAACAACATTGCCCTACTTTCAGACCAAAAGCGAACTAAAAATCTGGTCGTTTCTAACTGCACATGTCCTTTTTAGGTTGAGGTCGCGTTTGAGCTTTTTATGATACCGTATATCTATACATTATTTTAGGTGTTTAATATCTTGTATAAGTGTTTTGGAGAACTACGTCGGTTATAAATGGGATAATTTTACATTTTCGTAATATAATTATTTATAATGTACAGCATATAAAGAAAAAACTTAATGATATTTTAAATAGAAACTTTAGCCATAATTGCTTTCCTTAATGTAGGTATGGTTGTGAAGACAAGAAATGGTTAACATTTTGGTATGTCCTTATTAATCTAGGCACGTGGTCGTTTTATAATTTGAAAAATAGCACACATAGAAAAAAATCTTAAATTTTCTTACAATATCTTCGCATTGATATAAATTTTCTCTCTCACGTGCATATTGCAAATAAATCCATCTTTACCGAGTATATCGCCATTCTTTTTAAGTCGTGTTCGGTACGTGTTCTAAAGTGACTATTGCAATTGAAAACACAACTAAAGGCGTTTTTTCTATTTGTTGTACTATTTAATTTTTGCTCTTATTGTAACTCTGTCAATCTTGCCCCTCGTATTTCATTATGTCCTGTGCGTGATCCAGTATTTGTCGTTCTAGATATATTCTTTGTTGTTCAAGTCACAACATTTGTTCGTGTCGATTTTCCTTTTTGTCTGTTCTCTTGAATTTCATTAGTATGTGTGCTGCTCTCGTTGCTGTCTGCATACGTTGAGTCATAAGGTCATAGGTAAATTGTTCGACATTTGTAAACATGACCCTATTCAACAATCACTAATTCACAATAATCAAATAATCAGTAAAACATAATATGATGTGTGACGCTTCAACATTTAAAAAAATACAAGTAAATCAGTGCACGTCACAGAAGTTATAGTACAATAACATTTCAAACAACTTCTTACAAGCCGACCAAGTTGTATTACACGTATTGTTATACCCATAAGTATGTGATATGTTTATATATCACAGTACACGAGGAATATAAAGTGAGATAAAGCATAAATGAAACGATAATTATTTGACATCGATGCAATTAAACATTTTGTCTTTAGAATAAAGTATAACCGTTTCAATGAGGATTTCGCTTCAAGTGTACCACTCCAATTTTACATTTCGATTTTGTTAGTTTTTAATGGATTACTATTCGGTTTATATTTATAATAATTTGACAGTTACTGTAAGACTTGACAGTTTCTCAATCAATAAGACAGTAATAGTTATTTAACTTTTATACTGATTATAGCGTTGGTACGTTCAACATATTTTTTCCAAACCACTCGTATCGACCATTATTCACCCTATATAGGTAAAATATGGTGGGAAGGGAGCACCTCACGTCTCACACCACTATTACATTTCCCATAGTGTTCCATTGTGACATTTATGATTCACACTACCATTACATTTCCCACGGGACTCTATTGTAACATTTATGTCTCACACCAACATTATATTTCCCATGGGGCTCTATTGTAACATTTATGTCTTACACCACCATTACATTTCCCATGGGGCTCCATCGTAACATTTATGACTCACACAACCATTACATTTCCCATAAGGCTCTGTTGTAACATTTATGTCCAAAACACAGTGAAAAAACAAAATCTGTAGCATGTATCTGGGCTCAAATTCTTTACTGGTTCAAGCTATGCAATTATAAAGGAAAAAAATCATACCTTGACCTGTTTTTTTTTAAATTCAATGCTTTTGTGAGACCTATCAATTTCCAGAGTAATAGTATGTCAACTATTCGCCCACGATGCGGTATTCTAAAATACTGACCATTTAACTCATGCTAGGAAAAAATAAATCACTGCAGTAAAAAGCCCTGAAAAAAAAGAACTTTTATTTCTATTTCAGTCATCTGTAAATCCGGAGTACTCAAGGGAGATAATAGTGGTGTGAGTCCTATAGAATAACTCGAAATCTGTTAGTCCTTCTATTTTTCCGTTCTTCTATTCCTGCATTCTTCTGTCTGTCCGTCACCTTTGATTCTTGGCCCTTTTTTATAATATGATTTAACGTCATGTCTAATGTAAACGGCGACGTAGCAACCACTATCGTCTGCTCCTTGCGTAATGGACTTGTTTTATTGTCACCGCGTCAGGTCAGTTATTATACATCCGTCACAATATCAAATTATCTTAGTATTTCTCTTTCCTGAACATGTGATTTTGTTATTTTCAAACATAATCGTAAAACAAATACAATATTAGATATTTTGATAGCAAACCTTTATACAATTAGCATTTGCAATTTTGGTATTGATAAGTAATTGCAGTTAAGTGTAACTATTTCAAAAGTATCTGTTACTGGTTTTTATGTAGTAACTACCTTAAGCATGATGGCTCCAATGACACCAATCAAAATAAAATGACATAAAATATTTATTTTAAAGGATGTGCTGTATTTTAAGGTATTATTTTTTTCTTTACAAATGTATAATTTGAACAAACAAATGGTGATTTTGAATTTAATCAATAACCTGCAACCTGTTTTCATTACTTATAGATTGAAATTTTAATTTTAATGATTTAGAAGCTTAGATACCGTAAAAAGAACAAAACACTTGTATATGCAGTAAAGGCTCACAACACAGTTGCATCCCCTTGTTTGCCACGGTAACATGAATCTTGCACTGAAAAAAACGTCCTGTGTAATCTGATTTGAACTATTTTCAAAATGGTTCATAGAAATTGTGACTTCATGCCATAGATGAGCAAAGCAAAAGCTGACATAGCATATACTCCAGTTAGACATCACTGACATTAAAAAATGAATATGATATTAAAAAATATAAAAAGATTCTCTGTGAAAATTTATTTTCCATCGCGGAAGTTATAGATCTTATTCTATATAGAACAAAATTCAACTGTTTGGTGAGACCTAAAAGGGTCAATGTATATTTTATGTTTTCTGTCTTTTCGGGACATAAAGTCGAAATATATTTAAGCATCTATTACGCAAGTGTCGAAATTTAAATACACTTCTCCAGGTCTAATAATGAGGAAATGTCTGTATGGTACAAATCTCAGTTTTGTAGCAAATGGCATATATTACTGACTATGTCCAGCGTTCTAACATAACACGGCGGGAAGCACATGAATTCATTTGCACGTATTTTTCTATCAAGCGATAACGCATTAAAGACAAAAAAATATAATTAACACTCGTATATTATAACATCTTGTTGAGTTTCAAATGATAATTAGTTTTATGAAAAAGTACTTGCAAATTGATTCTATTACTTTGATGCGGAGGTACTCATGTTTCTTTTTGCAAACTTTCTGCGTTTATGGAAAAAAGTAAGCTTGATACATTCTAACAGCGCTTAATAGTATACTGTTGGCCGGGTACGAAACCATTGACCGTATGTTATTTGCTTAAGAAATAAAAAAAGTAACAGAGATTCTATTACCTTAGTCGAAGCGATTTTCAGTGTAGACAGCCTATTTATGTATCTGCCTGATGATATTCATTACTGGCTTTCCAACCGTGTATATAAACTATGTAAACATTAGATAACTATATCTCTGGATCGGTCATAGTTTCGCTACACAGTTGAATTTTATTCTTTGTGCTACATGTATATCAAATATGGTGTGGGATTTCCATGATAAGAAAAAGGGTCTAGTATTTCCACGATAAGAAAAAACCAGATAGAAAAGTATTTTTATTCATAGCAGGAATGTATCTGCTCATAAAAATGTAATTTACTGGTGGGTTGACCAGCTTGATTTTTTAAAAGACAGTGCAGTGACACCTCTGGGTATTCTTATTTAAAATAAATAATTCTCACATTCTCTTAAACCTAAAATCTGTTAAAATCCAGTAACACGTCATTTAAACACCAGTGATGCCTGATCGCAGTGTATGGTATGTCACAATTTGTTCTCTACTCATGTGCTGCACGAAATCACAGTCCCTGTGAAGAATTTTGAATAGAAATATTCCTAACCAAATTGCTTCAAGCGAAAATAGTGTGTCACCGTGAATGAGAATGCAACTGTGCATAGACTGCTTACTCAGTTTTGACGACAATTTAAAACAGTGCATTTAAAAGTATATTATATAAATATATAAATGTTAAGGTATGATGGCTTGAGACAAACTTCATAGTTTGCTAAAGTTCTATTTATATTCATTATATTTCCATAGCTGGTGAGTTTAAACTATTGGGTTGTAATAGGTTTTATTTCATATGGCATAAAGCGTTTCAAACGTGCTCTTTTATAGAAATTGCTATTTTGACAATACAATTAAAACATATGCCATTCCTTTGAATATATACAAAACATCCAAAATACCCCCTTTAGCTGAAATACAACCGCACAATCCCATTTAGAAAGCATTCGTCGTTTTTCTTGAACAGGTATACTATTTAGACACTGGTAAATAACTGATCCTAGGGTATTTCGCGTCTATCCCCAAACAAATGTTTTTAGTCTCCGAAAGAGAAAATAATCACGGAGGAAAGTGGAGATGGGAGCTCGTCTGGTGAGTACGGGGAAGAGAGAGAGAGAGAGAGAGAGAGAGAGAACAGTTATTTTCTGACTGCAAAACGTCAGTCACAATACGGGCTTTGTGGACTGGCGTTGTCATGCAATATGACGAACGTCAGGCCTGTTAAAGGACCGTTTGGATGTTTGTAGTACTTCATTAATTGTGTTCTGCCCTTTTGCCACCACTGTCCATATTGCAGGACCTTTGCTAGTGAAACAAAATGCATCCATAAGTGTTTTTTGCTACAGCGAATATTGACTTCTTTTGGTCTTCTGTCAACAAAATATTTAATGTGGTTTCAAAATTATATGAACTCGATGTTATCTTTCGTTTTTGACGTAACAGGACGACGAGTAGCACCTTTTAACTGATGTTTCCAAAATTTAACTTTGACCACCAAACTACAAATACATGTAGTACTATGCGACACGTCAGCTCGTTTGCCAGTAATTTTGCATACCGTGTTATGAACATTATATTAAGCAACGTACATTAAACCTAGGTCAGTGAATGCCTGACGCTAATTTTTACCCGTGACACAAACCAGTGCTTCCTCTAGCGATACGAAGTTCTTTCATTTATTTATTGATTGCTCTCCAAGAAACAGTATTTACGGCACATCCTGCATACATTGCTATGTTGGCAGAAACATTAACCTGCGTCTTTATTGCTTATTGTCATACAGTAATGAGCAATTGGATTGATTGATTGAATATTTAGCGTCAGTTTTATGCCATCGAGGGCTAACAGACGATCAGTTAACCTAACCACTGTTTCCTGGGATTAACCAGTACTCGAGCATACCCCATCTCCGCAAGTAACTGATAACTTTCCCACTTGAATCAATTTTTGAGAGACGAGTGATAGTGAGACACAATGTCGTATATATATCATCACGGAGACTGCTGCCAGGCGGGGGATTCGAACTCACGAACCCTGGATTGATAGTCAGACGCGTAACCGACTGAGCTAATCAGGCAGGTAGAGCAAAATAACTGATCGATGTAAATTGCAATACATTTCACTTACTTTGTTATCAATTACGATATATGATCACAATATTGTCAAATATATTGTCAAAATTAACTTATTTCCCCTAAAGCAGCATCTTAAAACATTCAAACATTCCAATTCTCTCAATCAACTGCATCTGAGAATGTTATGACTGAAAAATATTACCGTTCTCCTTCTGGTGCTAAATGCTCAAAATTACATATATCTAACTCTGGAATAAAAGTCATTTTAACACTAGTGATGTCTTATTCTATTATATGCTATGCCAGCTTTTGCTCTCAATAAACAATTTTGCAAATGTAACATAGATATATACATTATAATACACACATATTCATGTTCATAATGCATCGTCTGTTAGCCCTCGATGGCATAAAAATGACGCTAAATATTCAATCAATCAATCAATCAATCAATCAATCAATCAATCAATCAATCAATCAATCAATCAATCAATCAATCATTATGCATGTTGTAAAGCAGAAACTACGATATTACAGTACATGCTGTGATTCATGTTTTACAGTACAAACTTTGATATAACTTGTCATTATGTGAAAGCTGTTTTACAGCATTGATTGTGATATTACAGTACAGAGTGAGATATTACAGTCATATTGTAATAATACAGTACAAACTGTGGTATTACAGTATATGTCGTGATATAACTGTACATAACGTAATATTAGTGATATTGGGATAATACAGTACAAACTGCAGTATGACAGTAGCAGATGATATAAAACCAGAGACCATTATTTTTAAGCATTAATTTTTATTTTTCTCATGTTTCAACACATAATAAATATATAGAAATATGAGTAAAAAAATAAAACATTAAATTAGTCTTAGTAGTAAAAAAACTAGTAGTGATGAACTGTCTTGTTTGATTGGTTCTGTGTTTGGTCGGCGGTTGGGTGAACTTTGGAAATATGAGGAGAGCGTTTTCACGCTCTAACGCGCAATATATGTATACGTGACATAACAATATGTACATGAATTTACATGAAATAATACAATATTTATATAATGTAACAGAGGTTTGATAATATGCATAACTTTACATGTGCGGCAATAAACACTGCTGACAGATAACGACGAGTGTGTTATTGCCGACGATGAAATGATGTATGTATAAAAGGCTTAACAAAATCATAATATACACAGTAGGCGTGCAATTGTGCTTATTCAATACCCGCTGTAGTTGCGTATTAAAGTAATCTGCATTAGTCTTATAATATTATTTTGTACCCAAAGATATGTTATATTTGATTAAAAGAAGCTTCATTGAATTAAATGTGTTATTCAATTTAATACAAGATAAAATACAATGTCATAACAACATGATGATGTATGTACAAGGAAAAAAACAGGAACAAAATCAGATGTATTTTATAAAAAAAAATGTAGAATGATATACAGGAGTGATTTCCCAACTCAGATGGCATATGTGTATGTGAAATCATTATATACATTGTACATGGTTAACGTATATTTTCTTTTAGTTTTGTTTTCTATTGCGGTTTAACGCCATTTTCAACATATTTCAGGTTATATATAGCATTTTCAGATTTGTTGGATGAGGAAATCCTCGGGATGAGTCTGAATAGAACCACCGTCCTTTCGCAAGTGACTCGCAAACTTTCTCACTTAAAGATTTTGGAGCGAGCGGAACTTTCAATACCCCACGACCTACGTAAGTGATCTCGAGATGGCGCTTTATACCGTTCGGCCACGGAGGACCATTTCTGGCACTCGTGAATGTTCTTGTGTCCTAACGTAAAAAGTGATATGTTAATAACCAGATAGCAATACATTATTAATTCGGTTTCATATCGAACTCTTGAATAGCTTCACAGAGAAGATGTCCGAACATTTTGGGGAAGATTAATGAGCACCAGGTAAAACCTTACCGACAATACATGTATGTATGATAAGAATTAAAACATTAACATTATGCTCATGAACATATTTCTAAAACCTTGTCTACTAGTGTTCTCTCCTTATATAGATCTAAACGTCGTAAGTATTACAACTAGAAATATAAATGAGTTTTATTTACAATTGAAACAATGATTAGTAATTGTGCGTAAGAATTCATCTTCACTCATAAATATTCCGTGTTTATCTGTAAATCAATTTCCAATGTGTTAACATAAATAGTAAATCGTGACCAATACATTGTTTAATAGGAATCATACCACATTCACGAATAGCTACTTAACGTCCGAACACATTGGCGAATATTAATTAATGACTGGTAGATCCATACGAACAATAATATGTTTTATTGTTTTTGTATTGAATGTGTATTTGCATTGCGTATCAACACATAGTCAATTATAAATTGGCACATCGTGGTCCATCTTTGCTGTCCGCAGATCTTTCCCACTGGTTACAACAATAGATAATATGTGTTGTTTGGTTTGTATTTGCATTGCGTATCAACACATAGTCAATTATAAAGTGACACATCGTGGTCCATCATTGCCGCCCGCAGATCTTTCCAACGGGTTACAACAATAGATAATATGTGTTGTTTGATTTGTACTTGCATCCCAAACTAGCACACTTATCAATTATTTATTACTATAACTGATACAAGTGATGTCTTATATAGAAAGTTTTAAGTTGCAATTCAAAGTGACCCTCCTCAGGTTCCGTAAATACAAGCCAATAGATGGCAGAGAATATACCACGAATTTAAAGAATATAAAGCTTTGCCCGTTTCACGTTTATCTTACCTGTATGTAATTTAATCTAAAACCGATAATATGAAAGACTGGAAGACCAAACTTTGCATTTTAAATAAAATGTCTGTAGGTAGTGACATACATCAATATGATGGTTCATCATACGGTTTATTGTACCGCACACTGCAGCAAAAAGGCAAGCGTTGTAATGACGGTTATTAACGAGTACAAAATCAGAAAAAATCTGTCCAGAATATTTGAAAGGTCCCTCCACTCCGACATGATCGTTTCATCACGTTTGCACTCTTTGAAGTATCGATCAATGTTTTTTAAATGGCTGGTCTGTTCTTTTTCTTGACCTAGATTTGGGTCTTTAAATGCAAACCGTGGCAGAATGCCTATCCTGCCGTTTATCGGCTCCATCACGACCTCTTCAGATATACCATTGCTTTCATTTTTTGAATGGTAAACTTCATTTTCATTAGGTTTGACTGAAACATTCGAATGGCATTTCATGTCTGGTGGAGCTTTTTCTGGATCCTGCCAAAAAATTGTAAAAAATTTGTATAGCTAAATTTTATATATATCAAGATACGTTACCCATATGAACGTAGTCTTATTCAGTTTTAAGATAAATATTGATATGTTCGGAAGTCATTATATTTCTGTGTATGTATAAAAGAAACTGGAAATAATTAAAAGAAACCACTTATCTGATATTTCACACAATATATCGTTTCTCAAGATAGCTTGAAGTGTAATGACTGCATCGTACCTTATAGACAACATATTTTCTTATTCAAGTAGTTGTTTTTAATAATTTGAAGAAAGCGTTACTTTTTCTTTGCACATCTTATGTATTTTAAACGAACCTTCTAGCTACATGATATGACTTTACGTTCCACATATATCTCATACGGACGGCGACAGTCAATTATTGAAATGTTCTGAATTATATATATCTTACTAAACAAATACATGTTGGTTAATTAGACCATCGAATTAAGTTTTAAGTTTTTGCAAGAATCAGACATATCTCCGAACATGCACAAGTTTTGTTTTTATTTTTTTTTTTAAAATTATATATCCATAAATTTTTTAAAATATATATGATCACAGTAGTGAATAACATGACATTAAGTATGTAAGAAAATATATAAGTTTCAAGACATTTTTTTAAATATGCAAATCGAAATGCATAATGATTGAGATAAGTACATTTAAACATCAAAATTACTATTAAATACACCACGTTTGCCATTTCCCTGCATCCAGAATTCGGCCGTGCCAGCCGGAAACTGGTCGGGATTTGGTATCACCAGTTTATTTATTACCATGTGCGCGGTTGTTTTTATTTTTTAAAACTAAATATGTTGTTTCACTCAAATTTTGTATCTTTACATCAATAAACAAGCCTATTTCGTTCAAACTCAAACAAATACGTTCATTAGATATATCAACCACCTCTTTTATAAGATGTAATCATTGGATGCTTTTTAAAAGCACGCACGCACGCACAAAAACGGCATATGATGTTAAGCAACTCTATTTTAATACGTACCTCTTCGTCTGAATCGACTATTGAAACTTTTGTCTCGTTTGATTGAATGCAGACAAATCTACCAATGTACTTGAAAAATATTACTTTGGCCCATCTGAAAAAAAAAAGAGTAAATTACAAGCAAAGCAATACAGAATGCTACAGTCCATTATAAGTATACGAACGAAGCTATCACTTGTGTTTAATATTGCCATTACATCATGTTGGTATTATTTTATATACAATACCATAACACTATTGTATCACGTTATACATAAATATAACCTTACTGACAGGAACACGGTGTCGAACCCACGTGACCTTATGCTATGGAGTGGTGTTAAAAATCGGAGTGTTTAGTGACCGCTTGAGGCAACATTTAATGCAGATAACTTTCTTAATACTTTATGAAAATACATGAAACAAAGACGAACATCTTACCTGTATAGAGACGAACCATCGTTGATACCAAGTGGTCATGCAAAACTAATAAGTTTTGCTGAATGTGTAGTGGTGTATTGTGCTTCGTTAAGTCATTTATGGTATGGGGTGATATAATTTAAAAAAAACATTTTTTTTGCATGGCCACTTGATAGCACTGGTAGTAAATGTCTATAATACAGAGACGACGTTCATCTTCAGTTCGTGAATTTTCTTGAGATTTAGGAAGTTATCTACAAAGATGTTACAAGAAGCGGACACTTTTCCTCCGTTTTCTAAACCACTCCACAGCATTAGGTAACGTGCGTTCGCCACAGTGCACAAACGAGGTAACATAAATGGCAGGGTAAAGCATTTTAAAATTGATATAGAGATTGCGGCTGTGCTGTTGCGGAATTTATAACGAAATGAATGATATCGGTTGTTGACAATATACAATAATATATACGATTTAGTACAGTAAATAAAGTATATTTAATTTAATCGGAAACATTATTTCTATCATCTTATATAATCGTATATAATAAAATTATTTTTAGTATACATGTGCATATTAAAACATTTTAAGCACAAAAATAGATTAAATTATATTGATCTTAAAAACCGTTGGTTAACCTTGAATAAATAAACACACCGATATTTGATGAAGTTATCCCCCTTGGATCATAATATTTTGTGAGTACATTTTTATAGCCTATACAGTCTTTCTTACATTTTATTGAATGTATGGTTAGTACTAAGCAATAGTTGCTTTTGCGTTTTGTCAACATTTTCTACGAAAAGTGATTATTCAGAAATGACATTGTTACTGTTAAATAATATCCAAAAAGTATGGTTACTGAAATATTTTAATAATGTAAAAATAAATAAAGAGATATAGGGTTCTTTCGTACGTGTCCATTAATTATATTGTAAACATGATTTTTTGTATTAAATGGACGAAATTGACATGTTAAAACAATTTACTAGATGCTGGAGCGTGAGTTCAAATCCCCGCCAGCCCAGTCTCCAGGATGATTGATCCGTGTGATTGATATACGACATTGTGTCTCATTATCATTCGTCTCACACCGCTGATTCAAGTAGGAAAGTTATCAGTCACTTGCGGAGATGGATGGAGTAGTCAGGTTAACTGATTGTTTATTAGTCCTCGATGGTATAACATGACGCTTTATATGCAATCAATAAATTAATCAATTATTAAATAACTATAGCTTCTGACCACTGCTAGAATTCTATGCAACATGTAATATTTAAATTTAAGCAGGGAAATACAATGGCGGTACACTTTGCGGTCAATCATACAGTCAAAATACGGTACATACAAATTACAGCAACTTAATGAAACATTTATGTTCATTTCATTTGACAAACGAATACCATAGGCGTTAACGCCATTTTCAACACATTTAGGTTATGTATGGCATTCCAGTTTTGTTAATGGAAGAAAGAATCTGAGTAGAATAACCGTCCTTCCGCAAGTAACAGGCAAACTTTCTCACATAACATCTTTGGTGCGAGCGGGATTCGAACATACGACCTTAGCTGTGAGAGGTAAGTGATCTTAAGACGCCCCTTCGACCCATCTGCAACTGAGGACCGTTTTTGGCAAACAATGTAATTTAACGTTCGACAACTCAGAAAGTTTGTAGAAAAAAATGGCAACCCAGTGTATGATCAATCGTAGATGAAGTAGGGAAACACCCCACGGAATCGCTAGTGTATTTCGGAGTATGGTATATTTTAAATATTACGTAAATTATAAAATAATACCTTGGTACACGTCTGCCGGTCGTACCACGATAAAATACATTTAGAATAATGACAGTTTGTAGTAATGATAAGGATACCAGCACCATTGAAGCCGCAAAATAGGAACCTGTACAAAAGAAAAAAAAAGAAATGTTTACATTTTAAACAGCATATTGATTAGATTTTCTACGACAAATCCCTACACATTTACCATTTTCAAAAATGTATAATTATATTGAACGGACCAGCTAACCTGCCACATTATATTTTATGTACATTACAGTTTTACGTATTTTCTCAGAATGTTTCAAAGGAATTTCATTTATTCTTTGACTTGGATAAGAAAGAATATTTTGGTCATGTAAAATCAACACATAATTGTGTGTTAATGCCGCATACAAATTTTAAACGTTCCTCAATATTTTGACGAATGTATTGGAAATACAAAAGTGGCGGCTTAGCTGTTCCGTTCAGTATACTACATTGACTTCAGTATTAAGTTAATAGATACTAAGCTAAAGTTATAATCGATCACCTGGATTTATTGATATTTCGTCAACACGTTCATGTGTTATTTTGCAGTCTAATGCTCAATGTGACTAGTCACTGGGCGTATGTTCTGAAACATCCATTTACATTTATACAGAAATAAACATCTAAACTATCAACATTTTTGAATGCATCGTCCGCAGGTCAAAATTCACAATTGTATAGATATCCGCCATTTGCTGCAATTACATTGAATGATGAACATAAATTATTTAAAAAAGGTACTGCTATAACAGTGACTTTTAACACGTGACTCCTCTAATTTAGCTAATATCGTTAACCTTGCAACTGACAACTCAAGTTTATTTATGACCAACATACCTATTATGGGGAAATTATCTGAAGACGGGGGAAGCGATTCAGAAACGACGAGCAGAAACACAGCCAGTGACAACAGGACTGTGATCCCAAGAGACACCTTTTCTCCAGACTCAACTGGAAGTAGAAAGCCTACTGCCGCCACTGATGACGTCAAAATACATGGAAACATCATTGTAAGCAGATAGAAGGCAGGCCGACGCGTTATGACGACGTAAAACGTAATATCCGGGTAAGGCTCCGGGCAGCAGTTGTAATACAGCACGTGCCGCTCTACAGGAAACTCTTCAATGTCCCATTCTGAGTTTTGGATGAAATTGGCAGTGTCACCTACAATACCTCAAAATGATAGATGTAACCTATACATTGTTAGTAGACGATATTATCGTCAGTTACTTGACGATTTGTTTTATGACATACTATAAATTTACGTCCACAAATCGGCAGTGGACCAAGCTACCTGTTTAGGTAATAAACTGAAATTTGATACAGACATGGAAACACTGGTTATTTGGTATATAATTTACGATGCAGGAGTGCAATAAATTAATAACATATATTTCATATTAATCAAGTATCATAAAACAGCTCACATTTTTTATTATATTATAAACAAATATGCAGAATGGTGTTTTTTAACATGTCTACCTAACTATTAGTTCATAAAGATAATAAAACTATGACAAATTTATATCATAAAACTTGGTATTCACGTCATGCAAACAATGGAGCATATATATCAAAATCTAGATTTAATAAAGCCAACATAAGGAAACATTTATTGCATGACTTCATGCGTAAAGTGTGGTAAATACCTTGGTCGTTTCGATTCACAACGTCCAACTCTAACCCATGATGAGACCAAGAGCCAAACTGTAATGGGCATCGTTGAGTGTCAAACGGGAAGTACTGGACATTTACACGACATATGCTTTTCGTCACCGTTGGAAAATTATACGATAGTGAGCCGCTACTCGATATGTATACGCGGTAATCGTCTATCCCAGGGAACATCACCTCTTCCGCTGCGCTAGAAAAATATAGTTAGGAATAGCACCACCATTGGAAACAAGATACGCTTCCGTGGAGTAGTCGCATAAAATGGTGGTAATTTCTTCTTCTTTACAAATGCATTTTCCTAAGTTTAGGTTTTATTTTATTTTTGAATGGTATTTTTATATAATTATTTTGAACATTATGAAAGCATTGCCATGTTTGAGTTGTGAATATATACTGACCATGCAGAAAATGGTATTCTGACAAAAGTTTCAGTATTTAATGCCTGAAACTTGGAAGTATTACTGCATATCGATAGTACATGTACTTGCTACAAAAGAGGTAGTTGCAAACATAAAAAATTAAGGTTTCGTTTATATGAATTTGTGTATATACAATATTTGTGTATGGGAAAAATTTTTTTTTTTTGCTAATTCATTTTTTTTATATTTTTTGTTAAAACACTTTTGCTGTCACGCTGATAGATTTGTGTGTGAACCATGTCGAAATTTGACCAAATGAGACGACGGTGAACATGTAAGGCAAGGTGTATTATTAAGTGTGTACACTCTTAAATGTTTGTTCGACCCGATGCCTCTCATAAAACAACACTCAGTACTGGTTCTACCCAGGAAGAGGACTCGAGAGCGGTTCATATAAGCTCTGAGCTTTCATCGCAATCGAGCTAAAATAAATTAGTATAAACTAAATATTTGTAATACAATTTCATTTTAAGATCAAATTATTGTAACTGGTACTCGATGAAATGATAAATTATCTATCATTTGTTCATATAATTACTATGTATTACGACAAATCAGAGAAAGCCTGTCCTAAAACTGGAAACGATACTAAGCTCTGATTTGCTTTAGGTGATGTTATGATGAGAGAAACTTTTTTTTCCAAATGCCTATGTGATATCGAAGGGAATATTACAAAGCACTGAAAATATAACTACACATTTGTGTTCCTTATTTGACACGATAGCACTTACAAAAAAGGCTATGCAAATTGGTTTGAAATATTTTCTAAATGGTTCATAGGAGATGTGATATCTTGCTGTTACAGTATATGACTGAAGTAAAATCTGATATAGCATATATAGTAACTGCAAAAGCCATCACTGGTGTTAAAAAGGTGACTTTTATAGGATTTTAACAGATGAATGTAGTTATGAACTTTGAAGACTTATTTTTTTTAGAAAAAGCTTAAGTGTCACTGTACTGGCTTTAAAAAAAGCAGTTAGTGTGCAATTGTATGTGGGATATATTCCTTCTATTAAAGAAAAAATCTTTAAACCAGATTCTATGTGGATTTCTTTTACCGTGGATAGCCTAGACTTTATTTTTCATACGTTATACAATAATCAATTACAGTCAATGTTTATCGCAAAAGAAAACAACGTTGCATCACGGTGGCGAAGCCATGTGATATAATGCTCTGGACTGGTGTATAAATCTGAAGAACGGTTCCCGCTTCAGATAACACTTTTGCCGAAAACTTTATCGATATTTCATGAAAATTCACAAAACAAAGACGAACACCGTCTATATAAATATATATAAATCAACGGTGGTCTTAAGTGGTCATGTAAAATTTGTATTTTTTTGCAAAAAGTTTAACGGCGTATGTTGTGTAAATTGCACCGCTCATACCATATTCTTTTCAACTGAGCAAAATGCGACGTTGCACTTTTTTGCCAAATATTCGGGGTTTGCATTGCAATTTGAAAGCACTGATGGTGTATTTCTAAACAGAGACGGATTTCTTCTTTGTTCTGTGTTTTTATCATGAAATATTAAAAAAGTTATCGATTTTGTACACTGCTCCATAGCACCGTTTGTATTGTCGTTTATAGATAGCAAGTTACATTCGACGCAGGCGAAACATGTCACCGAGTGCCTCAATTATATGGTGATAAGATACAAACGCTTTAAAAAGTATAGGTATATATGTCACGATGCTTGTGAAATTAGGTGTGTGTAACTTTACGATAATTTCATTCTACTGAATGACTTTCATTACTCAGTTTACCCAAAACAAAATCATTTTAGAGGTCTTTCAAGAGGCCATAAGACCAATCTCTATAGTTGTAAACATTTGATTCTATTTCATTTTTTTGATGATTTTTAGTTAGTTGTATAAAGAAGCAAACACATTATATAGATGTCACTTTAGTTCTGTCAATACCTGTCGTAGAGAGTAATGTCTGGGACCCAGACGTCAGCGTATTTTACCATCAAGTAGGATATGTTACTGTAAGAAGCCGGAGTCCAGGTAAGCCGGCAATCATTCCATGTCTTGAATTAGAAAATAAAATATGCATTCATTTTGGAAGGATACTACTCCCAAATATAATAACATAATGATAAATACTATACATAAATACGGAACAAAAGACAATGACATTTGAATAGTCAGAAGCAAAACTGGGTAGCTTAGACCTGCTGACGAACCAAACCTCGCTCTTTACCAATATCGCCACATCATTAAACGATGTAAAACAATATTACCTAGATACATTATTCTCTTAAAAATGTGGCAGCATGCTTATCTAAAGGATGTTAATCCAGGTAAACACAATGAAATTACATATTTAAAGGAATCAATGTCATTCTATATACAAATGTTCTGGATGAAACTGAAGACGCCAGAGCGGTAGGAGAACAGTTATTAAGGATACGAAAATACGCACCTTTAGAATAAGTATCCAGCGATTCCGTCATTTTAAGGTTTTAGGACGAATTCGCCATGATTTGGGTTAAGCTATGATAAGAACTTGTGTACTTGATAATTGTATACATGTTGTGTTCATACCATTACCAGCATAAACCTTTTCATGACATTGGCTTATTCAACTGGATATCAAAAAACGAGGATAGATTAGGGATGTAGTCGAAATGTTCGGAGACTTTTCAAGTTTACCACTCCCATTTCAATAGCGATTTTGTCACATTTTGGTAGATTTGACATAATAAGGTTTTCGGATTGCATGTATTAATGAAAATGAAATGTATTTTAACCATTTTAAAAATAAATTTATTTTTTAAAACATTTATAGCGATTTCCTGATATATTCCTTTTTAAGTATGTAGACTGCGCAAGCCTGTGATTGGGTGTTGTAAATGTATGGTGCTCGGTGCTGTTGTTGTTGCATGGTGTTTCGCGTTGTTTTCAACTTTTTTTTCTCAGTCATACCGCAACGGTGTTTACTTGATACAGTATTTTGAGCGCTTCCACAATGGAGTATCATGCCGTAGACATACAATAAATACGGATGTTTTATCTGCAAACTCATATTGTATGACGTGTGTTTCTTAAAATGTAACTTTGTGATAATTAGGATAGCATTATAAATGGACATATATGTATGCGTTCGATCAAGATATTACGTTCTGTGTATTTGCTATAATCACGGTGACCTGTTAATATAAGACGCACAGTCAAAACTACATTTACAGTTAATATTCTTGTCCCTAAAATTGATGAATAATATATGAATAATCATATACTCGTGTTGTGTTTGAATTTCATGTAACTGTGTAGCGCATTCATTTAAACAATATACATATGTTAGAGGGCCTCATGACAGATCGACTTTATCAAATTAATTATATCGTTAAATAAAAACTTTACTATTATTATTATTATTATTATAATTATTATCATTATTATTATAATTGTTGTTGTTGTTGTTGCTACTGTTGTTGTTGTTGTTTCTATTGTTGTTGTTGTTGCTACTGCTGCTATTATTGTTGTTATAACTATCTAACTAAGTGCATTATAATATCACATATAGCCATGTAAATTTATAAGATGTTTTTTTTTTCTTTACCGTATTGATTCATACACACATGTACGAGTATAACAGTTACTCATGGATCTTTGACTCTTCGGAATGAACGGATGTAAAACATTTAATATTTAAATATAATATTTAATCAGAAATTAACTAAATAGTATTACACCTCGTCGCTTCATGATTGCTTAAATTCTGGATGAACAAACGTGTTTTTTGGGCTAATAAAGTCAACCATAATGAACAAAAAATCATTACATTAGTTGCAAGGTATTTGTTCAATACAACGTATGTAGTATGATGTTCACAAGTCACAAAGGCTGATTTCCTCAGCAGAGCACAAAACTTCTTGTCTCGGGGTTGTGGGTTCTATTCCCGAGGCTGGCAAACTAAACATACAAACGGTTGTCCCGGTGGAACTTTATACCAACCGAGGGACCATGTGACGGAGCTATACACCGAGCACGCTAATGAACCAGAAGATTGATTGATTAATTGAATCTTTAGCGTAATTTTATGCCATCGAGGGCTAACAAACGATCAGTTAACATATCCACTGTTTCCTGGGATCCTGGAAGGTTAACAAGTACTGGAGCACACCTCATCTCCGCAAGTAACTCATAACTTTCCCACTTGAATCAGCGGAAAATCGAATGATAATGAGACGCAATGTCGTATATCAATCATCACGGTAACTGTTTCCTGGCAGGGATACAAACTCATGACCCCTCCATTGATAGTCAGACGCGTTACCTAATGTGCTAATGGGGCCATGCTGAACCAGACGAAACTTACGATAAGTCTTTATTTGTAATCGACCGCGACGTGGTCTAGTGGTAGAGCGTCCGCCTCGCATGCGGATGGTGGTGGGTTCATTCCCCGGCCGGGTCATACCAAAGACTTTAAAAATTGTACTAGTAGCTTCATCGCTTGACGCTCAGCATTTAGAGGAGAGTTCTAGGTCTGGTCGGCCCGGTGTCAGTATAATGTGACTGGGTAGGGTATCAAACCATGTGTCTGCAGCATGATACTCCAGTGTGACAGCGCTTAGAATACTGTCTCAAGTAGACACTGTCGCGATATGACTGAAAAATTGTTGAAAGCGACGCTAAACACCATACAACAACAACAACAATTATTTGTAATCTGCACTTTCCCCCACAAACATAATCGCCCATATAGGAAACCGGTGGCGGTGTAAAATAAGCTTACATACAACAAGAACAATTCAGAATAAAAGTTTTGTATCAATACATTAAAAAAAAATGCAATGCTAATAGCTCCTTTGATATGTTACGTTTTCGTTTTAAATAATAAAATGTGAAGCTTTGCTTAATATTTCGATATAAATATAAATTACGTACTAAATGTCTATTACCCATATAAGGTCACACGTACTAAAGTCATGTTGATGAACTGTTTCTGCTTTAGATTTGTTCATTAAACGTCTATCTTTATCTATAAATCAAATTGAAATCTGACCAATATTTTAGCAAAATTTTAGATACCGTCATTTTAGTCACGCTTTATACAAAATGCTTAGTGCTGTTTTTTAGCCGGTTCTTCAAGTACTTTGATCATCTTCCTGATCAAACTTGCAGTACTACTTTTTTACTTCTCAAATTTCGTTTTATTTTCATCTATAGTGTTCGTGCAAGCAGCACCGAAATGCAAAACAATACAAATAAATTGTGGACATGGTATTAGACACTTTAAAAAAGTTGCATAAAATTAATCAACCGCTATTATGATATCAACAAAATTGGGAAGGCCTATAAATATTTCCGAAATCCAGCTATCAGTACACTGAGTAATTTTATTAAATAACGGCGGTATACCAAAGCGTGGTGATTTCGCTACTTCCACATTTAACTATTTAAATAACATATATTGACATGAGAAGTTAATGAAGTCATTATTTTCATTTTAATCACATTTTGATAACAATAACGTAATGCATATGGATATCACTTAAGCCAAGGGCATGATTTGTATTACGTTAATCTAATAATAGGTATTCAAATAACGTAATACTATTAATAAATAATCATGATGCGATCAACTGTAAGGTCATGGTCTCCGATTTAAATGTGTAACACTCTTCAATTATTCAACATATGTTTATCTGGGGACGCCACGATTAACAAAGTTAATGATATATAGCATTATTTACCATTTATTTACATTAATATTTTAGACTTAAGCATTCCGCTACATATTATTTAAATATTATGTTTACATACCAATCTAAGCCATATATTCATTGTCAACAACTGATCTCTCTCATTCATTCTGAAAATAAACAAAATAAATGCATAATAGTAACGTATCCCATTTTACTGACGTTTTAGTGACAGCGATTCCATACACACAACTGTCTTAGCCTCTTTGTTAAGTTGAATTTAGGCGACAGTTTACTCCAAGAGTGTATAACTCCAAACGTAGTGTTACTCCAACCATACTGCATGTATTGCTCTATGCATACATGTATTATAATTGATATGTTTTATGTCAAATTTATAATTCCATGAACAGAACAGAGCAGAGCAGAGCAGAGCAGAGCAGAGCAAAGCAGAGCAGAATGTTATTCAATATAACTTGAACATAAAGAGTTCATCGTTACTTACACAAACAATACAATACATGCATGCAGCAATATGAGAGTGAACATGATTATGTTACATACAATAATATATATTGAAGTAAATAATAAATCATATAGTTACAATGTACATTTACAAAGCAATTATCTGAATTTAAAGCATTTGATCTTCGCTTAAATGCCTTAAAACAAAATGCAGCTAACTTATTAAAAACACTTAGACGCGTTAAATAGGTCATTAAATTTATACATGCTCAGACAATGGTAAAAATATTTAGGTATGTACTGAATTCTTGAAAAATCATAGAAAGGACATATTATCACAAAATGATACTCATCTTCAATGTCATTAAGGTGAAACAAAGTACATTTTCTTTCAGTTCTATATTGATGTCTGTGTCAGCTTTTTCAATATTGTGTTGATACAAAGATAACCTTAGTTTTGCTAAAGTGTTTCTTTATTTGTAAGCTGTCATTTTACTTAATATATAACACGACATACTGACATGTGTTTAAATTGTTTCATAAAGATGATCGTGATGTAATATCCTGTATATGTACTTCTTTATAATGGTATGAAAGTAGTATTCTATTTGTATTTGGCATGCGGAAGGTCGTTGGTTCGTTCCACCGCAGGGGGTCATATCAAACATATGAAAAATGGTATTTAACGATTCCTCACTTGTCGCTCACCATTTAGATGATAGTTCTAGGTCTGGTGGGGCCTTGTCAAATTTATGTGGACAGGAGGGGTATCATAACAGGTGTCTACGACATGATACTTCAGTGTGGCAGCGCTCAGAATACTGTGTCTCAAGTTGACACCGTCGCGATATGACGGACAAAGTGTTGAACGTGGCGCTAAACACATACAAAAACAATAGTGGCAAATCAGTGATCAATATTTTGCACTTTGACTGCTGCAGTGAGCAGTCCAGTTTCACAAACAGAAACGTGTTTCTTGAAAGACGAAATTGTAAAAACGTTGTCTTGTAGAAAAGCAAGCATCACAGATGATGAAGATGTTGGTCGCCCACTGCGCATGTCCATTTAACGAACGGAACACCATATTGGCATGCACAGTTAAACAGTTATACATCCAAATGAGACGAAAATTACTGTTTTTTTCCATAAGAACAATTTGATGGTTACCCAATATCGGCACGAAGAAAAGTGAGCCTTTCTGAAATTGGTTTTGGTCTATAAAACATATTTTATTGGAAAATGAGCCATTTTGCAGCAATAAGCATCAGTAAGGAGAGACGTGAAGAATATATTTGAATTGTAAACAACGTGTATAATTATTTGGTTATGTTGATAACACGAATACTATTATAAGGAAAATGGACCATCTTCTTACCTGCAAACTCGTTGTTATCTCATTTTAATTCATACTTGTCTTCTAGACGAATTTGAAATCATAGCACGTCATGCAGACAGGGGAGTTGGGATGGAGGTTGGAATAAAAAATTTGAGTTGAAGCAATAAGACAAACGGTGATTTGTTACTTTAACGTATCACACGGAGAGATGAAAACGGTCGAAGACGGAACATTTGAGACCCCTGTTTCGTAAATGATATGAGTTTTATATATTATTATATTGTTACACTGTGGTGTACGTTATTGGTTTCAAAAATAAAATTATAATGTCCGTGTCTTCCCATACATTTATTTGTGGTGAAATTGAATTTAAATTGTCCAATTTGCAGACACAAAATTAGTTTTAAATGACAACATTCTTCTATAAAGGGACAGAGGTCAATATTGGAATCTATTTTACTCATGTCCATGTGTCAAACCAATGTTCATGTATGGCTTGAGATATTTATCTCATAGTATTAATTTCTGAGACTTTGTGTGAAATGTTATGGTGTCACGTAGTTTTGAAAATATAAACACTATCCGCATACATGTATATGTATCATAAAATATGTTTGGTAATCGATAGAAACAATTCAAGCTCGTATCTGTACACTATTATAAACATGTTAAAATCAAGTAAGCTCATACTTCTAGTTTTATCTTACAATTTGTTGTAGGTAATACAAGAGGGCGTAGACCAGGAACTTTCCATATCGTGGGCTAGGTACCAGTTGGCTGTCACGGAATACAAGGAAACAGAATGAAGAAGCAGCTCTATCTACGGTATTTGGGACTCGGCAAATCCGGTGGTGAACTTCCAGAGTTTTATCGACGACAACGAGAGCATCACTGACGAGGTATGGCTGAACTTATATCCCATATGTAAAAATTCAACTATGCCTACCAGTCAAAAATATACTTGACCTTGAACATTAGCGTCTGCTGTAGAAACTGCACAGAGACCGCGCGTACTCGAGTATAGATAACGGTGCCGTTATCTCTTATGAGAAATGCAGATGCAGTGTGTGTGGATCCTCCGCCACGGCTATATGTGGTGTCCTTGAGCAAGTCACATTTTTCGCATATACTTAGTACTGGTTCTACCCAAGAAGGCTTCGAGTGTGATTTGTCTAAGTTGTAAGAATTTGTTTCACAAACGAAGTAAAATAAATAAGTTAAACTATGCAGATCCAGTCTAGTTCAATTGGAAGTCATTTGGAAAATTAATTGTTTAAGAAAAGTATCCCATTTTTATAAAGGCTATAATAATGAGCATGCTTTAGATTTAGTGTTCCGCCCTCTAACATCTGATCGTGGTGTTCGACTATATACGTTATTATGTATGAAAAATTAGCGCATTTGAGGTGTCTCTCCTTTTTATTTGTCATCAATTTTGTTGGTCCGCTGATTACGGAACGCATGGTTTGGAAATACAAAACACGCAAACATTGTCGTTAAATGCATGTATTTGTCAATTTCAGGACCAGGTTGCCTGGGTAACAATGGGCGTTCAAAATATTCCGCACATGGAAGATCTGCCCGTGACGACAACCCCAGGGCTTGAACTTCAGTTTTACCTTCTACCCTACAACTACTTTGACGAGGACATTTCCATGGGATCCGGCGACGCCATGCGGATTGACCCGCGCAATGACAAGAGCCTCAGCCAAGGAATGCATATAAATCGATACGGAAGGAAAGAGAACTCAGTGTGCTTACCAGAAACAACAAACTTCGACAATGAAGTGCAGAACAAACCTACTACTTTGTTTTATAATTAAACTGATAAATTGAGACATTGGGATTCAACCTTCATAGAAAATGTCAATTACAATTAAAACTGTTCATAGATAAATTTCCACGATAACTCTTAAACAGTGCTTGGATTGTAAACGGTTCACCGCAAGGCGCGGGCATTGTCGTGATGTTTCCATCGCAAATGAAATAAGGACTGAGAGTGAAATAAACATTCATTTCTTATGGAAACATGGAAACCATGGAGTGGAAACTATGGAATGTGAGAAAAACACCATAGTTTAATATGAAATGAAAAAAAAATGTTCATAAAATCCCTTGGGAAGATTTTACGTAGTACGAGTGAATACTTTTTATCAATCAGAGGAAATGTGAATACAAGCAACGTGAAATTTAAATGGGAAGGTAGCTAGAAAACAGACCAATGTGGTGAATGAATTCCATGTGAAATCAGAGTGTAAACAAATACTTCAATGGCATATATTAGGAACAGAACAAAATATGAGTTTTATTTGACTTATTCATAGTATATTGTCATATAACAGATATATATACAAAAAAAAAGGGAATGAAAGAATCAACTTTTAACATGCAAACATAGATCTCAAAGTTCCAAGAGAACTCAAACCATATAAAGAGCTAGTACAACTGGTAAAAAGTTAAAACGAGGATTTAATGCAGACTGTCTGCACAAAACATGAAACACTTTGTATCGTATATAATGTTGTCCAACAATATATTGTACGAAAATGTCAGATATGTTTAAACTACACTTAATGTATTTCATTCAATTCAGTTAAATAGAACTCTACAAGTCCATAATAGTTCATTCGTGATTTGAACAAATACATAAATGTAATAAGTAAATGCAAATGCCAAACAATCGTTTAAACTATATTATATATATCCGCTTTAAACAAAATTGTTCAAATGAAATTTGTATAGAATGTAATGCAAATGTCATAGTGATGTACACAATACAGATGTATATTTGGTAGATAATATTCAGAACAAAATGTATGTGAGCAGATAGTGAATAAATAAAATGATATAAATGAATTTATAAGCATAAGAAGATATGTGTTTCAATGCAAGAGGTGTGACAGAAGCCTACATATGAACATGTCAGGTTAATTCATTTCTTGACCTTGTATTCAGTACGTCGTTTTAATTATTCATACACATGGTAGGTAACGTTAGCAGGTTGCCTCATACAATTAAAATGTACTGTATTAATATGTGTTCAGAATCAAATGCTACGGTCGGGACCTTGCTATTATACAGAGTTGCATGTAAAACTGCTGTAACTGGATATTTGATATACAGGGATATACCACATCACTGTAACTAGCCATGATTTTTCAAATTATTTTATAAACTGTTAAAGCTATATAGATTATATGACATAGGCATATTCAGAATCTTCAATCCGTGGGAGGTAGGTAGACCAAGGACGTCCTGATAGTGTGGGGGGAGGGGGAGTTGGGTTCGGACCCCGTGTTCCTTCTAAATGTACCAGTGTATGAATAGAAAAAGACATGCACAATTATTGATATCAATAGTTAATATAGGTACGGAACTAATGTTAACTGTATGTCAGTAAGGTGATTCTCCACTGGCGGATGTAAAAGGACATAAAGGGGCTTCAACCTTCCAGATAGCCATTTCAGCAAACATGTTTTGAAATTTACTGTCTTGGACCAACCTACCCCATCCCCCAACACACATACGCACGTACTTATGCAGGAACGCAGGCACACAGGCATGCACACACGCACGCACGCACGCACGTACGTACGCACGCACGCTGAAATGGTTAGATTCCATCTGATAAAAAAATCCTATATCCGCTTATGAGTGAAAATGCTTTCGTATCAACCCTCGATTTTTTACATTACAAAACAATTTTTTATCATTACAGGGGTAACAAAGATACATTAAAATTTATTCAGTTCGTTCCACGTGTCCGTGATATACCACCGTATAATGTATATATGTGTCATCTCATCAGTATGTATAAAGTCCATATTAGGTATGACTTCCATGTATGAATATATACAGTGTTTCATTATTGAGTATTTGAACTAGTATTTTGCTTAAAACAGTATTACATGTACACCCATAATGTATACAGTGAAATGGAAAGTTTATAAAAAATTATGTTTTTATTAAATATAATGTGTTACTTTTTTTTCATTTTTTACATATATTTGTAAATAAAAATTTAAGAAACACTCGTGTTTTTCTGTATTGTGTAGCATGTCATATTGTAACTGTACTGTCATTGATCTGTTATATTGAAACTTATAAAAAAATTGCACAAAGTGTATCCATACATTTTTTTTATATAATTTTCAATACGGCTTTTAATGGCTGAATACCATTTCTGTGACGAGTTTGAAAAATGAGAATGAAAAAGAAAAATTGTTAAAATTGATGTAAATTGCATTACGAATGAAGCATAACCTAGTATAATATTGATGTTCTACTAATGGCGCCAAATCATGTATACTGGCGCCGTGATGTTTTATGCACTGTCGCAAGTAACTGATAACTTTCCCAAATGAAACAGCCACGAATGGGGACGAATGACAGTGAGACGCAACATCTTATATCGATCATCATGGAGATATGGCCCATCGGGGATTCGAACTCTTTACCTCGGTATTGATAGCAAGACGAGCTACTGACTGAGCTAACCGGACCGGACTAGAGTGAGATTGTAATGACTCGCAGCGGTTATGCCACATGTCATGGGAGGTTGCTTGTGCACTTAAGACCGTATATATAAGCAAAGTCGCATTGAAGTTTCATGGCATAGACACATGGTATGATATCACCCCACCCCAGTCTAGATATACCGACAATAGACACCAGTGTAACAGTGCTTAAATTGGAAAAAAAGCCTTTAGTACAGTCGGAAAGTATTTTTGTATGGCTAAACAGGTTCTCGAATCTAATACGCTTTTCTGTGGAAGCGTAATCGTTAGCTGCATATCAGTTGACCTGACACAGGCTGTCAATCAAATAATCGATAATCAATTCAGCGATCGATATTGTTTCCAGGGCAGCCATTTTCTTTAAACAAGCTAACGGTATGTAAAAAACATTACATTGTTCTTATTTGGACAAATAACTCCAAGTGACCTGGTCAGTTTTAGGAACAAACCGCAACATTGAAATCGAACTTTACTGATATTCATGCATAAAATAAATCTTTACACTATGATTGTATAACCATGTGATGATCTCCAGGTATTACTATCTAAAACCCGCCCGGCAACAGTCTCCGTGGAGTTTGATATACGACATTGTTTCTCATTATCATTCGTCTCTCACCGCTGATTCAAGTCGGAAAGTTATCATTTACTTGCGGAGATGGGGTGTGCTCGAGTACTGGTCAACCTTTCGGGATCCCAGGAAACAGTGGTTAGGTTAACTGTTCGTCTTTAAGTCCTCAATGGCATAAACATGACGCTAGCTATTCAATTAATCAATCAATCAATCAATCAATCAATCAATCAATCAATCAATTAATCAATCAATACTATCTTAACCTTCATATTGAATAACCATTAAAATTGATGAGTCTAATGAATTAATTTGTGGTTGCTTCGATTCAAACCATGTCATAAATTACTCATGTTTGATGAATCTGATCTATAATTCCGTTTCTTTTAGAATGAAAGCACTAAAACAACCAATGTAACTGTTTATAACGTACCGTTTTTGCAGTAAATGTACAAACATAAATATGATCTCAGTCGTTTGTCTCATTTCAGAGTACACTCAGAAGAGTGATCGTTCTTTATGATCACCAGGTAAAACTATCTACAGCTTCAAATTTAAGAAATAGTTAAAAGTTTGACGTCACTCTAGTTTTTGAAATGTGGGCATGAATTCTTTATTCAGATATTGTCCAGCTTTCTCAGCCAATACACTCACTCAGATGTTATAGAACATTGCCTTTTACATAGAATGTTGTCATGACCCTTAGTAGATGTTGACTTACTTTCCCAGCCAATGAAATCGCTTCAGGCACGAGAAACTAGATCAACATTAAAGCCAGTTAGAAAACTCTATTTAACTTCTAACATAGTACATCAGCAATATTTCCTAATAACTGAGAAACATCAAATATGTGTAAATATTTTTTGTCATAGAGGACTGTAAATATGCGGTAACTGTGTCTTATACCACATTCCAATATAGATATTTAAATTTTATATTTGTATAATGACGATATATAAATTTCAGCTGAAGAAAGTGAAAAGTAGTAAAAATTCTCAGTTTTTCGTGAGTATTGTTTTTTTAACATAAAATCGTGAGTATCGTTTTCTTAACACATTATCGTGAATATCGTTTTTCTTAACTCATTATCACGAGTATTGTTTTGTCGACATGAGTATCTTTTTTTAACACATTATCGCCAGTATCGTTTTCTTAGCAAATTTTGCTTGAAGAGAGAAAGAGAGAGAGAGAGAGAGAGAGAGAGAGAGAGAGAGAGAGAGAGAGAGATTATCAAGTAAATTCAAGTAGAACATGCTATCAATTAGTTTGTTTGCAGACGCTTTAATCCGTTTTGTTTTCAAAGGAATAACGTTGGATAACTTTGGACGCAGTCTTGAAAAAGAACCTAAGAAAATAACAACACAAATGACATTAGAGGACACTTTCTTACTTGTTGTTTTGTTTAAGTTTCTCTACTTCCAACTCTGTCATTCTCTCTTCGTGTTTCATTTTGTCCCGTTCATGATCTAATCTTTGCTTTTCTAGATCCAGTTTCTGATGTTCGAGGGTCAGTCGCTGTACTTCAGCCGATTTTTCTATCTTCTGATTCTCGTGGTTTTCTTTTATAAGGTCATGCTCACGTTTATGTCTGTTTTGTTTCATAAAAAAAGATAATTTGGATATAAACAAGACCAACTGAAATACGCGTTTTAACCATGTTCCGGTCCACATTTAATATAATTTTGGGAAAGCAAGAGATCGAACCTATGGGAGAAATAGAAACATACTACGATGAGAATTGGAAACGAATGAAGAGTGTAAGACAGAGAACATATAGACAAGAAAGAGAGAAGATAATTAAAGAGAAACAAATAATGGAAAAGGAATGGATATGATGGAAAAGGGAATGCGAAGAACGAAAAACAAAAATACTAAAGAGGCGGAGAGAGGTGAAGAAAGGTGAAGAAATGATAAAAATGTAACAGGACGAGAAAAATATGCAGCCAGTTCTGGACTCGAACCCTCTACCGTCTGAGCTAACCGAACTGCTTACATGAATGCCTCTTCTAGTAGGTTACGTACACACTGTGGCAAAGAAACATAGAAAGCCAATATATAATGGAGAAGAAAGAGAAATTGAAAATGACTGAGAAGTGGTAAAGAATGAGATGAAACATGGGAAGAAGTAGGGAGTTAATTTGTTTGGAGGTTTTCGCCTTTTTTCAACAGTATTCCAATCACATAACGGCGGTCAGAACAGTATATCAACGTTCTTCATTGGGTCCAGTACTAGGTACACTTCACTTTATCTCTGCACGTTACGAACTACTTACCCAATATTTAGAGTTCGGAGTCTCATGGTCGTAGATGAGTGAGAGAGAGAGAGAGAGAGAGAGAGAGAGAGAGAGAGAGAAAGAGAGAGAGAGAGAGGGAGGGAGGGAGGGAGGGAGAGAGAGAGAGAGTTTGGTGGATATACATTACTTTTCTTCTTCCATCCGGTTGCACTGCACCATTTCGTTATCGGAGCTGTGACTATGCCCCAGGTTACACATGTAATATCCCATTATTAAATGACGAGCCATGTCTGTTGTCAAGATATTCTTAAAAGAAAATAATAAACCTAAAACATGTGTTCATATATGATAATTACGATTTTTATCGAAATTGTATTTTTTTTATTAATCTAAGCATAAATGATCATGTGCACATATTAAGTGTAGCTGGCATTGATTTTACAACGTATACACGGAGTTTATGTTAATTGTAAATGTATGTGTGGATTTGATTGGCGGTTTACTCGATGCGCACCTGGTCTTAATTATACTTATAATGCTTTGAACCCCAATCAAACCTCAACTTAAAGTTCCTTTTAATCGATTACAATTTGACAAGAAACCAGAATTATCGTTCTTTACATTCACCAAGGTTATCGTCCTTTCTCAAGGGGAAGCACCTGCTAAACACAGTGCCGGAATGTTGTTTCAAAAGCTGGTTAAAATCTGCACATGTACCCAAAATCGAAACAAAAATCACTTGACCAGTTTTTGAAACAATGTTTCGACCAAATGCGCGTAACGTAGTTTTTCCCCATCGTTTCTGCTTATCTTGATAACTTGCAGTCAACAAAATCAGAATTCTCGTTCCTTTCCGTAAGGAGTACAGAGTAATTGTTCCTTACTCTCACAAGACTAGTCGCTATTTACACTCACATGTGGGGTTGTTCCTTACACTAACAAAAATCATCCGATCATACAGTCGACAGAATTATAATTTTTTACAGTCATCCGAATTATCAATCCTAACATTCACTGAGTTATTGTGTATTACAGTCACCAAAATTAGAAATCTTGTTCCTAACTGTCACAACAGTTATCCTTCCTATAACTCACAAGAGAGGTCGCTATCTAATGGCAATTGTTCTTTATTCTCCCAAGAATTAACGTTTCTATAGTCACCAGAAATAGCATCCCTTGCAGTCGTCATAAGTACCATTTTATTGTTCCCTTCACTCTCAAGAGTTATCGTTTCTTGCACTCACCAGAGTTACCGTTCCTTACTCTCACCAAAGTTATCGTTCCTTACACTCACCAGAGTTATCGTTTCTTACACTCACTAGAACTATCGTTCCTTGCTCTCACCAGAGTTATCGTTTCTTACAATCACCAGAATAATCGTTCTTTACTGTCACTGGAGTTATCCTTCCTTAATGTCACCAGAGCTATATTCCCTTACTCTGACCAGAGTTATCGACTCTCGCCAGAGCTATCGTTCCTTGCTCGCTCCAGAGTTATTGTTCCTTACTCTCACCAGAGTTATCGTTCCTCACACTCACCAGCGTTATCGTTCCGTACTCTCACCACAGTTATCGTTCCTTACACTCACCAAAGTCAGATTTTCTTACCACAGTTATCGTTCCTTTCTTTTACTAGAGTTATCGTTCATTGTTCTCACTAGATTCATGTCTTATAAGCACGCACATGGGAGAAGAAGGAGTGACATATTGAAGAAAATAATATTTGTACACTAGACAGAGTCGATCATGATCATGCAGTTAAACTATCTAAGAATTGTTTCACAACCGATGTTAAAATAAATGTGTTTAAAATAAGGCAGATCCCCACTCCACCCCCTACCCCCCACTCGGAGGCGGGAGGTCGAATGTTCGAATCCCGATGGAAGCACTTGGATTTTTCCGATTGGTCACCCAACAGTTTTTAAACCGAATACGCTATTTTGGAACGTCATTCTATTTTTAGATGGCATCTGCCGTATTAGGGATGACAGCACATTATCTGTTAGATAACTTGTTAGAACACAAAATATTCAATATTATAGGACTAGTCTAACTATAAATAGAATGACGTTTCACACTAGCGTATTTGGTTTATACTCTACGTTGCTGTTATATATTTTATTATAATCAACCGCTACACATGACATATATAATGTGATCGGTGAAAGCTAAACATACTTTTAATTATTCATCCAGGAGTTTTCCGTGGCCGAGTGGTCTAAGGCACTGAGGAACACTTACCTCTTACGTCCTAGAGTCACTTTCAGCCCTTCTTTCACCAATTGATACAACTAGGTTCCGCTCATACCATACACCGTGTTAAACATGGCGTTTAACCAAATTCAAAAATATTTCACTAACAACTCCTATATACAATATAAACATACCGTGTACGAGTTTACGACACTATTAAGGGAATTTAACTAGTCCATGGAGTTAAAGGAGAAGCCTTGATTTTATTATTATGAAGTTTTGAATATAGTGGTAACATTTTGAACATATTATTCTAGTTTTGAATGTTTGTATTCACGTCTATGTTATATTTGTGTATTCACACATATCATATATTTCTATATACTATATACAGGATCATGCACAACACTGAATCATAGGGTATTCTATATAAATCAAAAAATCAATACTAGCTCGCCGTTTTCACTTATCGATATTGGCTTATAATGACGTATATACGACTTTGCCTATACATTTTTTAATTGTGTGATATGAACATTTATAAATGTTTTATACATAAACTAAAGTTGTAAAGAGTAAACTTCAGCAATACTTTTATAAAACAGCTTTTAATGATATTGTAATACAATCGATAGTCTATGTTTAAGGATACATGACACATTTGGAAAATTTTTATTCAACGCTGTTTTTGAAATTTATTTACCGTACAAGGTGCAAATCTATGCTGGCATTAAATTCGTTTCTATTTTGATAAGGGACATAACTCTGGAATTATTATGTCTGAAAAGTTTTGTTTTTTACCACTAATTTATGCCTCACACTTTTGTTTTACATCTTATTAATGTTAGTGTTAAGAAACTATTAAGATTATAAAAAATACAAATCTCAGTTTTATTTATCTTCGCCTGTTTCAATCATACAGTGTATAGTTGAAACTTGTTTATTTTACTTCGGTTCTTACCACTTAGACAAATCACGCACGAAGTTAAAACTGATTAACAAAAATATGTTTTACATATTTTGATGGTTGACTTCACAAGGATTTCGTTTTCTTGATTATATTTAGGTCGACTTTCGAAGAAAATAAAACTATTGTACCCGTTCCGGCATTTCATGACATATTCATATCTTAGTAACCTTTACTCATGCATCAATGAAACTTTATGTGTGTATACTTACTTACATAAAGGGATCTGAATAGGACAAGCTTTATATTTAGAAAATTTTGGTAAAGATTGGTCCACTACCACTAACAGGATTCACAGGGACAAGTGAGATAACTTAGTTTGCCTTTTGTAGCATTATATTCCTTTTAATACTTTTTGATTTAAGTTTTACAACAAGTTTACAGCTCGTCAACTACTTATCATATATTAATGAAATATCTACCCCACTACCATTGTACAAGTATGCAAGTGAGATAACTCTGTTTTCGGTTGAATTATTGTCCCTTTAACACGTAGAAATTTGATTTAACGTCTCACTACACAGTTACGACCCCTTTCCCCACACGGTAACATGATTCTTACGCTTAAAAACAAGGCCTATGTAATTTGGTTTTGAAATATTTTTAAAATGGTTCATAGTAGTTTTATAGGATTTCAACATATGCATGTATTTATGAGCATCTGAGGGTGTCACTGCACAAAACAACGTGGTCAACCTACCAGTTATTGTGCATTTTTATGTTGGTTTACATTCCTGCGATGGAAAAAAAACTTACGAAAAAATTCTATAAAATCTTAATATGAGCAAATTAAGCGCCAGTTTAGATCCAAGGCCGTTCAAACCATAAGAAAAGGAAAAGGGGGTCATATCCTCCTTCAATACGGTACGAGACTGAGTGGAAATGTTTCGAGATCGCAGCGCATGTTTCTTTATTGTTTGAATGAATTTGTTACAACCCTGATGACCTCAAGTATGAACACTTGTTGTTGCGTTACCGTTGTTAAAATAATGTATTAATATTATTACTACTGTACAAAATAGGTAGGTTGTTATGGCCTAATTAAGTAGTGTCAGCTAGTACGTGTACATTGTAGTGATATAGGCTATATTTAAGTCAGGTAGCGTGGAATTGTTACAACATATTGATAAATCGATAGGAGCAACGTTTTTTAGATATTTTTACATTTTCATTCTATGATTAAAGAATATATTATCATTTTGAAGTTTAGTGCATCAAATTCCGTTAAGTATTAAGAAAGTTAGAATGTATGTGAATTTTATATTATGTTGTATTTAAATGTCTGATATATACAATTTTGACATAATCAGATCTAAGTAAAGTTGTATAAATTGTTCATATCCATTCCGACGGTCTAAAATTTAATACACATCCACGGTATTGAGAAGCGTTTTGTTAGAATATAGGCCGAGGAATTTGAGAACGTATTTTGACTTGTTGATACTGTGTTTACGATGAAGTGTTTGAGATTCACCATGTTAGAATTGATTGATATGTGTAATTAAGTTTTGTTGATATTCACAAAGTGAATAGATACATAATTGGTCTGTAATTGTTAATATTATAATGAGAAGTTATGTAGAGATATAATTGCTATGTTGAGATTGACAGAGGGTCGTATATGAGATGTTGTTTGAACTGCCATGAAACTGCAGATAGTAAGAGTTGAATGAAATGTTATCATATATTGATAAATCAACCATGAAACTGTTAGATGGTAAAATTTGAATGAACTGTTATAATGTGTTGATAAATCTACCATGAAACTATTAGATGGTTAGAAATGAATGCACTGTTATCATATATTGATAAAAATACCATGAAATTGATAGATGGTAAGTAACGCCATGTCATTACACATTTGAGTAACTAGTAAATCTGAGTAATTATCTTTAATTTGCATATATTGTATAATTGTATATTCGTAATTTTATTCATGTAAAATTAAAATTGTAAATTTTACTTTGTGTATGACTTTATTCTACCCTTGTGAGTTGTCGGCCCTTGGTCATTTTGCTACAACTACTATTATTATTATAAAATAGTATATGTAACAGTTACATTTATTGAGCGTCCTTGTATTTTTGAATACAATGATACCAACAAGCTTAAACTATGTAAATATATACTTAAGTTATTTACAGAAACTATCCATAATTATTTAGATTATACAGAGGTACACAATGCAGATATCATTTTTTAAGCGTTCACGAACTGCACTGGACCTTCAGGATAACAAGTAATATGCATGTAAACATATTTAGATATTGGTTGATAAACCATAATAACATACACACATTTTTCAATAGTAAAATAAAATGTTAAAGAACTATTCAATTAAGGGGCACAAAAAGCCGTATTTTTTTTACAATGTTAAACTTACAAAATTAATACATATAACTGAAAATGTTCTATGATAACTTCATAAATAATTTAGATCTAATAAATATTGGTTTTGTATTTCAATTTCCAAACAATTACTTAACAAGTCTTAACATCTTCTCGGCCGAGTTAAAAGCAGGAAGTTAGTTAGAATTAACGTTTCAGACACCTGGAGAAAGTGTATGTGTGTAGGGGATTGGGGTTGAAGAAGGAAGGTACTTGAAATAACTCGATATCTGTGTCCCTTACATGTGAAAGTGGTGATTGTGGTAGGTGAGACTAAATTATTGCTCAGTGTCTTCGTTCCTATAGAAGAGGATAGGGAGGAAGGTATTATAGAATAACTCGGGTGAATGTGTCTTTTAAAAGTATTTTAAGGATGAGGGATGGGACTTATTGTTTGTCTGATGTCTGTTCAACCTTCTATCCTTCCGTCTGAATGTTCCATTTATTCCCTATTTCTGGACTATGTCTACGAACATGAACCATTACAATAACAAAAAGGCCAAGGTCACAAGTTCACTTTAAATGTCATATGATTTTGTCCGACAATCCAGAACGTAACCTTTCGCGTATCAGATATATATTGGCCGCCAATGGGGGAATTTATCATACTTTACAGATATGTTATATAGAAAAAAAATGATGTATCGCAACAAAGAACTAAACCTAAAGGTCAAGGTCACATTTGACTTTAATGTATTGTTTACCTTTTGATCTCTTGTCCAGAACATACGCGTAATGTTTCTAATTTGGCTATACTTTTTTTCAATCAGCGGATTGTTTTATATTTCATTCATAAAAATGTTCTCCCCGGAAAGTTGTTTTAACTTTCATAATTTACATGATAAATTATGTAATCTGTAGCGCTCTCGTGGTTGCATAGATTTAAGAACTCGTTGAATTTACCAGCACACATTTTTATTTAAGTATTATTACAACTACCCAGTAATATAAATAATGTTCCTGTAACGTTTATGCATTGTGTTCCAAATATAAAGCAAGTGTATTAAGTTTTGAAATCCCGTCATTTATAAACCAAACTATCAGAAATATTCTAAAAATATTCCCACACTACTTTCCTTTTCTTTTCACTGCTCTTTTGCTCCGCTGCCTCCCCTCCACTGATACAAAACTTCACAGGTTTATATATGGAAACAACGCCACACTAATCGAATGTTGCAATTTGTGTCAAAGAAAGAGTAAACAAACATAATTAATAAACAATAAAACTAGTATGAACATAAAGACTAAAAAATACAAAAGTTGCGAAATGTACAACATAGAAATTTGATTAACCTCAATAATGTATATTTAACTCGAAATAAACTAAACTTAAGTTTATAAAGCTGTTTATAGTTAAAAAGAATGTAAAATAATTGACCACGTGTTGTTGATAAACAATTAACAAAGTAATTATCTAACCTTTTCATCTACCATACATGTATGTATTAAATCGTATGCATGGAACTTACACCAACATTATCCGGGTATCATATTGGTCGTATCGGTGTAATCATGGTAAAGTATACAATATTGTTTATTACTTATGGCATTTACACTTTTACCAGACCACGTGCCAATCTATGGCAATTGCTATTCAAAAATGATATTGTTCAAATCAAACGCATGAGTAGCAATCACGAATTTGGAGGCATAGTTTAAAAAAGTCAAGAGGTCAAACAATATTTACGTTGAATTATTTACATACACGTTATCAACATTTAGAAAACGAATATATTAATTGGGAAAAATCGTTTTTAGAAACATACAGAGGATTGTGTATGTCTGTTCGTTCATTACATGATATATTTGGTGAGCATTTTATCATTTTTGCCAATGTAGTGTTTTCAGAAAAAGGTTCCATCTCAATTGTATACCAAGTGTAATTTCATGGTAAAACAACTTGTTATTCATAAGATAGGATTCAATATTATTCTGTTATCTGAAAACATTATGACTCTTTTTCGCTGTATTCTCCAACTGCTCATTCAATGAGACAAACAATCTCCGTTGCTTTTCACTTATCAAACATTTTTAAACAGGAACGATGATTTATATATTTACTACATGGGTATTACACACAATGATACAGATATAGCAAATACCAATGGTTGAAGATATTATTAATGTTTATTTGTAGATTTTACCAAAGCGTTAAATGAATCATGCACTCTTATTTAATACTCTTATTATGACAGATCGGATATGGATTTATTCAAACTTAACCAAAATTATAGTTTCCAGAAACGACAGTTATTTAAGTAGAAATAATATACGTTCATGGGCTTATACATTATATGAACACTAATATAGCCGAACACAAAATATGATTACCGTTCAAAGTAAAACATCCGTAATTTCTATAAACTTTAGATATATTAGATATTTTGATCACCACTGTAAAAATTAACCGACACTTTAGTCATACCAATCCTTACATATGGACCCGAGTAACGGGGTTTGACTACGCGACACTAATTGAAAACTTACATAATCAAGAATTAAAATTATTCAAGAATACATTTCACGACTTTTCAATAACTTTTCAAGAGGTGATCGTGGTACGTTTCTATTGTTTTTGAGTTGTTATTATAAATGTGTTAAGTATTGGTTTCGTCTTTTCAAAACGAACAATTTAATATATCTTAAGCAATGCCATATTATGCTACGCCATTTAGATGAAACTCTTAGGGTAGGTAACATGGGAAAAAAGTAATATGATTATTTTTTCAATAAGGGTTTGTTTCGCTTGAATATTTGTCGAGAACAATTTATTTGTTTCAAGATTTAAAAAATGTGTAACAAATTGAGCCCTTCAAAAGGACACGTTGATATTAACGAATCAAGAAAAAACTATCCATCATAAGCACTTTTAAACGCACGAGAACGTCAAAAATACCTTACTTTGACACCCCCCCCCCACCCTGTATTATATAAGATTGCACTTTCCAAATCTTAGTTTTCTAAAACATTCGTTACTGTTTGAAACTGAGATACATCAAATGTTGCTTAATGTGTCCATAGATTATGTTTTTATGCATTTAATAAGAAACAGCAGTCTTATTAGAAGTTGCCATGACATGTGTTTTTTATAGTCATCTACGTAACCAACATCTTGCCGATGCTATTAATTATAATTATAACATATATCACAAAAGGTATTAGTTTTACAATTAAATAAGCACAACCAATTTATTCGAAGCTGCAATGTTTGTATTTGAGATATTTAATTAATAAAATAGTACTTTTGCGCCAATTTAATGATTGATTGATTGAATGTATAGCGTCAGTAGTATGCCATCGAGGGCTAACAGGCGAAGCTCCAAGTTAAAACATTAATGATGAAAATTTAACAAGCTGAATTATGTATTTATCATTTCAAAGTGAAAAAGAGGCATACATTCCATATAAGTAACATGATGCAACACTCTTTTTGTTTAGTTATATGATAATATGCAAATTGTATAAAAAAAACAAATACAAAAATACTACAAAACTTCACCCCCACCAAAAAGCACAATGATAGATGATATTTACAGGACAAATTCGTTCAAAGCATCTTATAGATGCAATCAAGATTAATAATTATGACAATTATAACAATGTTGTTCATGATATTTGTAAATACATTATACAGGTAAAGAAACAAGTAATTTTTACAAACACACACTAATATAAACCAAATTTTTCGTAATATGTTTGCATTGTGTTCCAAATATTAAGCAATTTTATTAGGTTTCGAAAATTTGTAATTTATAAACCAAAATATCTGAAAGATTCTTCAAAGTTTCCATACTGATCTCTTGCTCCTCTGCCTCTCCTCCACTGGTATAAAACTTCACATATATATGGGAACAGGGTTACAATAATTGAATGGTGCAATTCTTGTGAAATAAACATGTGATAATATAGCAAACGAACATGATAAATACACCATACAACTAATATGAACATTCTGACTAAAACATACAAAACATGCAAAATATACAGCATAAACATTTGATTAACCACACTATTGTATATTTTTACTCGCTATGTTTATAAAACTGTTTCTATATAAAAAGGCTGGAAGTAAATAATTAATTCAATGCCGATATAATATAAATATATTTACATTGTTTTGTACAATACAGGAATATATTGTACGAGTACGTATTGTGGTGAAAGCAATACTGGACGGGATATATCGGGTTCAATACGATTTTCGTAAAAAATGCGTAAGAATATAATATATTCTATTGTTGTACAAAACAATGTAAAAATATATTTTTATTCCATAATCTAAATGAATTGATCGAACGAGTAAAGAAAGATCTTTATAAATAAGTAAATATCAGAGATCTTAACATTAAACCAAGACAGTATCTAACGTTTGTATCTACGAAACGTGTTTGTATGAAATAGTATGTATCAAACTTGCCGACATTATCCGGGTATCAGCTTGGTCGTATCGGTGTTATCTTGGCAAAATGTGAATCCATGAGTATGCAATATTGTTATATTACTTTTATAACATTTCCGCTTTTATAATGTGTCGATAACGTGTCAATTTGTGACAATTGCTATTCATCGGAGAAAAAAAGTGTCCAAAGCAAACGCATGTGTCATCAATCACCAATGCATAATATAAAAGGTTGTATGGAACTTATGTGACACAAATTGAAAACAAACATACTCAATTTATATTCGATAATTAAAATTGTTCAAGATACATTTGACGCCTTTCCAATTTTTTTTCAAGAGGTGATTGAGTTACGTTTCCATTTTTTATAAATTGTAATTGTAAATGTGTAAAATATTGGTTACGTCTCCCAAAAAAACGACAATTTAATCTATATAAATCAATGCCGTGTTATGCTACGCCATTTAGATGAAACATGGGAAACAAAGGTCAAACATTACTTTTTCAATAAGGGTCTGTTTCGCTGAATATCAAGACATTTGTAGACGATTGATCTCAAGATTAAAAAAAACACGCGACAGGTTGCGCCCTTCAAAACGTCACGCTGATAACAATAAATTAAGAAAAGCTATATATTATCAGATTTTATAAACGCAAGAGAACGTCGAGAAATACCTTTCTTCGAAAATCCCTTTGAACTATATAAGATTGAACTTTCCAAACATTCGTTCTTTGTTGAAAATGGAATACATATAATGCTGCTTATAATATGTTCACATATTATGAGCACTATCAAGGTATTCAAGCCTGCAATGTTTGTATTTAAACTGTTTGATAAAATAATATTTTAACTCCGAAGTTAACTTAAAATGATGTTAAATTAACAAGCTAAATTGTGTTTTTAATATTTGAAAATGAAACAGAGGCACTTGTTCTATATGAGCAACATGATACAGCAATATAAACGTAACCACTGCTGTTGTTTGGTTATATGATAATATGCAAACTGTATAAAAAACAAATACAAAAATACTACAAAACTTCACCCCCACCAAAAAGCACAATGATAGATGATATTTACAGGACAAATTCGTTCAAAGCATCTTATAGATGCAATCAAGATTAATAATAATGAAACTTATAACAATGTTGTTCATGATATCTGTAATACAGGTAAAGGAACAAGTAACATTTGTATTTCGGACGCCCATTCTGGTGTCCAAACAAAATTCTAAACATTATTAAAAAATCACGTTGACCATGTGTTTAAAATGTATTATGTGTTTGGTAAACAAGTTACATGTACTCATATATAGATATGAACTATTCAGCTAATAAAAATGAGGGGATATGCACCAGAGAAAATGAATATTCATTTTTCATTTTTTAGATTACATAATAATAAGACAAACCTCCTATATATTCCTATAAATGCCTGGAGTAGCGAATACTGTCGTTAAATCTGTAGCAGTAATACTAGCACTTATTGAATATTATTGTGGATAATGTAATGTTTAAATCTCAAATGCCATATGAATAAGAGATAACAAATACTTAAATCATGTAACAAATTTGAACTTATTAAAGAGGTCAAATTTATAAGATTTCTGTTTTTATAATGTGCATGCAGTCGTATTCGTCATCTCTTCTTCTGTATGTATGCATTGTACTCGATTACGCTTTGGCGGCTATATCTTTTGTGTTTTGATGGTATTATATTTTCTTATTTGTTTTTGTTAATGTTATATATCGACAAACTAATTGTTTTCTTTCCACATATGTGTATGGTTACAAGAATAAACTCAACAAATAAATGACATTGAACGAATAATTTACCAAAAAACCTTATGAAATTAAATATTTTAATTAAAATAAATAATTTTGGAAATAAATGAAAATAAAATGTCCAAAGGTGAAGAGATAAGGGAAGAGATGATGAGAGAAAAGGAAATAGAAATAGATTAATTTTATATTTAAAAACATTCTTCATACACTGAAATGAAGGTAAAATCATATATATTTAGGAAAAACAACATCACGGACAACAAACAAGCATTCAAACAAGGAATAAAGAGGCTACGACCATATATACAAAATAGTAACCTCGGTTTGCTGCTTGGAATTTTTGATGTCAAAACTTCCACTAGGTAAGTCTAAACGCTGATTATAGATGCAAAAATAAAAACTTGCTATGTTCTGTAACTGACAGTAAATCTTGTGTAAAGAGAGCGTTTGAATAAATGTTTTCTTACAAAATGAGAGAACAAAATAAAGCAAACGTCGTTATCAACAGCTCATCACATGTCAGTTCATATAAGTTTGGAACTAGGATTGAAGTTATTATTTTTCCTGTGATTTTATCGCCGGATCATTGGTATCCATTCTGCAAGTGGCGGTGTGAAACGGGGAAGGTGGAGAAGATTCAGTTCGTTGCCTCTTCGTTGGCTGGGTAGGTAACGCATCTTTGTCATTTTCCCGTTTTTGACGAGAACTCATGACTCTGAAATTAACAATGTACCATATGTATACAACCTTGAAACACAGCGTTAGCACAAAACCTGGTGAAATTAACCACACTATGGTATCCTCAGCAATTACATGATCCTGAAATGGTCAAAAGAAGCCATTGAACTGGTGGACCAGAATAAAACGTATCCGTTAGGAACATAAAAAAAGTGATTTAATCAGAATGTACACGTATGGCGGAAACATGACATGGCTGATCCAATCAAATATAATTATATATAAACTTTCCAGAATTCTATAATATTATTTAGCCAATAGTTTACATGGAGGTTCCGAAATAACATGTATATATAATGCCAGAACAAATTGTGGTTACTTCTAACACCTAAAACATTAAACAAATAGGTACCACCCAAAATCACATATACATAGCAATTTGGGCTAAAGAAAAGTTGGTCGCAAAATATGAACATTAAAAATGTATAATAATATTTACGTATACAACTGGGTTACGGCTTGTCCGAGCCCAGAATGACATGCACTCACAAAGGGTGAAAGCACGATTTAAGTAAAATAAGTACATATGAAAATACAAACGTATAGCAATTGTGGCTCGGCTACAACATGGCCACTCGTAATACAGAAACATACAGTAATGGCAGCGAGTGCTATTAAGAAGTACACTAAACCAAATTGCTAAATATCACCTTAAGGATAATATCAACTATTTCCTTACAGTGTCATAACAGTTTTGTTTTTGTGTTGCAATATGTTTAATGAAATAGTAACACACAATAAACTATAAAACGTAACAATTTAATCGGTTAAATTTTATTTAAAATGTAAAAATATGTAATCAAAGGGTCAAATATGAACGTCACAATTATCAGAAGCACGTATGACCTCCGTTGGCGCGTATAAAGGTCTTGCAACGCTAGCGCATGTAGTTGATATAATTCATGGGAAATCGTTGTTGTATACGATTTCATGTGTTGGTGAGGTCCCTCTGAAGTTCATGTACATGTCTAAACAACCTCCTGATCCGACGGTCAAGCTCCTTCCACACGTGTTCAATCGGATTGACATCGGAACTGCAAGCTGGCCAGTCTAACGTTCGGATGTTGTTGGCCCGCAACATTTGATGAGTAGTTCGGGTCGTATGAGGAGGGGCATTCTCCTGCATGAAAATCATGTCTCTGTTGGCATGCACATATTTAATCAGTACCGGTTGTAAGACTTTCGCTTGGTATTTAGATTACCATCAATTGATTTTCCAATAAAACACGTGTCTGCACATCTTTCTCTCCGACGGCAAAATACACGTGTTCTGCCTTCGGATCTAGTGAGGCAAAATCGAGACTCGTCTGTTACTTAAATGTAAGCCCAGTCTGCCCGATTGAAACGCAGGTAGCATCTCGCCAACTGAAGTCTGACCCGACGGTTTCGAGCGGTAAGGATAATGCCAACAAAGGGCCTTTGAGGACTGAATCCAGACAATCCCGGAGAGTCTGGGCGCTTATCGGTCGTTGATATATCTCAAGTGTCCGACGAGAAGTGTCTGTAGCCGTCAATTGTCGATTCGGTAGGTGTGTCAGGAACATATGGTGGTACTGGTCGCCGCGTCTCTTTCGTCGGCGAGGCAGATCAGCAACGTTTTCAACAAGATCGTCCGGTGGGTTCTACTGAATTGAATGGAAACCTGAAATGATGCATGTAATTAGTAAAATAAGGCAGCTTAAAGCGCCTGCATTTGAAGGTTCAGGCTGAAAATAAAAGTTGACAATAACTTTTCATACAAACTGTATTGGTGTATTTTATTGCCATTTAAACAACCATAGCGTACAAGTTTAAATTATAAATTTAAAGGTGTTATTGGTTACCATATCAGTGTTTTTCCCGAGATGGATAAATAGCTGTGTATAGGGTACGGTAAAACTTTCCAAATTTATAAATTAAACTATACAGTCAAATTTCATTACTGGATGTAGAGACAGTAGCATTCGCGACGATGCGGATAGCATTGATGTCGATGACAAGAACGCTGATAACGATTTCTACTGACAGATGTGCGGAATTCTAGGTCAAATCAATAAAAATAATGTACAAAATAAGCAAAACAGGGAAGTTATAGGTACCTGTCGAATGGATATCCCAGCAAGCAGCATGTTTTTGGAAAAAACATATCGATTTATTTAGTAATAAATAAAATATTAAAAAGATAAAAGTTGATACTTAGCAAAATTGTTAAGTGGACATCGCGGTGTCATATAGAAAAATACGTCTGAGTTACGACTGCTTTTAAATACATGTATAATCATATAAAACTGCCATCTGCTCGAAAACAACATAACACCTAAAAGATAAACGTATAACTAGGCTTAAATAATTACTGTTCTCAATAGTTACTTGTAGCCGACAAACATTGGCGAGCTGAAGCATGTCTCTTCCATAAAATAAACAGTAAATAAATATGATTATAGCCAGTCGCAATGATTGGTAAAACGCCACTGGTCAAATAGGCTCGGTGTGAAAGATAAGTGTTTTTTTCTCCGAAAATGGGTCTTTGATGCCAGCATGGATTTCTTATAGCGTATGAAGGGTGAAAACATATATTTTGCGTTCGAATGCGTGTAAATGTTAAGAAAATGAATCGAGACACACCACTGTTATTGTCCTTAAATAGCACTACAAATATCTTTCTAATCAAGATAATGGCTGTAAAATACCATCATATTTATCATTACATTCGAATAGAAGTTTGACAACGTTTTTGTGTGTCTCTTAAAGTAGCACAAAAATATCACCGAAAGACTGTAATGTCCATGACCAGCAATCGTTCCGAATCTATCGGAAATACGGTTCACTGCGGTTAGTCATACATATTCTTCACAATACGAGATTGGGTCATATCCTTAGCAATACGTCGTATAAAGTTATGTCCCATGAGCACAACACAACGCTCACCGATCTGCCATTTCGAAGTTTAATTGACAATTTTCCAATGGTTTCTATATTGCAACTCTACACCTATTTAACCCTTCTCTATTAGTTGACGTAGTAATAGCCCAAAAACATATTCCTGGCATAACTATTCTATATTTCTGTTCGAAAGAAGCTGATTGAAATATTACACATGTTATCATGATCTGATTAGAAAGAGTGCTTCCCGCCAATATTGACGTTGACAATGTTACCGCGAGAATCATATGTGTTTTAAAATCCATGTTCCGTGTTATACGCATGCTCTTGCTAAATTAAGTTCCATATATACTGACCTGTCATGGAACTAGACTTGTGATTGTTTGTCAGAAAGCGACTACGTAAACTACCCCCTGACACTCTGGCCATAACTTAAGCTGATACTTTTTATATATTCACTAACTGAATTGGAACTTAGATATAACAGTATATTTTATATTTTAACACATTTGCTGTGATTTTATTGGCTGGTGCTCTTAGATTGGCGGGTATTAAAAACTGAAGATACCGTCGGTAAAAATGTATCTCTACGTCGTTTGTTTACAAAGTCATCGACATCAATGTAAACAGTAGTTAAAAATATGTTTTCCGATTTAATTTACTATTTATTTGTAATTTTTTACAAATATAATGATGTATTAAATATTTGGAATAGTTTGGCAATTTAGTTTGATTTGTACCAGAAGTATATCTGGAAATAACAACTAGATATTCAATACCATAGCATGCCAGTTTTATATAAAGGTGGTTTATGCTCAAAGGCAAAGTTAATAGTAGGGTGAATGTTTATTAATTATCCGTAGATAATCCAAAGTGCTGTATAAGTTTAATAGGGTTACGCATTACACAGCTATGACACAAGTTGATAAGTCTTGGGCAAACAGTTTCATAGAAAATGAGCCTAATACAAAAACCTAACATTATCTATGTCAAATCAATAACTTATATAGGTCAACGTTATTGATAAAAAATGCTGGATGCTTTTTGGTAGTACTACCATAAAACTATGGACACAATTTAATGAGTTGAACGCAAATAGATAACACTAGGTAAGCTACATTAATTATTCGTAAACGTCAAGATCATCTGAAAAGATATCTTCATTGTTTTGAGTTGTATTTTCACAGACTGTCCTTAATATTGTCTCATGAATATGCATATCTACACCAGAACGAGGCAAGGAACAAGTCATAACTTACAGCAACACTTGTGTCCATAGAGATGACATTGATATCTCTGATAGTAATTGAGATATTAATCTGATTACATCTGTTTATTTAGAATTTGTTGACAGTTCAATTAATGTAAAGGTCAAACGACCATATGTAACTATTGATTTAAGCATTTCATGATTTGCAGAGAAAACAATAATTGTTATATATAATACTATGTTCACATGTCAATAAAACTATGTTTATAAAGAGTAATACGGTAACACAAATGGTTTTACTTCTCTTTCCTTGTTAGAAATAAGAGTATAACATAATTTGTTAATACATGTTTTTTGCATTAATCAAATAAAATATAAATGTTTTTAAAGTTTGCATTTATTTTAAATAAAAACAAAACAACAACATATTTAAAATTAATTACAATAATATGTAAAAGGTATGTTAACATGATTACTTACATTGCCATGTGGTTCTCCTTTTCTATTTTGCTTTATACAATTTCTCTATTAACACAGATTCCTTATTATTTTCATGGAAGTCAAATGAAGAATCTGATCTGCTATATGATATTCAAAATGGAACAACACAATCTTGTCAGATCTTAAAACATCATAAGTTGATATGGGCGTAGCTTTTTTCCTATGTAGTTATAGTCGTCTGGTAATCAGCTGGTAGTGTGATGAGCTCTTCGCCTCGTTCTGATAATAGAGTGTCTGGTATGCATATAATTTTAGAGAGGCATTATCTATAGAAATAATCAGGTGACTTTAGGCCAACCAGTTTCTGAGAAACGCAATAACATAGCGTTGTGTAGGCTAAATTATATTCCGTAGATTTCAAGGTCCATGTCATCCAAAAATGCTGCATTGTTGCCCATAACACCTCTTACAACCAGCATGGACCTAATTTGGCAACTCCATGACAAATGGTGGTGAGAAACGGAGCTAATCGTAAAAACGTAACGTAGTGCAGGCTTAGTTGTTAATCCGTAAAGATCAAGGTCAAGATCACCCGGGAAAAGGCTGCATGGTTTTAAGTATTAACGCAACTATGGACCATATTTGGTGGCTCCGGGGAAACAGTTTCTTAGAAACAGAGCTTAACACAATAATCTTAACGTTGAATGGTTTCTATAAAAAACTTCTAACATACTTACATTAACTCTATTTGGTTGTTGTCTTCGCCATTGTACGAATATATACCTCTTTTTTTGTTTTTCCAATACACCTTCAACATTTTCATATGATAATCATCAATAGATTTTGAAATGAAAAAATAATTACTATCATTAAATAGTTATTAAAAGAAACTTTTAGGTAACGTTAATTTAGGTCTGTCTGTCTGTCTATCTATCTGTCTGTCTGTTTGTCTGTCTGTCTGTCTGTCTGTCCGTACGTCTTGAACGGCAGTTGTGGGTTGCGTTGCCAGTACAGAATGGCATTGTGGGGTTAATTCCATTTTTACACATTTTTCTTTTACTTTTTTTCCATCTTTATTCATTCTTTTTTAGTGTCATTAGGGTTGGATCTCAAGGTTTGTGACATTAGGGTTAGAAAAAAAAGGTTTTGTTTTGTTTTGTGAAAAAAAAAGATGTTTTTATAAAATATAAAACCGCACCCCACAACATCACTTCCACCAGAACGTCCGTCCGTCCGTTCGTTCGTCCTAATATTCCTAATATTAAAAACGAGACTTGTTTAGAATTTTAATTTGACAAGGCCAGCCTTAAACTGATAGGCTAGTACTGGCTTAAACATAAATTTGGAGGCAATTCAAATATCTGATTGTTCGAGGAAAGGATGAGTTCTGATGACATAGGGTTCGAGAAAAAGGAACATTAGATTTTTTATTGGCATAAGAAATGTTAAAGTTAATAAATATACAGTATCGTCGATAACCGACATCCATGCTATAATTATGTGATCAATGATGCCCAGCAGATGGTCTAAATATTAGTACTTTATCATGATTATGTGTTCGTTGTGTCTTTGATCAACGAACTGTATATTTTCACAGATATAATTCCATCGTGATCTGGATGATATTTGTATTTGTTTCACAACACATATATAATACATAATGAGACTTAAATATTCCTAGTAAATAAATTACCTGTACTCTGTTAGATGGTAACACCGATATAACTGTACCCTTTTGATTAGTCTCAACATCTGTGTTACTGGCATCCCAGTGTGGACCTTAAAACAAGTATGTCCATAAACTAGAATATTATACATTTAACCGGTGTCATAAGAAATTATTGAAACGACAACTATTACATATACCATACCATTATGAATTAGAGATGTACGGTATTACTGGTATACCGGTGTAGTGTGGTTTAAAGTTGCCGTGTTACGAAGCGGTACGAAGACAAAAAATACTGTTACTTCGGCAGTTTCGTGAATATGGTAACTAAGGACAATGACAATAACAATGATAATGGCAAATGTTTTATAAAGCAATCTAGTCATCTGGTCTATAACACATCATTACATTTACATGTATATCATATATAGTGAAAAGTGACAACAGTGTAACAAATATAAAATGTATATTAATAGATAGACAAATTGATTTGCATTTGTTAAATATTAAGTGATTGGAAAATATATTTCTTTAATCAAAAACTTCAAAAACAAATTTACATAGTGTTTGTAATTTTTGTTCATTTGTTATACTCATTAATCTGTAAAATGAATTTAAATTCATATTAGTAATATTCATAATATTGAAAAGTTATTCGCTGCGTAAATCTTCATAATAGGAACATTTCATGCATACATGTTATTCATATTCAATTTCTCCAGCTGCACAGAGCATACATATTCTATCCGCGTTAGCAACATTATTGTGTCTTCCAGATTCTACATATAATTTGTGAACTGGTCATCTTAATTTTTCTAAGCAATTTTAAACATCAGAGGTATAGATAAAGTAAGATATTAAAAGTTTTTATAATGGACAGCTTTGTGTGACTAAGAGATATCCGATCACCAATCTTGAATAGCACACATTGTTTGAATAATGCAAAAAACAAATTTTCAGCATAAACTGAAATCCGGACGAAACCAAAACCATATCTAAAACCGAAATAATTAACATGTGTAGCCCTAGTCATTCTACCAACATCATAAAATTTTCATAATTGTTTAGGGTTTCTATTATGGTCCATACAGGTAAGCCTTAACCAATAATTTATGCATTTAAATTAGTAAGATCATCGTATCAAAAAGTTTAAACAGCTCCTGATTTTCAAAAGTTCCAACATTTTGCTGAAGTTTATAAACAGAAATAATAGATGTTTTACTTTGTACTGCTAATGTTGATTTAGCTTTTGACCAAATCAGTTTTGGTGTCATAATGAGACCTATATATTTATAACAAGAAACAATTTCAATATTATTCCCATTTGAATGTCCATGTTACATGACCTCTGAAGTAACCACCATTTCTAAAAACAATAATCTTTATTTTCTGTAGATTAACAGATATACCAGTTCTATTACAAAAACTTGAAATCACATTAATTTGCATTTGTAGTTGTCTAACTGTGCCAACACAGTTGGCCAAAACGTCTGCATAAAGAAGAGCAAATATATCATCAACCTCATAAGTTACACGAATTCCATGATTACAACTTTGTTTTAATTCATCTGTTAATCATTTATATATAGAGTAAACACTATAGTACTTAATTTACAGCTTTGTCGACAACCAATACTACGTTCATGAGTACAATCTAGATGGTTATTGTAATGATACATTAGGGTGAACAAAACGGTCTACGGCCTTAGACTAATATGATATCATTAGAATAATAACTTGCCCTATATAAAATAATTTAATAAATAACATAATATTAACTTTAAAATGTTGGCCGATTTGATGTTTTTAATTACTTAATTACTAAATTGAACTACAAAAATAAGACAAAATTTCTAACTAAATACATTATATCTTATAGACACAATGCTCCAACATCATCACAAAACTAACACAGATAGCAGCGTTTCCTTTCGATATATTTTTATTTCTACATTATTGCATAAGTTCCCTCTTTCTCAAGTCTAAACTTAATCTGACAGACCAGTTCTCCTTTACCCATCATCTTTCGTTTAAACTGTGATTATCACTATTAAACACCCACATACTCTTCAAACACATAGATCAGTATCAATCGACGACAGAGATATTTTTCACTAATTTACGGATACGCCTGAAATTGATCCCTATTGTGTTCAATATATAAAATATGCATACCATATAAAATTGTTTATGGCAATTTCACCTGAATATAGAATATAGAAATCTTAAGCTTTATACAATTAAAACTATGTTCATTAGGTTAAAACCGTTAATTTTCTATGTTAGAGAGTATTTTATGAGATTTGACCAAAACTGTATCTACGAGGTATGTCCCAAAAGTAATAGGACGACCCTGTCATTTTTGTATTTCGGGTGTTACATGCAAACCAATGGTATCAATGGATAGATCGACATCTTTTCTAATGTTATGAAAAATCAAATCAACTTTCAGCCATCATTAAGTTCATGCAAAAGTCACCATAGTAACGCGAGTTTAGAAGTACGGGGGACTTTGAAATAAGACGCCATTTAAAAAAACAACATTGACTTGAAAAGCAGATAACTTCCTCATAACTTCCTTATAAAATAACAGTGGACGTAATTTCAGATCATGTGCAAATGTTATTTAAAAATTCGACGTTATCGATAAACATTTGAATATTGTGCGCACTTTCGAAGGAACAAATGCAAATTTGAATAGTAAAACAATGGACAACGTCACGTCTAGAGTGGAAATTTGGAGTGTGGTAAAACTCTTTAACAGAAAGCATATCCTGGTGTCTTATTTATTGGTGGTACAAACGGGTTTCCAATGGTGAGACAAAAGTAACTGACCATCATCGATCTGGACGACCGAACTATTGTGTGGTTTTCCTGGGATCCAAGTCAGATCTTTATGAAAAGCGCTTTCAGTACCTCCGTACCATGTGCCTGAGTGTACATTCTGCGGTTAGGATCTATGAGTCATCATAGTATCGTTAACATGTACCAGTAGTGGGTACAGTACCACAAAAAATGTGTTTTGCACAGCGGTTCACAGTTCGAAAAAAGAATGACTTTCATTTGAATTTCAAATTGACGTCGCACAAATGACGTTAAACTCTCCCGTACTTTGTTACATATACATTTTGACTTGTCAAAAGTAATGTTAAATGGTGGTGTTCGATATTGAAATTTTGCATGTTTATAGTTTACATATTGAAAAGTATTCATGCCAAGTTTTGTTTGGATTGAAACACTAAAAGTCATATTTCTAAATGCGTCCTATTACTTTTGGGACATGCCTCGTATTTACACTATATCAAAATAATTGCACATAAAACCCACTCTATTTTAATTTCAAAATTGAAAAAATAATGTGATTTGGTCGAAATGATTTTGCTTTTAAATAATCTTAAACAGTCAAATTCAAGCTTATAATTACCTTTTCCATGACAATTATTATTATCTGCATGTAATTATGTATTAGTTTTAATTGAATACTAGATGTTAACATTTTTTTCGCAATTCTTGTAACACCTACATTTTATCGCAAATTTCAAGGACATGTATGTTGCTGAGGAGTAATTACAAAAGATCGCTACTGTAACATGTAATTCTTATTTCTGATATTGCATAATCATACATTAAGCTTAAATACTTGACAGTTTCATTAAATTTCATCATGAATAGGAAAACATGACAAAAAATATACAAATCGGCTTTAAGTAATAAAAATGAATAGTATTTCATAATTGTTTCTTTACCTGGTTTCACAGCACAACCAACAGCAATTTTAACACCTGCTGGAAGTATTCGGGGTATTTCTGGGTCTGTTGCAGGCAATACTTCGAAATTGCCACAATAATAGTTATACAACTTGCTGCTTTCACTTTCATCCCATTGCACCAATAACTGTCGTGCTGTTGCATTTAAAGAAGATGGTTAACCAGCCCCACAGAAACAACAAAACAGTGGAAACAAATAAAACAGAAAATAGTCATATATAAAGTTTATTTAAATCATCATCTGTTTTGAGATTATTTAGAGAATGGTACCGTTAAACCAGACTTTATTCTTTACGGCTTAATGGCTTTGGGCGCTTTCGTCTGACGACCGCTTGCCTCACACTGCTGTGATGTCAAGGGTTCAAGTTACTTGCAATGTTTATATTAATATCTATGAACTTACTTCCACCGTTAAAATATGGAAATGTCATATATAACCTGTCATTTGTTGAAAATGGTGTTAAACACAATTCATCACCGGATTAAAACTGAAACTTGTGGTTTCTATACTGTATTTACATCATACTAGCTCGACTCAGCTGCAACTGTTGTTCTCCGTTCTCCTGAGGTATCCTTCTAAAATATATCAATATTGAATTTTTATGAAAAAAATAAACTTACTGTCGAAATCACAATCAATTACAGTGCCGACATTTTGTCCGTTTGTATCGTTTTCATTCCACTCAGGACCTCGAATAACACGCGATCCGATTGGTAGTAGATTGACACCGTTACTTTGCATGTCCGTTTGTGTTTTGATCTGTTCACCAAGCCAACGCTTCGTGTCATCATCTAAATCCTTTCAAAAAAATTTTTTGTATAAAACATTATTTTATTATAATATCGCATTGCATTCGGTAATGACTTGTTCATCTAGCACGGATATAATTTTTGCTATTCCGACACTCAAGAAAATAGCGAATATGAAAGAATGTTCTTTGTTTGAATAGTGTCTTCATTTTTGTGCCATCGAGTGCTAACAGGTGACTTGACCAATATTTCCAAATACTGAAACGCACCCAGTTGCAAAATCGTCACTGGGAGCGTAAACCTGGCTTATATGTGCGTCAGCTGTCACATGATAAAACAATGCAGCTTAAGTAGAAGTATCCTCGCCAGAGTGATTTGTTCGAAATGCGACTGCACCCGCGTGTATTTTGTGGTAAGCCCATATGATGTTGCTCAATTGCAGAAAAAGACATCCTGTCCATCACACTAACGTTCATCTGCGAAACATAGATTTATTGAAGACAATGAAGGAGAGGCTTCCTACGAACAAAATCCAGTAAAGAAATTTAAGGATCACCGGTTTGTGTAACAATGTTTCTACGTTTTTACAACTGAAAGACCAAATTTACATAAAATGGGACTCAATTCAGGTATCCTGGAACTTACACTCGGAAATTAAATTTCATTGAAAAATGTCTGTTGATTAGAGTACGGTGACCTTTTTATAAGTACGTACATATTATCCTTATATGGAATATTAAAAATGTTAAAACAATTTGCGTACCACAGTACAAAGTAATAATGTTTAACATAGTATTTTAATAAAAAAAGAAATAAACTTACATCTGTCCGCTTAATCTGTTCACCAAGAGCAGAAAGCGCCTGATTAAAATTAGATTTCAGGCTTAAAAGGGTCTCCTGAAAAAAAAAATGACTAAATACAATGAATGATATGAATTGGTTGTCCTATAAGATTATCGATTTTAGAATAATATAAATACATTTATTTACTTACACTGATAGCTCAGAGCATGTATCAGTCATTCTTGAATAATTGACACAATGTAATATTAATTTTTTTTTGAAAAACAACTTTCTGCTATTTTGTCAATATGTTTATTATTTAATAGACAAATCCTTTCAGATTTAATCTGCAAAATTTTCCCTACACCACTTTTATAGTGTTAATTTGATAAACATCTGAAATACTGAGGTGAGACGACTGTTACGGTAGGTGAGAACGTACATGTTTAATGTATTTTGCTTACCAAGTAATCTGTGTGCTTTTAAATACAGAAAAACAAACATGAACACTATTTTTGAGTATGACATTGATGATAAAATTAAAACTTAAAAGTTCGTTTTGATCATTGCAATGTGGAATATAGCAAATGAACATTAACATGGTAGTTTGAACAAAATAGAGTTTTATTGAAAATGAATGTGGTTTTCATGTATAAAATGATAAAAAAAATGAAAAAGAAAAAAATCATAATTATCTACATACATGTAGTAATGCACTATCAAAGATAATGTATTACCATTAGAAATTGTCCTTTAATGGTTAAGTTATCAAGTCTTTTTTGTCAACATACATTTTGTTATGTAGGTGAGAATAAAAATGTTGTAAGATATTTCTTAATTTTAACCACAAGGAGTAGAAAAATACTAGAAGTATTCTACTCGTTTTGGAGTACACTCATTATTGATGTAAAGTTTAATGTGCCTGTTCTGCACGTGGTGCACATTCTATTAAATTAACAATCTATAGATTAAAACTTTAACTGTAGCTCCAATTTATCCTATAAAATGAACACGTATTGTAAGTGAAAATGTTTCTTCACATAAACAGGATAACAAATAGCATCATTTGAACACTTTTAATACATCCTGATATAAACACTGTCCAAGAGTAGCTCATCTGATAAAAATACAAGATGATACAACATGTGTTACATGGGTGATGCATTATCATACAAAGACATTGTATCATCTTTCATATATGGTAAAACCACCACTGCTTAAACTTTTCTGGAATGAATTTTTAATTAAACTTCGTTCGACTTCCTCTAGTTGGTGCAATCTCTTAGATTTATCAGTGACAGTCAGACTTTGACCACCAATAAAACCTTATCCTTACTTGCCCGAATCTCATCACGGTTTTGGGGGGATTTATAAGCATTGCCGCATTTGCCTGCCTTTGTTAAAAAATTAACTTGAATATCTTCTGTATAAATCTTGGTAATTTCTCCTATAAACCAGTCTTTATCATACACTGCTGCTACCCACTCTCCACATTTTGAAGTGCCCATTGTATCTTGTTTAGCCTGTTTCAGTTTGTATTTCTTTTTCATTGTCTGTGATGTATCTGGTGCCTTGGACTTCTGTTTGTTTACTTGTATCTCATCTCGTGATGGATTTTCAACTTTCTTGGATTTCGTTTTCTTCATATCGGTGGCTTTAGCAGACAATCGTTATATAGCATTTGCTGCGTTCTTGGTATTTGGACTATCCTTTACAAGTTACTTCGTTGTCTCTCTCTTTCCTTCTTTTTGTTTCCTTCTGTGTTAACTTCCTTTTGTTTCTGTCGCTCTGGGTTGGTTAGCGCCATTCTGTAATAATGTGTTTTCCTTTAGTATGACTTACATTTTAACATATGTTACCTATTTGTGTTAAAACAAATGTTTTAAACTATCATTTCTTATGAAATTAGATGTAAAACAATCCGAATTCAACTAAATTTGTTGTATTCTCTAAACCATTTAATGCGGGCATCAAAATTAAAAATGACCTCACCTACATAACATTTTCTCACCTGCATAACGTTTCAATGTATAGGCATTAGAGAATTCAGGTGAATAAATTGTAAAAATGTGTCTTAATATTACAATTGGTGTTAACACTAATAGATATATGCGGAGTTCACAGAATGCTTAATGTTTCCAGAACAGATTGAGTACGTTACTAAAGTGACGACCTCACCTACGTAACGCTAATGTATTATCTAATATGTTAGTTCTCACCCTTCTGTCCGTGTAAATGGTAATACAATACAATCTCAAACATGTAAAGTCAAAATAAATTACCCGCTTTGCATATTTAAGATATATCATAGGGTTTTCACAAAAGCTTAAAATAGTATCACCTACGTAACAGTTATTCTATTCAGGGAGAATTTTAGTGTGACACTGTTACTACTGACACTTGTTTAATTAAAAAACTAAAGGATTTCATTATGCAAAGTTTTTAAACAAATACTGACAATATCGTAATATTTTCTATCAAAATCGTGGTTGGAAATATATGCAAAGAAACCAACTTACCTTTATTGATAGAAATACTCCATTTTCAATTAAAAAAAACAGAAAGCAGACGGCAGTACAACTTCCGGCGACTCGGTGTGCTATAAAATTAGCTGTTCGGTATAATCAGGCGTATACTGAAACCGCATGTATACTCATATTATTTTCGTTACGTAGGTGATGCGTTATGTAAGTGTGAAAATACAGTTCAAATGTCAGTTTATGTCTTTAGGGTGTTACTATTTTTAATAGATCTGATTTTGTTATTACTAATATTGGTTACATTAACGTGCAGATCCAACAAATTCAATACAGACGTGTACATTATGCAATAAAACACCGTTACGTAGGTGAAGTTCGGAAGTGTGACAAATCTAAAAGAGAATTTAGAGTTGTACATCCACATAATTGTGGAGTAAAAGGTGACTTTAATTATCTGTTCGTTTAAATTTATCTTTTAACTTTGTAATAAACACGTTATGTATTTCCTAGTACGAGTTTTATTGATTTTAGTACTATCAAAGTACGTTATGGTAGGTGAGACAAATTTGGCGACAATATATATTTGACCAAAAATAAAATAACACGGTTCTTCTTAGCTATAAAAGTGATCAATATTGATTTTACATTGGTAAGTCATCTGAAAAATCATAACATTTACCTGGGATGTCATGTTTATTGATCTTAGACTGTTTGTTCTATTTTAGGAAGTATACCGGCGACAGGTGAAAACATAGTATTTTTTATTATATTTATATATTTATAGTTTAAACCATTTGCCCAAGTAAAGAACCAACTTGTCAAAAATCAACATCAAAAACATTGTATTAATAACATTATAATAAGAAATTATTTTATATTTCATATTTCAGTATCAAGAATCATTGAAAAAAGTCAGTGAATAGTCATTGTAGAGTTTTTTGGGTATTAGAATGAGCATCATGCAATCCTCAAGGGATAATAGGTTGTCTAGTTGAGCCATCAATCTTGGTAGGGTATATCAAAACATACTTACAGAATTATAATATGCTTATCATTACATCTCCGAACACGGGCATTATACCATGCGAGAGCAGTTGCTATTTGATATTTGAAAGAATAACTTTCAACTTGTTTATTATACAAAGATCAATTACGAGTTTTAATCAGGGTCTCTTATTCAAAATTAAAGAAAATGGTACACTACTAAATTGGTTGTCAAATTGTAATTGTAGTTATCTAAAAACACAGATCTCAAAGTGTTATTATCCAATAATCCGAATACAATATTAGGTTTATAAATACAGATGTTTCACAAGGAGGTGTCCTTGGACCTCTTTTATATCAACCTATGTTTACAAGATCGCTTATTCATGGGCGTTAGGATTAAAGGTATATAAATGCAGTTGCAAAAGACTTAATCGACCAATGACGAAATGGCAAGTTGAGGCATTATTCGTGATAGTGTATGTATGTGATAAAATCATATTTATGGAGTTGTTATACGATTACAAACGTCCGATGATGGGTATCACCTCCTAGGGAAAACTATTTTCCAATTTTATCCACCAAACTCTATAGGATATATATGTGTTTAAAACATATTTGTTAACTTTCATATACTTACAACTTTGCACATTGGCGCCATACGGCTTCTGGAGCATAAACGGATTGCCGGCTTGAGCCATAATAAATGAAAGGATATAAATGGTTTACCATCTTCGTGCAATTGTAATATACTTAAATGTCCACCATCAGACCATTCTCAATTATTATACATTATCAAGTTGATTCATCAGGCTTGACAGGGTATAAATGTGTCAAAACATATAAATGAAGTGGTGATACACGTTTCATCTCCGCCCTGTGGCATCGTGCAGCTTCTAAATGCATAACTGGATTGTAAATATTTGTCATTAGCCATGATAGTATTAAAACATAATTATACACTTACATCTTCACCCATTGACATCATACCACCTCCAAAGGATAACGGATTGCAAATTTGAGCCATCATGCTTGGTAGGATATCCTTTAAAACGTAATACCAATAATGACTTATTTCAATGAATTATATGATTTTGTTTATGATCATTATGTAGAACATTTGTTATATTAATCAATATTTAACGGTAAGTAGAATTATTATATTTATTATAATGGTTACAGATGTTTTTTGTTGTTTTACTACCATTTAAAAACAAGATTCTCCCAACCCCCCTCCCCCGAAAAAACAACAACAAAACACAAAAACAAACAACAAAAACAAACAACAAAACAAAACAATATCAGATATGTCTCCTGTTTTATATATTGGAATAATTATGACTGTTATAGTCATGTGCCGAAGTATGAATTACACCTCCGAGAAATTACGGACTGCTAGGTTGTGCTGCCAGATTTGATAGAGTATTAAACTCATTTATAATGTGGCATCCCTCCCAGGAGCATAATATCACCATACGATTTGGAGTCATAAGACTTGATATAACAACTTAAAACATATTAATGGACATGTACTGCCGTGACTATTATTTCTGTCATTGACATCATACCATACCCAGGGGTAATCGGAATACCAAGTTATGTCGTTAGATTTGATAATATAAACATAAAGTTGTTGAAGTTGATATATACTTACATCTCCGCCCATGGATATCATACCATCTTCGAAGGATATCAGACTTTCAAGTTAAACCATTAAATTTACATATTTATGAAGTTGTAATACACTTACATCTTCCATGAGCATCATATTGCCCTTGAGATTGTCACGTTTAGCCATCATGTCTGGTAGGGTCTCCTAAATAAAGTAACAATTATGCTAAAAATTACTTAAATGAATGATATAATTTTGGTTGTGAGAATGATATACAGCATTGTGATTTTTACCAATGTTTACGGTTATTAGACTTATTTTATTCATAACAATGGATTAAAAATGTTTTTTCTTGTTTTACTACCATTAACACATAAGAAATACCATTAGCAAATATGAAATATAAAACAATAACAAACACTTTTTTATGTCATATATAAATATATATATGAATGTTTTAGTATATCATTTGTCGACGTAAGCAATACATCCCTGATGAGTATCGGATTGTCAAGTTGAGACAACGGGCTTGATAGTGTATATATGTGTTAAAATTTGTTTGTGAATGTGTAATACATTTTTATACCAGCACTTGTTTTAATGCCACACCCGAGGGATAACGGATCAAAATATGAGTCTGAGGACTTGGTAATTGGTAAGGTATAAATGTGTAAGTTCTTATTATACTTACAGCCATCTGACCCCTAAGGACGGTCAACGACTTGTAAAGATGAGCCATCAAGGTTGGTAAGCTATCCTAAAAGAAGTTATGATAATACAATTAATGTATGATTTTAGTGTAATAATTATGTAGAGCATTTTGATTTCATTCAATATTCTTTGTTTATTAGACTTATTAAGTTGATTACATTGGATTAGTGCTGTTTTTCATATTTTACCATATAACAAATTAGAAATCGTTATATAGGGCTTTTGTTGTCTATCATTCGTCGATGTAAGACATTTTTGAAACAGTCAATGCATGTAAATGAATTTTAACTCACTTACATATACATCACCACCAATATGCATCCCTCCACCTCCGAGGGGTCCGCATTCGGCCATCGGAGTTTCAAGTGTTTCCTGGAATATAATTATTTAAAAGTTAATATAATATAACTTAGAATATCATTTGATAGTTTTATAATGATTTTCAATATAAATCGTATCTAAATAGTAATACGGTATCCTGGTAGTTAATTATAGATTATATACAATTTGGATATTTCATCATCTGTGCAATGTTTGTTTTCTATGAGTGAACAGATTACAGTGTTGGGTATAGACACATCATTGTGTATCGAATTACGTACCATATTAAATTTTATATGTCTTATGTGCATCACACATGTAAATGGGTAAACATAGTGAATAACTAATCAGAGATGAACCCTACTTAGCATCCCGTTTCAATCAACCAACCAGAATGTATTAGATAGGGCAGATCCCCTCATTAATGTATAAATGTCGCTAGACCCAGCTTATAGGTTTCTGATTGCAAACATCAACGATTTTACAAACTTGAAAACATAATTAATTAGGATATGTAAAACATTCATTAATTCTAATCGCTCGATTCAAAACTAAAGTGAATGATAATTTTACCTTCTGGACTATAACAGTTAAGTGCTGTGGATTTAACAACAGCTGCAATGTAATTCGTTCGTTCCGGAGGACGCAGGATGGCATTGTATATTTAATAAATTTATTATTTTTATTTAACGGTATGCAGGATAATTAGGCTATTAACATTGAAGTCCTCTGGAAAGAACACGTTTACATACTCAACTTTTGTAACAACACGTGTTTATATAGACTTTGTGGAAAAAAAAAGTGATGGGTCCAAAACGTATTCCTGTTTGCAGAATAGGACGGCTTCCCTGAGCATTCACAGGCTAGCTCAGCCTCACTACGATAAACGTCTCTAGGCATTCAGAGTCTAGCTCAGGCTCATAACGTTGAATGTCTTTAGGCGCTGAGAGCCTAGCTCAGTTTCGCTACGTTTAACTCCTCTAGGTCCTTAGAGTCTAGCTTAGTCTTAGTACGTTAAACGTTCCTAGGCACTCGGAGTTTAGATCAGTAACATTATGTTAAACATCTCTGATCACTCAGAGTCAAGCTCAATCTAACAACATATCATTTTTTCTGGGCACTAAGACTCTAACTCAGTCTTACTACATTTCTATGCACTCACAGTCTAGGAACTTAGAGTCTAGATCAGTATAATTACAATAAACATCTCTATACATTCATCGATAACTCAGCTTAACTACGTTAAACTTCTATAAGTATTCAGAGTCTAACTCAGTATAACTATGTTCAATTTCTTAAGGCACTCAAAGTCTAGCTCAGTCTACCTACGTTAAACATCCCTAGGGACTTAGAGTATAGCTCAGTATAACTACGTTAAACATCTCTAAGAACTTAGAGTATTACTCAGTACAACTACGTTAAACGTCTCTAGGTACTCAAAGTCCAGCTCAGTATAAACACGTTAAAATCCCTAGGAACTAAGAGTCTAGCTCAGTATAACTACGTTAAACATCTCTAAGGACTTAGAGTCTAGCTCAGTATAACTACGTTAAACATCTCTACGAAATTAGAGTCTAACTCAGTATAAGTATGTTAAACATCTCTAGGCACTCAGAGTTTAGCTCAGTATAATTACGTTAAACATCACTAGGAACTCAAAACCTCACTAAATATAACTACGTTAAACATCACTAGGCACTCTGAGTCTAGCTCAGTATAACTACGTTAAACATCTTAGGCACTCAAAGACTAGCTCAGTATAACTACGTTAAACATCTCTAGGAACTTAGAGTCTAGCTCAGTATAACTACGTTAAACATCTCTAGGCACTCAGAGTCTAGCTCCATATAACTACGTTAAACATCTTTAGGCATTCAGGATATAGCTCAGTATAACTACGTTAAACATCTGTAGGAACTTAGAGTCTAACTCAGTATAACAACGTTCAACATCTGTAGGAACTTAGAGTCTAACTCAGTATAACTACGTTAAACATCTCTAGGGACTCAAATCCTAACTAAATATAACTACGTTAAACATCTTTAGGCACTCAAAGACTAGCTCAGTATAACTACGTTAAACATCTCTAGGCACTCCGAGTCTAGCTCAGTATAACTACGTCAAAAATCTCCAGGGACTAAGATTCTATCTCAGTATAACTACATTAAACATCTCTAGGAACTTAGAGTATAACTCAGTATAAATACGTTAAACATCCATAGGTGCTAAGAGTCTATCTCAGTATAACTACGTTTAACATCTCAAGGGACTTAAAGTTTAACTCAGTATAACTACGTTAAACATCTTTAGGCACTCAGAGTCTAGCTTAGTATAACTACGTTAAACAACTCTAGGGACTCAAATCCTCATTAAATATAACTACGTTAACCATCACTAGGGACTCAGAGTCTAGCTCAGTATAACTACGTTAAACATCTTTAGGCACTCCTAGTCTAGGTCAGTATAACTACGTAAAACATCTCTAGGCACAAAGAGTCTAGCTCAGTATAACTACGTTAAACATCTCTAGGGATTCAAATCCTCATTAAATATAACTACGTTAACCATCACTAGGGACTCAGAGTCTAGCTCAGTATAACTACGTTAAACATCTTATGGCACTCCGAGTCTAGATCAGTATAACTACGTTAAATACCACTAGGGACTCAGAGACTAGCTCAGTATAACTACGTTAAACATCCCTAGGCAATCAGAGTCTAGACCAGTATAACTACGTTAAACATCACTAGGGACTCAGAGCCAAGCCCAGTATAACTACGTTAAACATCACTAGGGATTCAGAGACTAGCTTAGTATAATTACGTCAAACATCTCAAGGCAATCAGAGTCTAGCTCGGTATAACTACGTTAAACAGCTCTAGGGACTCAAATCCTAGCTAAATATAACTACGTTAACCATCACTAGGGACTCAGAGTTTAGCTCAGTATAACTACGTTAAACATCTTTAGGCACTCAAAGACTAGCTCCGTATAACTACGTTAAAATCACTAGGGACTCAGAGTCTAGCTCAGTATAACTACGTTAACCATAACTAGAGACTCAGAATCTAGCTCAGTATAACTACGTTAAACATCTCTAGGGACTCAGAGTCTATCTCAGTATAACTACATTAAACATATCTAGGGACTCAGAGTCAATCTCAGTATAACTACGTTAAACATGTCTAGGGACTCAGAGTCTATCTCAGTATAACTATGTTAAACATCTCTAGGGACGCAGAGTCTATCTCAGTATAACTACGTTAACCATCACTAGGGAATCAGTGTCTATCTCCGTATAACTATGTTTAACATATCTAGGGACTCAGAGTCTATCTCAGTATAACTATCTCAGTATAACTATGTTAAACATCTCTATGGACTCAGAGTATATCTCAGTATAACTACGTTAAACATCTTTAGGCACTCCAAGTCTAGATCAGTATTAATACGTTAAATATCACTAGGGACTCAGAGACTAGATCAGTATAACTACGTTAAACATTTCTAGGGACTCAAATCCTAGCTAAATATAACAACGTTTACCATCACTAGGGACTCAGAGTTTAGCTCAGTATAACTACGTTAAACATATTTAGGCACTCAAAGACTAGCTCAGTATAACTACGTTAAATATCACAAAGGACTCTGAGTCTAGCTCAGTAAACTACGTTAAACATCTTTAGGCACTCAAAGACTAGCTCAGTATAACTACGTTAAATATCACAAAGGACTCTGAGTCTAGATCAGTAAACTACGTTAAACATCTTTAGGCACTAAAAGACTAGCTCAGTATCACTACGTTGAAAATCACTAGAGACTCGGAGTGTATCTCAGTATAACTACGTTAAACATCACTAGGGACTCAGAGTCTATCTCAGTATAGCTACATTAATCATCACTAGGGACTCAGAGTCTAGCTCAGTATAACTATGTTAAACATCTCTAGGCAAGTAGAGACTAGATCAGTATAACTACGTTAAACATCTCTAGGCACTCAGAGTCTAGATCAGTATAACTACGCTAAACATCACAAGGACTCCGAGTCTAGATCAGTATAACTAAGTTAACAATCACTAAGGACTCAGAGATTAGCTCAGTATAACCTCGTTAAACATCTCTAGGCACTCAGAGTCTAGATCAGTATAACTATGTTAAAAATCGTGAGGCACTAAGAGTCTAGCTCAGTATAACGAAGTTAAACATCTCGAGGTAATCAGTCTTCATCAGTATAACTATGTTAAACATCTCTAGGGACTCAGAGTCTATCTCAGTATAACTACGTTAACCATCACTAGGGACTCAGTGTCTATCTCAGTATAACAACGTTATACATCTCTAAGGACTCAGAGTCTTACTCAGTATAACTACGTTAAACATCTCTAGGGACTCAGCGTCTTACCCAGTATAACTACAACATATCTAGGGACTCAGAGTCTATCTCAGTATAACAACGTTAAACATCTCTAGGGACTCAGAGTCTATCTCAGTATAACTATGTTAAACATCTCTAGGGACTCAGAGTCTATCTCAGTATAACTACGTTAACCATCACTAGGGACTCAGTGTCTATCTCAGTATAGCAACGTTAAACATCTCTAAGGACTCAGAGTCTTACTCAGTATAACTACGTTAAACATCTCTAGGAACTCAGCGTCTTACCCAGTATAACTACGTTAACCATCACTAAGGAATCAGTGTCTATCTCAGTATAACTTCGTTTAACATCTCTAGGGACTCAGAGTCTATCTCAGTATAACTATCGCAGTATAACTATGTTAAACATCTCTATGGACTCAGAGTCTATCTCAGTATAACTACGTTAAATAGCACTAGGGACTCAGAGACTAGCTCAGTATAACTACGTTAAACATCTCTAGGGACTCAGCGTCTTATCCAGTATAATTACGTTAAACATCACTAGGGACTTAGAGTCTTACTCAGTATAACAACGTTAACCATCACTAGGGACTCAGAATCTAGCTCTGTATAACTACGTTAAACATCACTTGGGACTCAGAGTCTAGCTCAGTATAACTACGTTAAACATCACTAGGGACTCAGAGTCTAGCTCAGTATTACAACGCTAAACATCTCGAGACACTCAGAATCTAATTCAGTATCACTAGGGACTCAGAGATTAGCTTAGTATAACTACGTTAAACATTTTGGGGCACTCGCAGTCTAGCTCAGTATAACTATGTTAAACATCTCGAGGCTCTAAGATTCTAGCTCAGTATAACTACGTTAAACATCTCGAGGCACTCGGAGTCTAGCTCAGTATAACTACGTTAAACATATCTAGGGACTCAGAGTCTTACTCAGTATAACTACGTTTAACATCTCTAGGGACTCAGAGTTTTACTCAGTTTAACTACGTTAATCATCTCTATTGACTCAGAATCTATCTCAGTATAACTACGTTAAACATCTCTAGGGACTCAAAGTCTGTCTCAGTATAACTACGTTAAAATATCTAGGGACAGAGTGTCTTAATTAGTATAACTACGTTAAACATCACTAGGGACTTAGAGTTTTACTCAATATAACATCGTTAAACATCTCCAGCGACTTAGAGTCTATCTCAGTATAACTACGTTAAACATCTCTAGGCACTCAAAGTCTTACACAGTATAACTAATTTAACCATCACTAGGGACTCAGAGACAAGCTCGTATAACTTACTAAACCATCATTAGGCACTAAGAGTCTTACACAGTATAACTAGGTTAAAGATCAATAGGGCCTCAGAGTCTTACTCAGTAAAACATCGTTAATCACCACTAGGGAGTCAGAGTCTTACTCAGTATAACAACGTTAAACATCTTTAGGGACTCAGAGTATATCTCAGTATAACTACGTTAACATCACTAGGCACTCAGAGTCTTACACAGTATTACTAATGTAACCATCACTACGGACTCAGAGACTAGCTCAGTATAACTTAGTAAACCATCACTAGGCACTCAGAGTCGTGCACAGTATTACTAATGTAACCATCACTACGGACTCAGAGACTAGCTCAGTATAACTAAGTTAACCCTCACTAGGGACTCAGTGACTAGATCAGTATAACTACGTTAACCATCATTAAGGACTCAGAGACTAGCTTAGTATAACTATTTTAACAATCACCAGTGATTCAGAGACTAGATCAGTATAACTACGCTAACGACCACTAGGGACTTAGAGACTAGCTCAGTATAACTACGTTAACAATCACTAGGGACTCAAAGTCAAGCCCAGTATAACTAAGTTAACCATCACTAGGTACTGAGAGACAAGCTCGTATAACTAAGTTAACAATCACTACGGACACAGAGACTAACTCAGTATAACTAAGTTAACCTTCACTAGGAACTCAGAGACTAGCTCAGAATAACTACGTTAACCATCACTAGGGACTCAGAGACTAGCTCAGTATAACTACGTTAACCATCACCAGGGACTCAGAGACTAGCTCAGTATAACTATTTTAACAATCACAAGGGATTCAGAGACTAGCTCAGTATAACTAAGTTAACCATCACTAGGGACTCAGAGACTAGCTCAGTATAACTATTTTCACAATCACCAGGGATTTAGAGACTAGCTCAGTATAACTACGTTAACCATCACTAGGGACTCAAAGACTAGATCAGTATAACTACGATATACTTCTCTAGGCACTCAGAAAATAACACAGTATAACTAAATTAACCATCACTAGGGACTCACAGTCTAGCCCAGTATAACTAAGTTAACCATCACTAGGGACTCAGAGACGAGCTCAGTATAACTTCGTTAACCATCACTAGGGACTCAGAGACTAGCTCAGTATAACTATTTTCACAATCACCAGGGATTTAGAGACTAGCTCAGTATAACTACGTTAACCATCACTAGGGACTCAAAGACTAGATCAGTATAACTACGTTAACGATCATAACGGACACAGAGAATAACTCAGTATAACTAAGTTAACCCTCACTAGGGACTCAGAGATTAGATCAGTATAACTACGTTAACAATCACTACGAACACAGAGACTTACTCAGTATAACTAAGTTAACCATCACTAGGGACTCAGAGACTAGATCAGTATAACTACGTTAACAATCACTACGGACACCGAGACTAACTCAATATAACTAAGTTAACCATCACTAAGAACTCAGAGACTAGCTCAGTATAACTACGTTACCCATCACTAAGGACTCAGAGACTAGCTCAGTATAACTATTTTAACAATCACGAAGGATTCAGAGACTAGCTCAGTATAACTATTTTAACAATCACCAGGGATTCAGAGACTAGCTCAGTATAACTAAGTTAACCATCACTAGGGACTCAGAGACTAGATCAGTATAACTACGTTAACGATCACTACGGACACAGAGACTAACTCAGTATAACTACGTTAACCATCACTAGGGACTCAGAGTCTATCTCAGTATAACTACGATATACTTCTCTAGGCACTCAGAAAATAACACAGTATAACTAAATTAACCATCACTAGGGACTCACAGTCTAGCCCAGTATAACTAAGTTAACCATCACTAGGGACTCGGAGACGAGCTCAGTATAACTTCGTTAAACATCTCTAGGCACTCAGAGTCCTATTTAGTATAACTATGTGAAACATTTCGAGGTATTCAGAATCTTACTCAGTATAACTACATTAAACATCACTAGGGACTCAGAGTGTATCTCAGTATAACTACGTTAATCATCTCGAGGCACTCAGAGTCTATATCAGTATAACTACGTTAAACATCTCTAGGGACTCAGAGCCTAGCCCAGTATAACTAAGTTAACCATCACTAGGGAATCAGAGATTAGCTTAGTATAACTATGTTAAACATCTCTAGGCACTCAGAAAATAGCTCAGTATAACTAAGTTAAACATCTCTAGGCACTCAGAGTCTTACTCAGTATAACTATGTTAAACATCTCGAGGCATTCAGAGTCTTATTAGTATAACTACGTTAAACATCACTAGGGACTCAGAATCTATCTCAGTATAACTACGTTAAACATTTTGAGGCACTCAGAGTGTTATTCAGTATAACTACGTTAAATATCACTAGGGACTCAGAGTCTATCTCAGTATAACTACGTTAAACATCTCGAGGTACTCAGAGTCTTACTCAGTATAACTACGTTAGACATCTCGAGGCACTCAGAGTCTTACTCAGTATAACTAAGTTAACCATCACTAGGGATTCAGAGACTAGCTCAATATAACTAAGTTAACCATTACTAGGGACTCAAAGTCTATTTCATTATAAACACGTTAAACATCTCTAAGCACTCAGAGTCTAACACAGTATAACTAAGTTATCCATCACTAGGCACTCCGAAACTAGCTCAGTATAACTACGTTTAACATCTATAGGCACTCAGAGACTTGCTCAGTATAACTACGTTTAACATCTATAGGCACTCAGAGACTAGCTCAGTATAACGATGTTAAACATTTCTAGGCACTCAGAGACTAGCTCAGTATAACTACGTTAAACATCTCTAGGCACTCAGAGTCTAGATCAGTATTACTACGTTTAATATCTATAGGCACTCAGAGACTAGCTCAGTATAACTACGTTTAACATCTATAGGCACTCAGAGACTAGCTCAGTATAACGATGTTAAACATTTCTAGGCACTCAGAGACTAGCTCAGTATAACTACGTTAAACATCTCTAGGCACTCAGAGACTAGCTCAGTATAATTACGTTAAACATCTCTAGGCACTCAGAGACTAGCTCAGGATAACTACGTTAAACAGCTCTAGGCACTCAGAGACTAGCTCATTATAACTATGTTAACCATCACTAGGCTCTCAGAGACTAGCTCAGTATAACTATGTTAACCATCACTAGGCTCTCAGAGACTAGCTCAGTATAAATACGTTAAACATCTCTAGGCACTCAGAGACTAGTTCAGTATAACTATGTTAACCATCACTAGGCTCTCAGAGACTAGCTCATTATAACTATGTTAACCATCACTAGGCTCTCAGAGACTAGCTCAGTATAACTATGTTAACCATCACTAGGCTCTCAGAGACTAGCTCAGTATAACTACGTTAACCATCACTAGGTTCTCAGAGACTAGCTCAGTATAACTATGTTAACCATCACTATGCTCTCAGAGACTAGCTCAGTATAACTACGTTAACCATCTCTAGGCACTCCGAATCTAGCTCAGTATAACTACGTTAAACATCTCGAGGCACTCAGAGACTAGCTCAGTATAACTACGTTCAACATCACTAGGCTCTCAGAGACTAGCTTAGTATAACTACGTTAAACATCTCGAGGCTCTCAGAGACTAGCTCAGTATAACTACGTTAAACTTCTCGAGGCTCTCAGAGACTAGCTCAGTATAGCTACGTTAAACATCTCGAGGCTCTCAGAGACTAGCTCAGTATAACTACGTTAAACATCTTTAGGCCCTCAGAGACACGTTCAGTATAATTACGTTAAACATCTCGATGTACTAAGATTCTAATTCAGTATAACTTCGCTAAACATCTCGAGGCACTCTGAGTCTAGATTATTATAACTATGTTAAACATCTTGAGGCACTTAGAGTCTAGCTCAGTATACATTTAATATTTCTAACCACTCATATTCCAACTCAGTATCACTATGTTCAACATCTCTAGGCACTCAAAGTTTAACTCAGTATAATTAAGTAATGCATCTCTTAGTACTTAGAGTCAAGCTCATTATATCTACGTTAAACATCACTAGGGACTCAGAGACTAGCTCAGTATAACTACGTTAAACATGTCTAGGACTTAGAGTGTAGCTCAGCATAACTACGTTTAACATCTCTAGGGACTTAGCGTCTAGCTCAGTATAACTACATTAAACATCCCTAGGGACTTACAGTCTAGCTCAGTATAACTACGTTAAACATCTCTAGGGACTTTGAGTCTAGTTCAGTATAATTACGTTAAATGTCTCTAGGTACTCAGAGACTAGCTCAGTATAACTACGTTAAACATGTCTAGGACTTGGAGTGTAGCTCAGCATAACTACGTTTAACATCTTTAGGGACTTAAAGTCTAGCTCAGTATAACTACATTAAACATCCCTAGGGACTTAGAGTCTAGCTCAGTATAACTACGTTAAAGATCTCTAGGGTCTTAGAGTCTAGCTCATTATGCCTACGTTAAACATCACTAGGGACTTGGAGTCTAGCTCAGTATAACAACGTTAAATATCTGTAGGCACTCAAAGTTTAACTCAGTATAATTACGTAATGCATCTCTAGATACTTAGAGTCAAGCTCATTATATCTACGTTAAACACCACTAGGGACTCAGAGACAAGCTCAGTATAACTACGTTAAAGATGTCTAGGACTTAGAGTCTAGCTCAGTATAACAACGTAAATCATCCCTAGGGACTTATAGTCTAGCTCAGTATAACTGCGTTAAACATATGTAGGAACTCAGAGTCTATCTTAGTATAAATACGTTAATCATATCTAGGTACTCAGAGTCCTAGTCAGTATAACTTCGGTAAAAATCTCTAGGGACTCAGAGTCTATCTCAGTATAACTACGTTAAATATCTCTAGTCACTCAATGTCTATCTTAATATAACTACGTTAAACATCTCTAGTCACTCAGAGTCTTGCTCAGTAGAAACTAATTATTTATAACTACGAAATACATCTCTAGGCACTAAGAGTCTAACTCAGTATATCTACGTTAAACGTCTTAAGTCACCCAGAATCAAACTCATTATAACTACGTTACTGTTTCATTGGTATCCAAAGTGAAGCTAATTAAAACTGCGTTAAACATTTCTTGTTACTCAGAGTCTAGCTCAGTATAACTACGCGAAGGATCTCTAGGCACTCAGAGTCTAGCTCAGTATAACTAAGTCAAACATCTGTAGAACTCAGAGTCTAGCTAAGTCTTACTACATTTAGTTTAAACTTCTCTTTGCATCAGCGTCTCATTATTAATACGTTTAACGTCGATAGGCACTCAGAATGGAGCTCAGTATAACTACATTAAACATCTCTAACTCTGTATAACTACGTTCAACATCCCTAGGCACTCCGAGACTAATTCAGCTTAACTACGTTAATCATCTCTAGGCTCTCACAGTCTAGTTTAACACAACTACGTTAAACGCCTGTAGATACACAGAGTGTAACTCAGTTTAACTACGTTAAACATTTCTATGCCCTTAGAGTCTAACTCAGTATAACTATGTTAGACATTTCTAGACACTCAGAGTCTATCTCTGTATAATTACGTTAAACGTTTCTAGACATTCAGAATCTAGCTCAATATAACTACGTTAAACATCACTTTGCACTTAGTGTGTAGCTCAGTATAACTACGTTAATGATTTCTAGGCACTCATTATAACGACGCTAAACGTCTCTAGGAACTCATAGTCTAGCTCAATATAACTACGCTAGACATCATTAGGCACTCAGAGTCTAGCTTTGTATAACTAAATTAAAAGTATTTGTGTTTTCAGAATGTAGCTCAGTATAACGACTTTAAACCTTTCTAGGCACTTACAGTCTAAATCAGTATACCTACGTTAAACATCTCTAGGCCCTTAGAGTGTAAATCATTATAACTATGTAATACTTATCTAGGTACTCAGAGTCTAGCTCAGTATAACTACGTTAAACATTTCTAGACTCTCATAATCTAGTTTAATATAACTACGTTAAACATCTGTAGGCACTCAATGTATAACTCAGTATAACTACTGCACACAGAGTCTAGCTCAGTATAACTACATTAAACACCACTGAGAGTCTAATTCAATGTCACTACATGAAACATTTGTAGGCACTCAGAGTCTTACTCAGTATTACTACGTTAAACGTTTCTAGGCACTCAATGTTTAGCTCGATATCACTACATTAAACTTCCCCGAGCACTCAGAGTCTATCTTAGTATCATTACGTTAAACGGATTTGGAGTCTCAGGGTTTAGCTCTCTCTCAATATCCTCATTCTTGGTCCCATTGTAATTTTAATCCCGTCTGGATGTTATGTGGTGTTATATGATAGTAACCATTGTGTTCAATTGAATTTGATCAGATGATGCATTGTATAAACTACTGTTAAGTACACTTACACGACTATAATTCCTACCAGTAGCAAGACGTACGCCTTTGTCAAAGGAAACCATTTTCCCGTTAGCTTTATTTACAAGCTGTTGAAGAAACTCCTGAAATGTATAATTATATATTTTAATTTAATTATTTAATGATATTTATTAGCCAATATCAAATTATTTCATATAGTGTATTTTAAAGGAAATACGTGTATGTCAAAAAGGTGGCATATCGTTCAAAGAGTACTCCCACACCAATAGCAAACCCACATCAACTTTACACCCATATCAACAGTACACCAACATCAATAGTAGTCCCACATAAAATACACTCACATCAACAGTACACCTACATCAACTCTACACCCACATCAACAGTACACACACATCAACTGTACACCCACATCAACTGCTACACTCACATCAACAGTACACCTACATCAACTGTACACCCACGTCAACAGTACACCAACATCAAATGTACACCCACATCAACTGTACACCCTCATAAAAATACACTCATATCAACAGTACATCCACATCAGCAGTACACTGACATTAACTGTACACCTACATCAACAGTACACTCACATCAATTGTACACCCACATCAACAGTTCGTCCACATCAACTGTACACTCATATTAACTGTACACCCACATCAGCAGTACAACCAAATCAACTGTACTTTCATATGAGCAGTTAATCCAAATAAATAATTCATACACATCAACTGTACACTCACATTAACTGTACACCCGAATCAACAGTACACCCACGTCAACTATACTTCCACATCAACAGTAAATCCACATCAACAGTTCATTCATATCAACAGTACACTCATATTAACTGTTCACCCCTATTAACAGTACACCCACATCAACTGTTCACCCACATAAACCGTACACCCACATCAGCTATACACCCACATCAACCGTACACCCACATCAAATCTACACAGACATCAACAGTACATCAACATCAACAGTACACTCATATTAACAGTACATCCACATCAACAGTTCATTAATATTAACAGTACATTAACATGAACAGTTCATCCACATCAAGATAACACTCAAATTAACATTACACTCACATCAACAGTACACTAATATTAATAGTACATCCAAATCAACAGTACATCTACATCAACAATACACTCATATTAATAGTACATCCACATTAACAATTCACCCACATCAACATTACACTCACATCAGTAGTACAATCATATTAACAGTACAGTCAGATTATCAGTACATCCACATCAACAGTTCACTCATATTAACAGTACATCAACTTCAACAGTTCACCAACATCAACATAACACTCACATCAACAGTACACTCACATTAACTGTTCACCCACATCAACATTACACTCACATCAACAGAACACTCACATTTACTGTACACCCATATCAACATACATCCATATCAACTGTATACCCACATCAACAGTACACAAACATCAACTGTACAATAACATTAACAGTTCACTCACATTAACTGTACACCCACATCAAAAGTACACACTCATCAACTGTACACTTACATCAACAGTTCATCCACATCTGCAGTACACTCACATCACATTACACCGACATCAACAGTACACCCACAAAAAAACACACACTCATATCAACAGTACATCCACATCAACTGTACACTCACATTAACCGTACATCCACATCAACATTACACCCACATCAACTATATACCAACATAACCAGTACACCCACATCAACTCTATACCAACATCACCAGTACACTCACATCAACTTTACACCAACATCACCTGTACACTTACATCAACAGTTTATCCACATCAACGCTACACCAATATCAACTGTACACCCACGTCATTAGTTCATCCACATCAATAGTACACTTACATCACATCACTTCCACATCAACAGTACACTCACATTAACTGTAAATCCACATCTACAGTACACCCACACCAACTCTACACCATCATCCCCAGTACACCCACATCAACTCTACATCTACATCAACTGTTCATCCACAGCAATTGTACACCCACATCAACAGTACAATCACATCAACTGTACACTCACATCAACAGTACACTCACATTAACTCTACATCCACATCCACCGTGCAACCACACCAACTTTACCCCATCATCACCAGCACACCAACATCAACAGTACATCCACATGAACAGTACACTCACTTTAGCTGCACATCCACATCAACAGTACACCCACATCAACTCTACACCCGCATCAACAGTACATCCACATAACAGTACACTCACATTAACTGTACATATACATCAACTGTACACCCACATTATCTCTACACCCACATCAACAGTACATCCACATCAACTGTATACTCACATTAACCGTACATCCACATCAACAGTACATTCACATCAACTATATACCAACATAACCTGAACACTCACATCAACTCTTTACCAACATCACCAGTACACCCACATCAACTCTACACCAACAACACCTTTACACTTACATCAACAGTTTATCCACATCAACTTTACACCATCATCAACTGTACACCCACGTTATCAGCTCATCCACATCAATAGTACACTTACATCACATCACATCACATCCACATCAACAGTACACTCACATTAAATGTACATCCACATTTACAGTACACCCACACCAACTCTACATCATCATCACCAGTACACCCACATCAACTCTACATCTACATCAACTGTTCATCCACATCAATTGTACATCCACATCAACAGTACAATCACATCAACTGTACACTCACATCAACAGTACACTCACATTAACTGTACATCAACATCCACAGTGCACCCACACCAACTCTACCCTATCATCACCAGTACACGAACATCAACAGTACATCCACATCAACAGTACACTCACATCAACTGTACACTCACATCAACAGTACACTCACATTAACTGTACATCCACATCCACAGTGCACCCACACCAACTCTACCCTATCATCACCAGTACACGAACATCAACAGTACATCCACATCAACAGTACATCCACATCAACTGTACATCCATATAAACTCTACACCCACATCAACAGTACAATCACATCAACAGTACTCTCACATTAACTTACATCAACAGTACATCCACATCGACAGTACAAACATATCAACAGTACACTCACATTAACTGTACATCAACATCAACAGTACATCAACCCCAACTCTACACCCACATCAACAGTACATCCACAATAACAATACACTCACATTAACTGTACATCAACATCAACAATACACTCACATTAACTGTACTTCATCATCAACAGTCCGCCCACATGACATTACAACCACATCATCAGTACACCCATATGACATAACACCCACTTCAACAGTACATCCAAATTAAAAATACGCTTACATCAATAGTACACATTGAATAATAGCATTCCATTTTCATTCTTTATAGGCAATGTTGTATAAATTAAAGCAGTCCTGCCTAACTAGCCTTTCACAAATGCTGTGGTATATTGTATAAAACAACATATTTGCTTAGGTCAATATATCAGATATAGGAGATGTTCAACAAAACGTATAACAAACTATGTGTTGTTAACAGTAAGTCATTATTTATTGCATATAGTCTGAAATACAACTTACATCAATACTTACCTGAAAGCATTAGTGTCAACACAACAGTATTGATAGCAAATTGCTAAATATGCTTTATTGGTGAATGAGCACATGTCTAAAACAGCAACTTTTACCATGTACATTGATAATTATAAATATATCAATGTATGATTACAATGTTGGAAATTATATTAACCAAAGATATACTGACCTTCCGAATTTATTCTACTATATATAATATATGTATTCAGTGGTTTATAATACTTGTTTGACTGTTATATTATACACATATCAAATTTGTTTTATTGTTATGTGTATAATATTCCTGATGTCCAGATTATTAAAAATACTTTTAGTTCATGTTAGTTCATTAATTTTACTCACCAGCTGTGAGTTATTGTTTTGGGGTTTACACATAAGACATAAGACATGTACATGATTCAACATGATTCAACAATATATGTTGTTCTATACATTGCCTCCTTTTGATGTTAGTTCATTTTTCTACTGGTATAATTAGTTTCCATGCGTAGTGTGTGTGTAATGTGTTATAATAGCATTTTGTAAAGGCATTTTATTATGAAATGGACAATTCAGCATCATGCATGAGTATAATATTATAATATTTATTTTACTGAATTGAAAAGCATATTATGTTTAACTACATCAAACAAAGAGTCATTTGGTATGTGAGGCGTTTTAAGTTAAATTATGTCAAGTAAGGTTCCTAGATGGTTATGGTCACAATGTCCATTATGCACTTTGTGTGTATCATCTGTTGTCCATGCTAAAGATACGGAGCGAATTAACACTCTAAAATCGGATGTATAACTATATTCAACACAATGATAACTAGTTTTATAAGAAGACCAAACATTAACTGGCGAACTAATCATGTGGGCAGAATAAAAGTAAGGTTTTCGATAAAAAACTGAACGCATTGTGCGTTTTAACATTGCTCCACGGCATACTTGTCGGCAGACCGTATATATTATTTTAACAAATGTTCATACATACCCTATTTGTAGTTCCAACATGAACACATATAAGATCCGTGGAGATGCCTCCAAACATTTGAACTTTTTCATACATCGCCGTGTGTGTCTGCAAAATTGACGATATGAAAAGTTAAGCTGGTCCCGCAAAGTTAATTGATCGAACAATATTTTATAGATAATCAATTAGAAAATATATCTGTTTTAAAAAAAATACATAACGTTTTTAGATGTTCAAGAGTTGATAGCTTTGGCCACTCTAATGGAATATGCCCGATGTTTTTAACACGTTACATGTTTGTCATATTTAAATCTAAATCCAACATTTTATCTAATAATAAACAAGGATAAAATTGTAATAAACATTTACACAAATCAGGGGCTCATTACAACATATCTAAGTTCGATTAAAATAAAATAAAAATAAAATTTAATTACTCCCTCTATGAATTACACAACTCAATGGTTTTAAGTATTAATACAGATCTTACGGCTATCCACAATATATCCATAACATAAATGCAAGTAATAAAAATATTTAATAAACTTTACGCGAGTTGTATAATAAGCCCGCATTTGAGAGTTGCATGGATCGATCAATGTCAATCTCATCTAATGGCTTATGTTAATATTAAGAAAACGAAAAAAAGAAAACACATGTCCACCTGGAAAGGTGCACTTATTTTACTTCTCCATCCGAGTTCTTAAATATTTTTATATCGATGTTATATATGCAATAGGAGAATAAATACGATAGTAGCAGGTGTGAAATGAATAATTCAGGAAGTATGGTAATAGTGTTTGAAATAGAATTTGCGTTTTATATGTTTTTACATATCGATAGTTTACAATAAAAATGATGGTTTGGATAATTTAAAGATATATAACGCCATCTATGCCAATTAATATGGAGCGATTTTCATAATCGTCCACGAGGATTTGATTCAACACAACATATCCAAGAGTGAAATGCAATTACAAACGAAAACGAAAAGTGGTATTTTGAGCGATTTTATTGCAAATAACTCCGCTAATTGACAAATTAAATGAACTGGTTTTCCAACTTTTCCGATGTATTACGGTTATATGCAACATGATTAAAATCAAATTAAAAAATAACTTCGATATAAAAACGAAAATGTGTATTTATTGCTATTTAGGGATATATAAATTAGTTAACGTATTGGTTTTAGCACTCATTAGTTATTCTTTATCCAAATCAATAAAAAAATAAACATATATTTGATAAACTATAGATAATATTACCGAATGACGACTTACAAATCCCTTCTGAAAATCGGAGTAATACAATTTTTGAACTGTATATGTAATGATTATCCGTTTCAATTGACCTAACGCGGGCTTTCAATCAAACAAGTCGATTATCAAATCAGCAATCGATATTAATTCAAGTACCGTCATTTTCCATAGACAATCTGACGATATCTAAATAAACACTTGAACAATCAACGCCAGTGGGTGGAGCGATAGTCGGTCTCGCGTCAGGTCAATTGTTTGAATAAGCATTGTTTCTTTCATATCACTATGATACACACCTCTTCCCTTTTATCGGCTTTGACCTCATCTGGCCCTGCATACAGATTTCCCTCAGTAGGTTCGCCGTCGGTAATAAGTATGATTTTTCTTGGCAATTTGGTGCCGGCAATGGCAGTGCATTTACCTTAAAGGGAGTATAATATCAGGGAAAAAAACACTATAAGTTTCTTAATAATTTCTAAAAAAATTGAAAAAGTATCTCGTTATCATAAAATAAATACAATCGGAATAGTTTGGTATGTCAAACCCACCGAGCTGTGAAAAAAATCGAAGTTTTAATCGGAGTGGTCAATTTGAAACGAAATCGCCATCCTAAAATAAACAGAAATAAATTACAACTCGACGACCATCACATCGTCAGTCGGACGCATTCTAAGATGAAACAAATTTTACAACGTGTACACCTGAAGACGGATCAAATTGAAATCAAAATGAATCACAACTGACTCATTAATACGTCACAAAATGTGTTGCAATTTTAAACGTGAAATCTATTGTAGTTTATTTTAGTCTAACCCAGACAAGCTCAAGTTAGGAAACCCCTTTTCAATATATTATTTTGACATTTTTAAATAGATATATTTTTATAATAAGTATGATACGTTGGTAAAATGTGATAAGCCAATTTTAAAATTTAAAAAAATTCTTATATATTCCCTATCATCGAATAAATAAAATAGTAATATACGTATAAGTGACAAGATATATTGTTAAATAAATTGCCCGTATATACAATTTGAGATACGAACAAGATTCGTTACTAAACATTATTTTAGCCAAATGATTGCTATAGATTTTATGATTGGGATATGGCAAATGCTTACTGTATACATTTAGGTAATCGTTATATGACATACTATAACGTTACTAAAAAAAAGACATCAAGTAGAGTTAGTGATTTGAAAATGAATATCAAAGTACCAGCTTAAGTTACACGCTTCTACAGGGAAAAGAGTATCAAATAAATCTTGTAAACTTGATCACATAATAAGCTCTGCATCTTTTAAACATATGTTCAAATTATCTCAAAGTTTAAGTTAATGCCTTGCAACTGTCAGGAGAGTTGAGGTGTCACGATGTTTAATGTTTAATGATATTTAAACGTGTAGCTCAGCAATTTTACCGAGAATAACATAACATATAACTTGTTGCAAAAACCTACTTAAATAGGTGAGATCCAGGATGTAAATATCTAAACAATCCTGTATCAATATATTTTAAAAGTAAAGTGTTTGAACAAACTTGATAGGGGTCAACAACATTTTGCCACGTGCAGCATATGAAGGCTTCAGCACCTCTAGTTCACATTATTTATTTTTTAAAACAAAAACTAGTAATAAAAATAAGTGCATCGGAGCGGGGCCATACAACACAGGGTCAAGGCTTGAATAGACATGAGCTTAAATATAGATTTTCATATAAAATTTTTGGCCATAAGAAAATTAAGGTTATTAAACTTATTAAATGTCCTTCACTATGAGATTCAGTTGAAATAGGCATGAAAGAGAAGATACGTTAACACAAACAATATGTGTTATGATTATTTATATAGATTTTAATACAGATGTTTATGGAAAAACACATATTAATAAAAATATTTATAATCACCACACTCAGCTGCCGCCATGGCAAGTGTTAAACCTCCGAACATTGGGGTGGGTCCACCAAGTTTGATATTTTCTGAGAAAACATGATAGAAAAACTGTATCTATAAATATTTATAAAATAAATGAAACTAATAATGATATTATGAACAATGTTTTAAAAATTACACGTTTCATAAAAAAAGTTTGTCTTGGTCGTAACCTACGTCCATAAACTAACGTTTAAATGTTCATTGAAACACAATGCGTTATCAACTGAATATGATATGTAGAAAATTCAATATCTCCTGATCTCACAATTGAGACTCTGTCGAATATGACACTTTCAAACTTTTCTCCTTTATAGCAATTTAAATTTTTGTTTTGCTAGGATTGAAATTCTAATTTCGTATTGTTTCAATTGTTTATTAGATGTAGGCAGACAAAAATCTTCAAGCCACCCACTTTCACAATATTCAAACTTTAAACCTTAAGATAATATTACGGCTTATAATGCTCATTAACCAACATACTTACTAAAGGCAAGCCGGATTTTTCGAAATTCGTTTGTAAGTGTCTGCATGATCTTTGTTTCGTGACCAAATGTAACCAATGCAACGTTGTTTTCTCTTACATTATGTTGGACTTTCCAGTTTTCTAATCCTGTAAATTTATTTGCACAACATGCATGTACATGTCATTACAACAACACGGATGGCAGGAACACTATTTATAGCTCGATCAACTTATCTGGTCCCGGTCGAATTCGATGTATATACATGTATGAAATGATGTTTAGCAATACTTGGCTCGAACAACCCTTAATTTTAACTATTTTTGTCCAGTCCCGTCGGGTTCAAGCCATCGATGTTCTATTGTATCTGATCATACAAGTAAACACAATTATTACCTGTGGTTAAAAGAAATATTGATTTTTTGTTTGTTTTTCAGCAAACTCTTATATTTCTAATCAAACGGTATCTCAATAGGAGTAAAGCTTTAGAATGTTTCAAAATTAGTTATATCGGATCCACAATATTAGATTTATAGCTCTTGCTATTTAAGAAAAACGTTATATTTTTGCTTTGTTTGCATTCTCTCGCATGTATTGTTATTTTAATCTATTTGGAACTTAAGCTAGGAGTCTACATATAAATACAAAAGTATATATACTTAAAACCAGCCATATCTCATCAACAAAAAACAGTAATAGCTACTAGAAACTGACCACAATGTTCTATTTTACAGCATGGACATATTTGTCTATTTTTAAAATATATATCTTACTCGGCCATTAGAGCGAGAAGAGACCATATTGAGCTTTGGATATACATGTATAGTGTATTTTGCAAATAATTAGAGAGATACGATAGCAGAACGCCTTATGTAATACAAACGAATGGTAATAACAAGATTACGGTTAGTGAAACCATTAACAGAGCTATATCCTGAAGCAAAACGAAATGATTGAACAACATAGCTATACTATGATGTAGCTCGGAGTACATCACAATTCTCGCTGGGAAACATTAATATTCTTTCAACAATGCCGATTATCCAGGCCATAGTTTTTTTGTCATATCTCGTACCATTTATTTTTGTACAAATCAATATCTTTTTTTAAAAAGCATTAGAAGTCATGTCTGTTGAGAGTTTAAGTATCCAAATAGTTTTGGGGATCATTATAGTCTCCTGTGTCATTTACGATATATATCATCTACGTCGATGTCACCTACAACTTGACATACCGTTGAGATAGTCCTCCACGAACGTCTTTGCTTTTGACCATGCATCGTTATTTGCCATGCTTTCTGAGATGTCTAAGCAAATCACGTTTTGCACCAAACCGTCTTCTGATGCCTCCGAACCTGAAAATGGATATGTTATCATTTTTTTTATTTTTTTATTTTCTGATACTATGTTTATATATATATTATTCCTCGGCCAATTGCAAACCAATATTTATCACATAACCTTCCCCACAATATTAAATATGTTAGGAATCGAGTTATTTTAACACAAAATAATCACGTTGGAAGCAGGAAATAGTACCTTTAACTAAATATCTTGTATGAGGTTAAGTCTAGATACCACACCACCCGGACAAAAGTAAAACATACTTTATATTGGTGTATTCAGTTATGCCCTAATGTGTAAAAAACATACAGGAGTTATGTATACATAATGGGTGAACATATTTGTACATGTATATGACAATAATTTGATAATATATAATGGTTTATTAATTTGCATTAACTGTTGAGAAACTATTTTCGTTTAAGTTCACTGTTGAATATATTGTTAATGACAATTTCAACTTCATCTACAAAACATTGACATCAAGCTATTTTACTGTCATTGGCCATAGTAAATTACGTCACTAACCAGTTGTTTACTTGGATATTTTAAAGTTTGAAACTGACAAAGCAATTTCAATTTTCTGTCACTTAATATTGAGAAATATATAAATAGAAATTAAAATAAAGGAAGCAGACAATACACATGTCACTATTATTATCAAAAGCAGCAGCAACAATAACAACAATAGCAACATCAACAACAATTACAACAATTAAAACTCCTAAGTTCTGTCCGTATACAACAAGCATTAAAAGAGCAATTTAAGGAATATTATTTGTCGAATCATGTTTTTTATTTGTGAAATAAATACTCTTTATAAGAAGGTTTGTCTACTGCCCGCTGTGCTAAAGAATATATATGTAAAACATGTACCCGACATATTCGCTAAACTATTCCTAAACATGTATCAGATGGTATAATGTATATAGAGCAGAATAAGTCCATTTTATATACTGTATCCGAATGGCTGCAAATTTTAATTATCGAAATGAGTGAGCAAACGCTAAATAATAAAAGGTCCGATGCATCTTATCGTTGAGAGCGAGAAAGAGGATCAGCAACGATCTAAATACTATACAAAAGTGGTGTTTCTTCAGGGTCAGTTGCAAATGGAAATCGAAATAAGGTATGGCTACATGGAACACATTATTAACCATACAGATATATTTGCATTGAAGGTTACTAAATTTAGGCAGAATGGCGCGTAGAATATATGGTGGATAGCTTGTGTTACCTTATTCTGTTGGGGAGATGAACGTGACAAACATATCACATGATGCATTTACCTATTGCGATCTGGCCAGCATGTTAATATCTCGATTGTTTAATGTGAATACAGTACTGCATGGTGAAATGGTTGCAGACAACATGAAGAAAACGGACCCTTACTGAATGCGGCAGATGGACAAAAGTAAAATTTATGTTTTTTCTTAGTGCAGTAAAAGGACAATAGCATGAAAGATTTCATACAGTTCAAAATAACTACCTGACAAGCAGGTCACTTTTTAAATATGTATAGCATAATTAATAATAATAAGTGACACTCCTTTAATTTGAAAATGTTAGTTATCAACATACAATATATGCATGAAATCCTCAACGAAACTAATGCATTTACAAATCATAAAATATATACAGAATATAGCATACTGCAACGTGACAATGTTGTTCTCTAATTAGTAATACTTTTATAGATTCACAACATGCAAGTAATAATAATTGTGAATTAACAATGGCAGATGTTGTGAAAATCATACTTGCAAACAATTAGACTTGATTTCACAAAAACATATCACTAAAATTGAAGAAGCAGTTAATTGATTAGTTGATCTCGAAGTATCACTAACATATTTATAACATCTAACTCTATGGAAACGAGGGGTGATCTACAGTTGAAACGTTGCAGTTGCACTTCCAACTTCCAAATACCTATAACATTAAAGATAATTCGGTTTTTGATAAAGCAGAATATGACTTATTAACTGGAAGATACTACAGATATTCGGATTGTTTTAACATGTTTTACAATACGAGGGTATTCAATAAATTTTGGCACTGACTTTAAATTAACGTCGTTTACATTAAATTACGTATATCAATACTTCAAAATATTCATAACAGAAATGTGATTTTCTATCAGAGATATCCATGACATGTTTAGAAATTTGAGTTCGTTTTACTATAATCGGTCTTTCTTAACCTTTCCTTAGCCTGTGAGGAGTTCATTTAGTCTTCTTTCATTAACATCTTTGTACACTTTTTTTTGCAACATTTCAGCCGTTGGGCCTTTGCTCTTTGGTCAGAAGGTGGGGTACCCGGCATGTACATACCTTGATAATTGTAAGTGATAATTGTAAGTGTTTTGTCAGAATTAAATTTAATCGCTCTTACCTGTCCTTTCCTTAATATGTGAAGAGCTCATTTAGTCTTCTTTTATTAGCCTTTGTGAACACTTTCTTTGCAACATTTCACACGCTGGGCCTTTGCTCTTTGATAAGAAGGTGGGTAATTGTAAGTGTTTTGTCAGCATTTCGTGACCACTCCCCAATGAAATACCTACTGATGAAGCTATCTGAGAAACTGTATAGCGCGAGTCTTCTGCTTTCGTTACAGCAGCAATGTTCCTAGAATACAATGACGTTTTAGGGTGCTCTACACGATGTAGGTATCGGACTCTAGATTCTGTCTTATTAATACGTTCACCCAGCTATAAACAATGCTTTTGGAAGGAGAAGAACAACCATAAACTCTTTCAACTTCTATCAGAATCTGTTTACCTGGCATACTCAAAGCACTACGCATCTTTATTTAAGACATAAAGTCATTTTCTACAGGCTTCATGCTTACAAAAATAGTGTAAGTGTTTACGAGTATGACGTGTTTATGCGCTTATAACTTTGCGATCAAAAACAATTGTTTTGAAATATTTGGTGTACGTGGCTATTAAAACGACCTGCAAGTTCATGAAAACTTCATGCGCATACCTTCTACGAAAGTGCGTTGGTCTCAAAACTATTTGAATACCCCTCGTATGACATTTATTGGATAGTATGGCTCCTGTCTACTCCCACACTTATTAACCATGCTATGCAAGAGTTTTCTGGCATCAAACATTTTAATGATATTAAGTACATGTAGTTACTGCAAATTCTAACAGTTAAAAACTAATTCGTGATGATCCATCTCTTTGTAACATTGTAGCGGTAGAAGAAAAAATGAGTATCAGTTAATAAAAGCAAGTTAGTTGTGACACTTGAAGTCAATAAATAAATAAATGTATAAAAGAATTTTTAATCAAGAAGAAAGACTAAACAATAGGATTCGTTACAAAAGAGACAACAAACATTGATAAGGAGTCAGTATAGTCTCTGTTTCAGAGATTAATTTCTGTAGCAAGAGGAATGTTATAATTTGAGTAATTTTATTTTTTGACAGATATATAAGGCTATTTCAGATGATGCTGTATATGGTGTATACTGCAAACCCTATCTGTTCTCGGAGGTCACTGAACGAGCTCAATGAGTTGAAGGTACCAGAAATAATACCAACACCGAGTCAAAGTATGTGGCGAGTTTTTGCAGGCGCAACAAGTAATTGATATCAAAGACTGCATTAAAATACGACAATCTCCAGGGGAGATATTTTCATGAAATAAATAGCTATTTTGTCGTCAATGCAACAACCTTCTTTGATTATAGGTAAAAATGAGAATAACTGGTGTTAATGTACTAAGTAATATGCTTATAAAGCTACTGTGTCTGCATGAAGTCAGTAAACAAACATAAAACAAGTACTATGAACAAAAAAAAAAACAAAAACAAAACACAACAAAAACAATATGGGAGACTTTTCTCACTGTGATCTGATATATTGCAAGAATAAAATATTCAATCTTTCAATATAATAGTGTGACAGACTCTACATTATATGGTCGGCAAAGCTGATTAATTAGATTAAACTCTAGATTCTCACATTTCGGTACTTTGTTGAAAATGTCAACATAAAAGAGTGTACTTGGAGATTATAAATTGGAAAAAAAAACAAAATTTATCTCAATCTAGAAGAATGAGACTAGCTAAGCTGACAAGTCAAGAATGAAACGGTATGTAAAGTACATTCTAGTAGAAGACGTTACTATACAAGTACACGGTGTGTGTATGTAATGAGGCGGAATTTCACTTGCTCTAAATGAAATTTGTTTAGTACATTACGGTTCGATTTTTTCCAAATATGCTACTTTCTTGATGTCATCAGAATTACATTTAAGAAAATAAGTTTGTATACATATATACTAAGATAATTCTCACTGTTAAATTACAGTTAAAACTGAAGCAATACGACAGCAACTTAGAAATGTGTGTTGCATTTTTGTCCCGGTTTACGAAAAATAATCATTGATCTGCTTGTTAATTTGGTCGGAGGTTTATAATCTCAAATATATTATATTAAGTATATATTGGTTCTTTAAATAATCTCAATATGTTATTCTATTGATGAACATGATTCTATTCATAAGTATGGAAAATAAACTTTAGTTTAAACTTCTTTTTAATTCGATTTTGAAACAAGTTACAACAGCTTACGACAATTGACGCTCGAAGTTTTCCTGGGTATAACCAGTACTAAGCATTTGCAGAATATATACTTTTGCAGGTAACAGGACAAAAATAAGAAATAATGAATGATACACTTGTGTCAGCGATGGTCTTTTCACAGAATAAACATTTTTCTAAGGTGTTTGCATTAAAACAAAGCTTCCCGTTGTTTGATAGCTGTAATCTTTTGATATGTTTTTCAACAATACATGTAAATAAAAATAACAGTTTAAAAACATTATGTTGCAATTCTATCCTATTTGATTTAAATAATCATATTTAGTCGTAAAATCAGATGAGGAGTGTAATGAACAAAAATGTGTTATTTTTCGATAAAACAGCGTATAAATATAACGTTATTAGAACCGAAAGGTAAATTATACACAGTGATGCTGGTATTTAATATTTTTAAATTTGGTAATATGTTTGAAATAGTAAAAGTAAGCTGTTGTATTCTTTGGCCCAGTTGACCTAAAACACCGAAGCTTGACTTGACTAGTTGCGAAAAAACTTTTCTAGTGTAGTTATATATTTCTCATAATATCAAAATATCCAAACTTTAATACCGGGGAGAATATATGAGACAGACTTTAAGTTTTATGACACTTGAAACTTTAGAATTTTGGCAAAGAAAAATATACATCAAAGAAGTTATAACTAATTCATCGTATGATCAATATGTATTTGTTGATGACAAAATACTTAACCTTTCTCTTCAATTTCTTCTTTTGCTATTTTGTTCCATATTTCAGCCGATTCGTAATATCCTTCTTCTGATTGGCTCATTAAATCCACTATAAATATTCGAATATGATAAGTTAATAATAACATTATACTCAGTATTAAAATTCAGTAATGAAGACAGTTTGACACTAAACAAACATAATAGTATCCCCGATGATATACGGTCCAATGTGAACACACTTATGTGTTATATGTTAGAATTGTGGAAGTGTTACTTATATTTATACTGACGCATAAAAATATAGAGAAAAATCTATATTTTGTAAAGTGTAAAAAGGGGCATAACCCGTAAAAAATACAATCCCAATGTTCAAACAATAGGGTGATGTTCATTTGAGTTTGATGACACGCTAACATTACAATTAAATTACATGTAAACTTTGAGGGGAGTCACACTGTACATATATACAAAAATTATAATGTTGTAATATTTCAAAATGTAAAGACGAGATATAACTAATGACAAAACAATCCGAATGGATGCGCATGTCAATCTATTGACAATGTAAAATAAGTTGCATACGAGTATCATGTACAAAACTGACAGACAAACGTCCTGACGGGCGTACATCTCATACTTATTGTACCTCTCTTGTCTCTATATTACATAAATCAACCAAAGATAGTAAAACTGATATTACTGAACAAATAAGTTGATTATATTGATTGTAAGATATAAAATAACACAAAATTCAAATAGCTGAAACATTGATAAAATTTAATAAAACTGTATCGTCAGCCAGGCTACCTGGTTCATCTGCAACTTTATCTTGATATTGCTCAAGCTGCCAACTGTTTGCTTGATCAGACCTGTTTTCTTCGGGATTTCTTAATGTGAATATACGGAAAAAATTGTTATAAGAAAACATGATGATTGTATCATTTTTCATTTAAAAAAAAACATTACATTTTGTTTACTATGATTTATAAGACATAATATTATGATTTTATTTTAAGTTTATCAATAAATTTCACGACACGATTCAAAGCTTAAGACAAAAAGAAAGTAATTCATATTAAGTACTAATGATACTAGAACATTTTCATGACTTTTATTAAACGTAATTATTTCATTTACCGGATGCATTTTATTTTGTGAGCGTTTATGACTTGCACTCTGCATGTGCAAAGTGAATCAATTCCGAATGTATTGGTCTCTGATTTCATAATCAGTTAAACGTTTATAAACTATAAATCGCTTGTGTATTAAAAGTTGAGAGTGAAGTTCACATCAACACAACATGTACGCAATATGCTATTGTAGTTACGGTAACATTTCATTAGAAATGTTATGAAAAATGATACAACAATTAAGACAAACTGCGTACTCATTAGATGTTTTGTTATTTTTTTAAGCGTTTGTATAATAATGAAACTGTAAATATTATTTTGCCTCAGCTACACATTATATATGTTTTTTTTGTAACAAAGTGCATGATATAGATTTAACAGATGAAATAATATAAATGTATAACTTTTTAATAGTAACAAAATTACCAAAATATACCTCAATTCGACTTCGAAGACACCAGCCTTTCCAAACGAATATGTTCCTCTTGCACGGTTTTGCCATCGAACCTTGACAAGGAAAACAAATAAACAAGTCTTAAAATAGTATATAAAACATTCAAAATGAATGACATTGAATAACTGCACAATTTCATTTCATTAATAATCTTATTCATTCTATAACACATCTTGGACCTAAAATGAATATATAATAATGTCTAGTCATAAAAATAAATACCAAACAACGGTATTGATTTACTAGAGTTCAGATTTACTATCTGTCATGTATCATATTTGTGTAACTTTGAATATACATTTTACAATATTCTATGGTTTAGAAAAGAATGCCAATACAGGTACAATGTAAAATGTTGTTTATCTGTTACAGAAGATAACTCCTGAACAAATAATCTGTTATTGAATATTGAGTGTTAACATATATTTTATCATACGTTGCTACCACAGTAACTTTGAGTACAAATGGTGATGCGGCGTTTGTCTTAAATATGTTCACATATGTTACAATGTTAAATAACACCAGTAAACTTTTGATGAAACATTGGTGAATATGTTTTAAATAGGTTTGCTTGACAAGATCGATGCATTAAACATGAAACAAATGACGAATTATTTTAATTTTGCCTTGCAAAATATATTGTTTTAACGTTGTGAAAATATGTCATGATTTCAACAAAATTAATATATATATTAATTTTGTATATATATATATATCAACCATGTTAGTCAATTGTTGTATGTGTTGAATTACCTCAACATTTTCTCCTCCTACCAATACTTTGATCACAGACCCATTTTCATCATCTCCAATTTTTTCACAACCGTCTTTCCCTAAAACGAAATACGTGCTTGAAGTTTATGTATTTATGACTATTTAGGAGTGATAAATAAAAATGCATAGAAATTTGAATGCATATTCAATTCTTTGCAAACACAAACATATGCACATTTACACCAAACAATCACATGAACAAGTCTCACATAGGTCTAGTACAAAACCAAAATATCATACACAAAATATATCCTTGGATGCGTACCTCTTTTGACAACACAGCCAACTGCAATTGTTGCTCCTTTCGGTATAATTCTTAGTTTATCGACCTTTTTGACATCGAATTTACTCATCGTTCCATAGCGATAAACGTTGATGTTTGCTCCATTATCCCATTCTACCCATAACATATTATCTATAAAAACATATAGTTTATTTTGTCATTTTGGCGGAACGTGCAAATATGTTAATGATATGTAAATGTGTAGTAAATATAATTAAAATAAAAAAACTAAACATTACGAACTAACAATGTTTTCATTATTTACGAAATATATATTAGTACGAAAGTTTTTTTGTGTATATTGTATTTTTCATGAGAAAAGTTTTTGGCTCTAATACTAACTTCGGTTCAGTTTTGTTATTGATTCTGATAAATATTGTATTTGTGCTCGAAAATGAAATTAACACGTTTAAGCCGGTAGAGTAAACTATATTGACTTTTACATTACCCCTCAAGAACAGATGCAATAAAACCGAACCTGTTTTTTATTTTCTTAATTGAGTTCTGAACGTCAAAAATATTTTTCACATAAACTATAACTCATTTATGTGTTATATGATTTATTCAACATTGGTAATTCGAATGGGAAAATACAATAAAATAAGCTATACATAATTATGGCTTAAAGGGAAACACAAGGGTCTTTTTCGCTTATTTGTATTTATTTATTTAAAACTGATTTATTTTTAGACAAATCACGCTTTAAGTTTTCTGAGTAGCATATGTAGATAAATTGTCTTGCTCAAAGACAACACATATATCTTTTGCAGATAATCGAACCTCCGATCTTGAATCAGATGCTCTACCACTGGATGACGCACTCGTTTTTGTTGATATGATAAAAAGCATACGAAAGAAATATCATTGTGTATATATTTAAGACGTTTACTCGTATTTTCAAAACTATTACAAATCCATGATTTTTTTATGTGTGAACACCTTAGCTTAGAACATAATTTAATTACAATGCCGGTAAAATGGAGTCCATTCGCGAATAACTTTTGAATGCTTTGTCAGTATGATTGAATACTTAATTTCACGAAGCTTACGGTTCAGTTCAATGAAAATAACGAAACTGGAGTTCATGTACGAAAATTCATACCAATTGATCGATGTCCAATAACAGTGCCAGGTCCATGGTTGTCTTGATTGTCTAAAAGCATACAATTCCAATCAGGCCCTCTTTCAACACGGGTTCCAATTTCCAGAAGATTCGTTGTACTGCTCTCAGTGTAAAACTGATTTTTCATTGCTCTTCTTTCATTAATTCTCTTCTTGCTTTTTTCCCTTATTTCACCCAGTTGTTCCTTAAAGCAGTCGTTTTTTCATTTAAGATGTTATTACAACAGATAATATTTCGTTAATTTTAATGAAATTTTAACACAAACTAAATATAAACTGTGTGGATCCGTAAAATAATTATTTTAAAACAAATTGATATCATCTGTAGCCCTTCACTTTAACATGTTATTTAACGAAACAGGACGACACATACATAATAAACAATAAAAAAGTTCATTCTTACCTGTAAATCAGGTAAACCCATCTTTTGACCTATTGACGATTTTTCTGATTCCTCTTCGCCCTGGTGAGCCAGTACCTGCAAAGAAATGTACAATGCAAGTGATATAATTATCATATACGTCGATTATAATTATTCATGACTAATATATTATGATTTAAATCGAAATCCTTAAGCTTGCATTATTTTGCTCTTAGAATGCACATGTCATGAATATAAATTTAAAGCTGATGTTGGCCTACGTGTATTTAAAATTCTTGACATATCTTACTTTTTTTTATAAAACAAATGTCCGTTTTTTACCAACTCATAACGACAACATCAGGCATAGCTTTACGAAGACAAGACAGCACTACATGTAAGTGGTTTGCGCATGTCAAATTCTCAATAACAAAAATGCCAGTGCCAATAAAATGTTCGCCTGTCTTTCATCACCGTTTGTTTGTCAAACTTGTAAGTAACTTGCCTCCTCAGTCGATGTGCAATACCGATATCATGTCTGCATTGATGTAAATCTGGTATCGGATTAGTCAGTTTTTGCAAAGCTATCGATGTTTTTATGCTCCCCCAAAAGGGGGAAGCATATAGTCGCAGCTTCGTCCGTGCGCGTGCGTCCGTCCATGCGTCCCCAAAATTTTGTCCGGGCTATTTCTCTACAACCTAAGGTTGGAATTTTATGAACTTGCAAGGATACATCATTACCAAGTGCAGATGCGCATATTGTTTTTGTGTTCCGGTTCGATGATTTTTCACGGAGTTATGGCCCTTTGATTCTGTCTGTGACCAAATCATTGTCCGGGCTATTTCTCTACAACCTCATGTTGGAATTTTATGAAACTTGTTTTGATGCATCACTACCAAGTGCAGATGCGCATATTGTTTTTGTGTTCCGGTTCGATGGTTTTTTAGGGAGTTATGGCCCTTTGATTGAGTCTGTGACCAAATTCTTGTCCGGGCTATTTCTCTACAACCTATGGTTGGAATTTAAGAAACTTGCTAGGATGCATCATTACGAAGTGGAGATGTGCATATTGTATTTGTGTTCTGGTTTGATGATTTTTCACGGAGTTATGGCCCTTTGATTCTGTCTGTGACTAAATTCTTGTCCGGGTTATTTCTCTACAACCTATGGTTGGAATTTTATGAAACTTGCTAGGATGTATCATTACCAAGTGCAGATGCTCATATTGTCTTTGTGTTCCGTTTCGATGATTTTTTCACGGAGAAATGGCCCTTTGAATATGTCTGTTACCAAATTCTTGTCCGCGCTATTTCTCTACAACCCCATGTTGGAATTTTATGAAACTTGCTAGGATGCATCACTACCAAGTAAAGATGCACATATTGTTTTTGTGTTCCGTTCGATGATTTTTCATTGAGTTATGACCCTTTCCGGTTCGATGGTTTTTTAGGGAGTTATGGCCCTTTGATTGAGTCTATGACCAAATTCTTGTCCAGGCTATTTCTCTACAACCTATGGTTGGAATTTAATGAAACTTGCTTGGATGCATCAATACCAAGTGCGCATATTGTGTTTGTGTTCCGGTTATATGATTTTTTCACGGAATCATGGCCCTTTGAACATATCTGTGACCAAATTCTTGTCCGGTCTATTTCTCTACAACCCCAAGTTGTAATTTTATGAAACTTGCTAGGATGCATCACTACTAATTACAGACGCGCATATTGTCTTTGTGTTCTGGTTTGATGATTTTTCACGTAGTTATGGCCCTTTGATTCTGTCTGTGACCAAATTCTTGTCCGCGCTATTTCTCTTCAACCCCATGTTGGAATTATTATAAAACTTTCTAGGATGCATCACTACCAAGTGGAAATGCGCATATTGTCTTTGTTTTCCGGTTCGATGATTTTTCACGGAGTTATGGCCCTTTAATTGAGTCTGTGACCAAATTTTTGTCCGGGCTATTTTTCTACAACCTCTGGTTTGAATTTTATGAAACTTGCTAGTATGCATCACTACCAAGTACAGGTGGGCATATTGTTTTTGTGTTCCGGATCGATTATTTTTCACAGAGTTATGGCCCTTTGATTCTGTCTGTGACCAAATTATTGTCCGCGCTATTTCTCTACAACCTCACGTTTTAAATTATGAAACTTGTAATGTTTGTGTTCTGGTTCGATGATTTTTTCCATAGTTATGTCCTTTTGATTCTGTCTGTGACCAAATTCTTCACCACTCTATTTCTTTAAAACCTCTGGTTGGAATTTTCTGAAACTTGCTAGGATGCATCATTACCAGGTGGAGATGTGCATATTGTCGTCATAACGCTATTTCGCTACCTCTGGTTTTAATTTTGTAAAACTAGCTACAATCTGTGCATATTGTCATTTTGTTCTGGTTCAATGATTTGCGAATGAATTCTGTGAAGTGTAGAGCCACATATTGTTCCTGCTATGTAGTTTGGTATTTTTCAACCAAGTAGTCGGTACAGAGTCAAACACTCACTTGGGGAGCATCAATCGGTTCCATCGAATATTCTTGTTTTCCTATGTTTCCGTTTTCTGCTATAAAACTGATTTAGATGTTATTCCTCCGCCCGTACTGCTTCGAATCGATAAACAAATCATTTGTTAGATTTGTTCAAATGGTGTCCATAGTGTTAAAATGACCCCACCTTGAGTGTTCAATAAGGGGACACATGTCATTATATTAAACTTTACATTTATATTTTTAAAAAGGAATTGATTTTGCCTATATTTTCATAAAAGCATTGTTTGGTCAAGGAGGTTCAGAAATCTTCTTCTCAACAACTGGTCAGTCGAATTTGTTCATATTATATAAAATTTATCTATGATTAAGAGTTCTAAGTTTGTACAAATCAAGGGGCACGAGGATGTGTAAAGGCCCTTGGGGATTTGTCGTTTTATATAGGGATACTATAGAAAATGGAAAATTCTCATTTTTTCGTCAATTTGTGTTAACATGTTGTTCAATTATATATCTAAAGCATTGTTAAGTAACAGTAAATTTGATTTTGTTCAACAAATAGGATTGCATTTCCATAAGGAGCCAGGGATGGGGGACAATATGGTTAAAATTAGGAAGTTTTATAAATCTTCCTCTCAATAAACTTTCTGTCAAACTTGTTCTTATATGATATAAAGTATCCTTACATCAGCAAGGGATTTAATATTCTGCAAATCAAGGGGCAGGGATATAAAGAAACCCTGCAAGGTGACCTTTAATTTTACATAGGAACATTATAGTGAAATATTGAAATCTAGAGCATTTCTGCTCAAAATAAATCCCTTAGAGTGGGTGATCGAAGTTTTGACAAATCAAGAGGCTGGGACGTATAAGAAATAAAATTTCTTTACATATGAAGGGAATGGGAATTTAAAGTATTTTCTTTTCATAGCAATTAACTGTTTGTTCTGTATGGGTGTGGTGAGGGTATTTATCCATAAGTTGTTAAGACGACGCCCAAAGAGGGTTAATATTGTGAAATTTCAAAAAGTGCTATGGTCACTATGAGCCAGTAGAGCGTCCTCAGACCCTCTTGTCACATTTTGTTGTCGGTTTTTGTGTTTCGGTTTTGAAGTTCATTCTTTATTGATATTATGATTATTTGCAGTTGATCATTTTTTCTTCCTTTCAAATAACTTTCATTCGAAATTTGCTACTCGGTGAAATGCAGATTCGAGAAGTTCTTCATCCAATTGCTGGAACACAAATTTTATTCTATTTTATTGTAATGTCATGTTTTGTGGTAACATTTGCCAGTTTCTGATATATTTCAAGTAACTGCTTATCTATTATCGAAGAATCAACATTTTCTGGAAATATTTTATCACTTTTTAATGTTTCTTTAATTCTACTTTTGCATGTTTTTAAGTGTTTTTTATTCTTTTGTTTTCACTTTTACTTTCCTTGCTGTAATATTTTATTGGTATTTGTACTCGTTTCTAGGTCACTTATATAACTTTGTTTACTACGCACTGTCTTTTTGTTGATCTGTCAAGGCATAGTACCACCATTAGAAAAAGGATGTGCTTCCGTGGGTTGTCACATAATGGCGGTTATAAATAATCCTCATTGTTTCTTCTTTAAAAATTCATTTTCTTTATTTTAATGCTCATTTTTTTATTTGAATGGCATTTTTGATATATTTTGAACATTTTGATAGCTTTGTCATGTTTGAATTGTGAATTAAGAAAAAAAATTGATGCTTGGAACTTTCATTTTGTCAACAGTGTACACACTGAACAGAAAACAAATCTCTTATATGACACATGACCCTTACTTTTCTCATCATATGTTGGTAGTGCAGAAGATGACAAACAGTAAAATTAAGTTTCACTTCTTTCATTTGGGTCTCTCTATGAATGACAAGCCTTCAAACTTTTATTTACTCTAGAATAAAGAACAAAAATCAATGGTGGGGTTACACCTATAAGAGAGACTTAAATGAGATGAGGGTGATTTTTCAAAATGTTAATTGTAGGTAAAATAACCTCATTTTTATACTCTATTATAGTCTTAAATGGCAAATTGGAGACACTTCCTTTATCAAAAACACATTTTGGCAAGTGTATGCCTCAAATAAAGCATATATGTACATATTTACATTGAAATTTCATGAAAAATCACAAAATTTTAAAGATTTTTTTGGGGATGATTGTAATGTGCAAATTTTTAGCATACACATTGTATTGAATAATGTATTTTGGTGAGATACTTCAATGGTCTTCAATGTGTCATGAAACTTTTTTGGTGTAACATTTTTAATAGAATAATATAAAAAAACACACACACTTTTTTGTAAATTTAGTCAAGCACATCAAAATTGCATTAAAGTCGACATCTCGCGCCTGTATATAATGATCATGTAAAAAGTGGTATTCTGACAAAAGTTTCTGTATTCAATGCCTGCAATTTGGCAGTATTACTGCAAATTGATAGTAATTAGTAAAGAAGAGGTAATTATAAAATAAAAAAAACAAGATTTCCTTATAGGCATAGTACCACTATTAGAAAAAGGAAGTGCTTCCGTGGGGTAGTCGCATAATGGCAGTTATAAACAGTTTTTTTTTTCTCATTAAAAATTCATTTTCCTTATTTTAATGCTCATTTTTTTATATGAATGGCATAATTGATGTATTTCGAACATTCTGACAGCATTTTCATGTTTGAATTGTGAATTTAGAAAAAAAAATGATGCTTGGAAATTGGGGTATGAATATATGATTTCGGAATTCTACTTTCACTTTATCAACAGTGTACACACTGAGCAGAAAAAATCTCTTATATGACATACGACCCCTACTTTTCTCCTCATATTTTGATAGTGGAGAGATTGACAAGCAGTAAAAGGTAAGTTGCACATCTTTCATTTGGGTCTCTCTATAAATTACAAGCCTTCAAATTTTTATTATTTACTATAGAATAAAGAACAAAAAATAATGGTGGGGTTTCACCTCAAACTTTTGTATAAAAAGTATTTAGTTCACAAGTGTGGCATTTGTATCACTTTTGTATGTAGCATGTTCCCAATTACAGTTTTTATAGGTAGCTGTTTTTTTCAGAGTTAACTACAATACTGATGTATCGTACTGACAAGCATTATGTATGTAATTCAATATGGCGCCGTCCACTGATCTGGCGGTGTAGATTCAACCGTTCATTTTCAAAATATTTTAAAATTTCAATATTTCAAGATACAGTTCAGCTCTTACGTTTGAAATTTCCACATATTTCCTCGAAGTGAATTCATTTTAATTTTTGATATCAATTTTAAAAATGGTTAACTGTTTGTTTACATGATGGCCTCCTGGTTCCCCGTGTCATCTTAAAAAAATAAGTGCACTTAGAATGCTCAGGACATCAGTATAACATCATTAAAGCTATTGACTGATGTGTATGTATAAAATATTAAGTACCTACTGGTCTCCACGAAAATCACTTATCGGGCTCTAGACAATTATGGCAAGAAAATATTCTATCAAACTGAGACAATTATATCATCAAATGGTAAACATACTGTAGTAAAGGTTCCATACGGGACGTGGAGTATGATATTCAGATACGTGTTCTGATAACCGTATTGATAACTGCTATTAAAATAATTTAAGTATGGTACAGATTTATACATTTACACTCATGCAGAAAAGAGCATGTAACCTTATCAATATGGGAATTTAATAAACATGGTACAACCTGTATGTGACAAAATAGCTTAGAGAAATATAAGTCGAATTTTTTATTATACATGTCTGTATAAATTTACCTGCTGGACACTTAAATAAACATATTGTTTCTGTGAGTTTTTACACTTGATTAACCCAGCCAAAAACGCACGAGTCATATGACACAATATATAGCAAACGAATCAATCATACCTTTACTAAAATACCGTAACTAAAATACAGACTATAATAACATCATTCATTACTGGTCATTCAGTGTAGTATAAAAATACTCCCGAGATTCGTCTGTATGAATATCATTTACAACAACATAATTCACGTGGTTTGGCTGCTGGATTTTGAATACACCTATGCGGCACATGATATTGTTATTTACTATATTTACTTTATATAAATGGGTATATGTTGATCGGAAATGTCCGGATAAGTGGTTAGGTTTAAACTTAGAATCATACCGTCGGTATTGTTCAAGTCGTTCTTGTTTGAATCCCCTAGACTTGAATTACTTTGGTCACTTCCATAGCGACACCATTTTGGGATACATTTGTATCAGAATAAGGTTGTTTAGGTGGCCTTAATTCTCAGTGTCAGCCAATAACAACGTATGCACACTGTATAGACGTATATCGAACAAGTAGCGTAAGTTTGTTAAACTTATCACTAGATAGATAGGGATAAATTACTTAAAGATATTTTTACATATTCATTTTTGGATAAAAAAATAAGTCATTTTGAAGTTTATTTCATAAAATCCCATTGGATATTGAGCATTATAGAAAATGTATTAGGGTTTATCATTGTAAAACTAATCATATTTTACCGTTAGGGACTCTGTTAAACTATAACTATCTGCTTGGAAATAGTGTTTACACATGTACACTCTTAAAAAGGTCCTTACACTACATATCTGTTTCTCTTGAATTCACATATAAGTATGACATAATATTTTAGTTTGTATGTGAATCTGCTTATTTTTTTTATGAAATATATGCAAATGAGAAATATATTACATTAATATTCAACAAATCAAAAATCTGAGAATACGTTTTATGAAATTTAAGAAGTAAGTTATTCTTTTGTGTTTTTTGATTTTCAAATATAGTTAAATTTTACTAGAAAAATATAAAAAGAACCAAGGTAGCTTTGATATGTTTTTAATGTCTTCTCCTGGCTTTTAATAAACACCATCAATTAATACACAGAAAATATGTGTTTATAAACTATTCCAATTATAGCTACCAATATAAACACACAAAAAAACAACCCCAATATAATAAAATGCATGTTATTATTGTCACTATATCTTTTCTGTAAAAAGGGATACATCAAAATACATATTTAATATTTAGTAAGGTTCTACACCAAACCAATCACTATTGACTTAAGAGAGAAAAATCTCCTGAAGTCATTAGACAGCATAATTTATTATACTATCGTCTGTTGTGTCAAATTATATTTTATTTCTGTTCGATTTTTGCTTTAGCTCAAGCTACGGTTTATAATTTATTGAGACAGGTATGTCCCTTTAAGATTAATATATATATATATATATATATATATATATATACATATATATATATATATATAAACAGTTTACCGTTACACTTTTTTGTACATTGCTGCTTCCTTCGATATCGAATGGAAAGTTAATCCCATGATTTTCGTGAGATACACCTATGGTATGTGATGGTTTTGTATATATAGACGAATGGAAACCTAAATCTCTTGTCAATAAGATAGTAAATTCCATGTGACAGAGTGTGCAACATAACTTGACCACAACATACGGTATCTGAGTGAATATTTTTTATATAATGCTTTCTATAGTTTAGTAATTTAAATGTTCGATAGCTATATTTCGACATCAGCAGATCTAAGTAATGTTGTTTGTACATTGTTGATATATATATATATATATATATATATATATAGACTAGAATTTGGTGAAATTAATTTCATATCCGCATTATTGAGAGAGATATTTTTATTAGGATATAGGCCAAGGAATCTGGGAACGTATTTTGAGATATTTGTATTGTGTTCATAATGAAGTATTGAAAATCGGCATTTTGAAGTCTAAGATATATGTAATTAGATTGTGTTACGTTTATTGTGTGTTTTTGTAAAGCAAATAAATACAGAATTTATGATAAGATTGCATGAACTGTTATGATAAATTCATAGAACTGCCATAAAAGTAATAGATGGTAAGAAATAAAGGCACTGTTGTGATATAGTAAAGAAACTACCATGAAATAGAGAGATGGTAAGTGATAAACGTAACACTAGTGCAGAGTGAGTAAATAGTAAATCAGAGTTTATATATATATATATATATATATATATATATATATATATATATATATATATATATATTTGTAGCCGTTTATTGACGTATGTGCGACGTAGGTCACACGTGGGACGTTATCGACGTAACAGGAGTCAGCCGGTGGTAATACTGTCATAGGACGCGCAACCCACATACATTGTAATCGTCATACGGACGACTTAACATTTCTGACGTCAGATTGGAATCGCAGTTAAGCAACGTAAGGTCATAGCTGCTCAGTACTACATAGAACACAGGAAGTGAACCCTGTGGATACATCCATCGCCATAAAGGACGATTGGAGATAATCTTTCGCATCCGGACGTGGACGTAGTGTTTAAGAAAGTATAATCTTATTTTAAATAATTAATAAACGTTGCAGAGCATATTGCATTGCGACATCAGTCATATACTAGTGAGAAGCAGTTTTTATCGCGATATTAATTAGACAAAAGCTGACTAAAGTGAACAGTCCTAGCACAATTATAGCTAAGAACATTATTAGACCGGTATTTTTTTATGTTTAGTAAATCTTGTTAATGATTATATTATGTATAATTGTAAATTCATAATTTTAATTATGTAAAATAAAATTTTATTTTGAGTATAGTTATATTCTACCTAAGTGAGTTGTCGGCCCTTGGTCATTTTACTACAATATTGCTCCACAAACGGCATCTCATATCCAAATTGGCATGTTTCAACAAAATTAAAACAATGTCTAAATATTCATTTATATCATTGCACATATCTAGCGACCATTGCCGAAGTATGACTGAATTGGCCGTGTATATACATATACGATTAAATCGGAATTGTTTCAATATTTCCGAAGGCGAAGCAGCTATTTTGCAAAATAAGAATTACTGATCAGTAGATATGAATTTAAAACTAGATTTCTTCACATGAAAGAGATGTGTCGACTGTTATAAATCAACAGAATGTGATGCAATTCATGAAACTGTTGTCATTTATAAACACATTTCTTGATATAATAAACATATTTAACTACTGATTAAACCGTTTTAAGCAATACAGAATAAAGTGATAGTTATAGCACTAAATCAATGTCTGCTCATATCAGTCAATATTAAATATACGTACCTGATACATTTGCTTTCCACTGAGGCAAATATTATGCGATGTGTGACACAAAATAATATTTCACGTTATATTCCAAACCTTATTACATGTACCACTATTTCTATTTTTTTTCGGAGGACAATTATCTTTCCTTTTTATTCAGCAACAAAAGGCATTCATTATTATAGTATATGTTTATCCATAAAACAATTGGTAGTTTAACAACGATTTGTAATGTAACGTACGATATACTTAATACTAAATGGTAATACTAAATTGATAAACTACCATTTAGATAATTTACATTTACATCGCTCTGTATTAAACCTGACATGCAGAAGCAGTGAAACAAGGTTAATTCCGTTTACAATTAGGTAAGACTAATGTTTGTTGTTTAATGGACTATTATATATATATATATATATATAGTTTGAGATACAGTTTGAAAATGTAATTTAAAAATGTAACTTACAGTGAGAACAACGACACTTGAGATCTTTGAAGCTTGATCCCACCTTAACATTTCTCCTTTAGCCATTTCTACTAACTCTTTAAGAAATGCCTTCAAATAAACAAACAATAAAAAGTTTAAATATCTAGAGCAATATACTGCTATACCATTTTATCAGTAAAACACTACATCACGTTCATACTTTTTTTAACGATGATGTTTTTTTATTATAAAGTATCTAGGGGAAAACAATACACATTTCAAGGGACGCGGAATCGTTTTTTTTATACCGTCCCTTATTATGAAATAAATGTGTTACACAAAATAGAACATACCATGTTTTCATCACCAACAGGAACGCAATACAAATCTATTTTATTCTTTTCTAGCTCTAACATCTGTTTGTAAATTCGACGATGTGTCTGAAGAATTATACAGGCTATTTAAACAATAATAGTTTTAAACATTCATAAACTCTTAAGCATTTATTTAACACAGTCATATACATGTAACAACGTTAAAGTAAACGATAACATATATTAATATAACGGTATTTGTAAAGAAGATATATTTTCATGAATGGCATAATCGATGACAATGGAAATGTTTTATCATTTGGCATAACAAGTTAGTTCCTATTATGACATATTTCAATAAAAAACAATTCAAAGTAATAGAGGACAAGAAAAAAAATAAAAAAATATTAGAAATCTCATCTATTACTAATGTTGATATTATTAAACAAAACAAAGCAGTAAATAAAAACTTAAATGTACTCTTTTTAAGAATTAAATCGCAAGTGCCTCCTAATGTAATCATAAATGAAAGAACAAATTAACACATAAAAGAGTATAGATAACTGGAAAATTTACTATAAACAAAACTTGAAATTTGTGCAAAACCCAACCTCAAATATTTACAGTACAACATTGCTTTAAAGTTCAACATGAAAAACGTTTATGTTTACAGGTAAATGAACCAAGAGAAGTCTAGACAACACTTAAATACTTATCTAAAGGTTCTTATTTTTCATACATGCATATATTTAGTTTAAACGATTTGGATTTATTGATGTGATACATTTATCCATTTTATCTATTTGCTCAGTCGGTAATGCGTCTGACTATCACTCCAGGGGTCGTGAGTTTGAAACACCGCTTGACAACAGTCTCCGTGACGCTAAATACCCAATCAATCAATCAATCAATTGACTATCACCAATCGCGTTATTGTCTATCAGCGATAAACATACGAAAAATGCACTATATAATGGTCGGATTTAATGTGCACTATATCTAATGGGTTACATCAAATACGTAATAATTTTTTTTTTCTACTGACATTCCCTAATAATTATTTTACATATACAGATCACTTTTAATACATAGAAATATGAAATAAACAATGCACAGCTGCGCCAAAATTAACAAGTTCAACCACCATAAATATCACGTTGAAGGTATTTAGTAGCCATACGCGATACTAATTTGATTGTGGATTTTAGTGATTTTTATTACTTCGGGGGTCCTGTAGCGGTAACGCCTTGGAATATTTCAATGACTTTATAAAAGAGTATATACCAATAATTATACTATGAAATGAAAATATGATTTTCGATATGAAATCCATGTAAGTAAAAATAAATATAAATCTTGCTATGCGTTTCACTTTCATTTCAGTATATAAGGATCGTCTTAGAATGATTATGCAAATTCTATCAACCTGATATAAGATAAACCACACTTGTCCAAATTTGTCCACGCATGTTTAAACCCTAAGGCTTTAAATCAAATAGTTTTAAAAAGAAATCCAAACATCGCAAGACATTTTTATTTACAGTGCTTCCATTTGCAACGGTTTATCACTAATGAAATCATTTGGCAGTACATTCACCCAAAATGAAAAACTTGACACTTTATTTGTTCGAATATTTTTGTTGTTAACATACATGTTTGGAAACGTATTATACATAGTTATCAGGAATTAATTACGGATAATCAGTATGCAATATTTTTTCTCAAAATTTCGAAAGTATTCATGTGTTCGGGCAAAAAATTCGTTTACTTTACACGTGCGCAACATCCAGTTTTTCACTTACAGGCTTTACACCTACAAGTAATAATTCGTGGGTTAGCACAGATAAAAAACTTAAATTTGTTTTAAAAAAAACACCTTTGTTCTTCTTTCTGAAGCTGACAAAAATCAGGCTATTTGTATCATCCGGGCTGGGTCATTGATAAATACCGTTGCACTGTTATGGGCACAACGTCATTTGCAATAGACGCGAAACCAGTGGCAATGCCACTGTATCCACGATCACGAACCACAAATAACACGTACAGAATGAATTAGGTCCAATCACCAAATTGATACCATACACGGTCTCCGTAATGCTGTGGTTACTAACGTTTTAAAAAATACTAACAAAAGCAAGACTTCGTTTCCAAACAAGTGCAAATTAAATTATTACCACGATTACAATTGCTAGGTTTTAACAAAAATGTTACAACATTAATACACAGGCAAGTGTCCCGACACGGCTAATTAAGTCATGCATTGATATGTGAATGGAAATTCTCAGTCTACTCGGTCTCGGTCTCGCAAATGGATTTCAGGCTAACAGATCATTTAAATGTGAGCCTAACCAGAGACATGCCTTCGAAAACTCGTAAACGCTTGAAAAAAAGAGAGATGGTCTTTACACTGTTAAATGTGCCAGGTTTATGGACAATACATTATCATAAATGTTGAATTAATTTAAACAAAATATGTGATATAACAGAATCATTATTAAATGGTGGATCTAATAATTCGAAGGTTTTAAATTGTTTGAATTATAAAGAAACTTGAAGGTAAATAATACAAAAAGAGACGACAGTGGCATTATAATTTATATTTCTAAGAAACTGACACACGATATTTCTTATTGAATCGGAAGATGAAGGGGACATTTGTTAAAGTTTGTAGACGATTTATTTGTCCTGTCGATAATTTATATTTTGAAAGTAAAAGGCATCCATGGATCTCTATTAAAGGTTGTACTGAATATATTTGTCTTTGCTAGAACGCAAACCGCGCGTATGCCATTAACTTCAAATCGTTTTCAGTTCAGCAGAATATTTCATTTGGAACACTAACAATGGTTGTTTTGAGCAATAATGGCCTCTATAAACTTTTATAAAACTCGCCTTGCTCTGAAATTTGGGGAGGATAATCTTGATGTGTACTAAAACACGTTCCCTTTAGGTTTAGTGCTTCTGAAATACTAATCGATATCCTTGTACGAGGGGTGATCCAGAAATAATCAGATTGAGTTTATTTGTTCTGTGTGTTATGTGTTAAATTAATGAAACACATTACGCATACTGTCTAATCTTTATTATTTGATACCTAAACATATCAAAACGTTTGCGCAAGCAACAATTAAACGACATGAATAAACACACCGCCAGTAACAGAAATGCGGGGAGCATCGTCGGGTTATATCGTGTTACACAATATGTATATCAGTTACTTCTCTATATCAACTCCTTTGAGTGTAATACATTTCTCGTACCAGACACAAGACACTACACAATGTACCACATAAGAAAGTTCCTGAAAGCAATAAAACCTGTAACACTTCAAAGCAGACTTCAAAACAGGAAACAAGCGGAAGTCCATAGGGGCCAAATCTGGCAAGTAGACAGGGTGTTCCACTAACCCAAAGCCAAGCAGGCCAATCTCCAGCAAAGTCATCTGCGGCGTGTAGGCAGGCGCGTTGTCCTGGTGTAATAGTACATTTCGAGGTTTACACGGGGCCCCTTCTTCTGCAACGCACTCGTTAAGTCTCTACACTGAACCTGAAGCAAAATGAGAATTTTTGTATTAACATGACAATTGCGTAGCATACACTGATTAAGTAATTTAAAAAACAACATTTTATAGCAAATAAATTACTAGTAGAGTTATGTTATAATAACTAAATTTTTTTTTTGCATTTTAAATTTCAAACGAAACTTACTATTCCATAATACGCAGCATTAACAGTCTGTCCTATCGGCACTGCATGCTGGATTGCCGGATATCTTGAGACTTTTTCTTTTTTAGGTGTTGGCGACCCGGGCGTTTGGGGGGGGGGGGGTTGCTCTTTCGTCTCCGGATCAAACAATAGAGCCAAGTTTCATCTATGGTCACTATGCAATCCAAGAAGTGTCGTCGATAGGACTGAAGAAATTTCCTGGACGTATGTACCCGTCTCTGTTTATGTCGATATACACGATGTCCTTAATTGTAATCACTAACGTCGCGTCGATAAAGGTATTACGGCCCCGACCCTTCCCATTTTCTAGTGACACTTCTCCGTCTCAGAATATCTGATGCCATTCAAAAACCTGTGTCCGTGACATTTTCCTTCCTGTAGATGCCTGCTGTATCATCTCATACATTTGGTTGGCGGATGTCCAAGCTGACAACAAAATTTGATAATTGCGCGCCTTTTTTTGTGACTCAAACGACGTCATGATAAGGAACCGGTAGTATTCCTTAATGCCTTGTTTATTAATGGAAACCGGAATGACGTTGAGACCTTGTTAAATGACGTCAAAAACATCAAGTAATAATTGGCTTTCAGCGACAATATATCATATTTAGTTGATCAATATAACTTAAATGTTACACTTTAAAGCAGAAAAAGACACGAGCCCAACTATATACGTCAATGGGTTACTATAGTATAAATATGAAAATTAAAATCGTACTTTTTACAGATCTGGCATGAATAGAGGTGTATTTACTGAACATTTCTTGTAAAAAGTCTATAAAATATAAAATATACAGGAGCCGTCCGATTATGTCTGGATCATCCATCGTAGTCACAAAACCTCACGAGGATATGTGTTTTGATCATCAAAAGGTTATAGATAATTCTTGTTTAATTTTGATCGATTCAAATATATAATGGTATGTAGCTTTTCAAAAAACTAGAGAGTGTTTTATTGTTAACACTATAAGTGCTCACTCTTCTTTTTTGTTTTTCTTCTTGACCCTCCAATTAATCAGTCACCTCACCAATTTTCCTTGAAAAACCGGGCTTTGACTGGTATCGTATACTCAACTATATCAAGTGTTCCGCTATTGTTTTACATAAGAGGCAAGCAGACAGTCAGGCGCGCACGTTAACACGCACGCACTCATACACATATTCAAAAATAAAATATAATGGACCATCTCCCCACCAGTTCCAACTAAAAAAACAACAACAATTAAACAGCAGTAATAGTAAACAACATCCCTGTATCAATAACATCGCCATTTTAATAAAAAACATCGCAATACAACGCACTGAGAAGAACTTTTATAACAATGATGTTGTCAGCTTCATAATCATTACGTTTCAATAAAGAAGTTTAAATAATAGCTAAAACATGTCTTTATGTTTATGAAAGTATATGGCAAAAGTCTATGGTTTAGTTACAGACGAATGTCTCATCATCGGAAAACAAAAATATAAATCAATATATGAACCCTTTAAGGTGTGTTTAAGGTGATCTAAAGTATCATTGAAATCGAGTTGTAAAAGTGTTTGTAAGTAGCAAATCCATGATATGATACTAGTTTTCAGGAAACAATCTATATTGAAAAATATATATTAACACATTTAATAATTAATTAGTACTATCCTAAAACTTGCGATTTTAAAGATATGTTTTCGTTTTCGATCTTAATAGTAATTTAATTATATATTCTACCTCAATGAAACTTCTGGTATATTCTACGTCATAACACTTACATGTATCTGTTAAAACTATTGATACAAATCCCGTGCTGTTTTACCTTACTGACGCTAATTTGTATAAACTATTGATTAATTGTTTATGATGCCATGGTATTGGATATTGGATAGAAACGTTCTTCTAGACATAACATTGTACTTTTCTCTTTGAGTTAAATCGGCATATAAAAGCGAATTGTCATCTTGAAAATATCCATGGTAATCATATAGTTTTTGTATATTTTACCAAACACAAAATACAATATTGATAGAATGTATATTTGTATTATTTGAATCCAAAAGTAATATATGTATTATACGCAAGAATGAAAAAGTATTTTACAATTATTTATAAATTGTATCAAGTATGTTATACATTTTACTAAAATATCCTTTCAATGATACAAGATAAGTTAACCATTTAAAAGTTTGAAGAACATTGTTATACATAAAGCTAATCACCTGGTTTTGTTGACTTTTATTACTCACATCTGGCCCAGCAACCAATTCGCCTTCAGTTGGTTTTCCATCAGTGATCAAAATAATTTTTCTGCGCATCTGTACCCCGTTGATCTCCGATGCAATGACTTTTACAAATTAATAAATTGAGATGTTCATTACATAACTATATTAAATAAACTTATTAAATAGCATATTTATCGTAATTTTGTAGTATTACGAGTATTGATAAAGTCACTATGTACTCCACGTTACTATCGGCTTAATAAAACTTGGTCGACCTTAGCTATATATAGGCGACTAAACGTACTTAAGTAGTGTTCCAAATTAAAGAAAGTATTATAAATCAAACTGATTAAAAACCGAATTATATAACTGACCCAATATAATGCAGACGAAAATATATTATTGCTTTGTTCTAATTAACCTATAATTGTGCTTAGATATCGCAGTATTGTATTTTGACCTATACAGACCATATTAAGATCAAATACCATGGATGTTCAAAATGTATTGTTTATTTGCCCTCTTACTGTTAATACCTTACTAAATCGTTAATGTTTTCATTTCATACCCTCAAATGACTCTCCCCGATTAGAAATATATAAATTTAGTATGTAAATCCATTTCCGGAAAGCGTCATGGTAGACCGATTTGGGTATACGACGAAGGCACTGGTTTACGGCAGAACCAAGAGCCTGTCGTGACCAATATCTACAACCACAGAGAAAGTTTTAATTTGGGAAGGAGAAAGAAGTCACATGGAGTCAGGTCTGGGGAGTAAGGTATGTGTGATAGGACTGTGACTTTTTCAGATAAACAATCGTTACAAGGACATATATGTGTGCCGGAGTATTGCCATGCAGGAGGCGAACATATGTTAATCCAGTGACTGGGTGACGTTTTTGTAGTACTTTAACAGTTTTTTTAGTATCACATCATGATAATGCCTTCAAGGCACACTTTTACCCTTTTTTACCGTATCTGTATTGCTAAACCTTCAACAGAGAAGACAATTACATAAATAATCTTCTTTACACTCAAGGTCCGTTTGGCAATGTCTTCTGCCATATTTGGTGGCCGATTTTTGTTCCCAACTTTCCGCATTTGTTCGAAATAGTGTACAAAGGTTTCCTTACCAGTGACAAAATTTGCAAATTGCCTGGTAATATTCAGGGAATATTGTAACATTCTTTTACAGTTTCAACACGTACCATCCTTTGGTCGTCAGTCAACAAGTGAAGCACCAACCTAGCAGAATTCTATGATTTGTTTCAGAATGAAATAATAAGGACACAAAATGTCATATGCAATTATTATTTGGCAAATTGTGAATAAATTAAATATCTGGGGAACACCTTTGAAATGTGTATAATATGTGGAATGCTATGTAAGCTTACTGTCCTTGCTTCATTCTGTTTCAAGTTATATATGCTTTTCGTCATCACAAATAATTCATTATAGTCACTATTGGAACTTGCCATTATACTGGAGATATTGCTTTATAGACATTCTAAATTCGATTTCATATCTCATTTAAAATGAATTGAACGTTCCGTTGTCAATGACTTTGGTTGTAAAAATGTATAGCAAACACTTGAACTAACAACTTAAACATTAATAAATATCGTTTGCACAATTTTGTGGCGTGTTTTATGTTCATAAAGAATCAAATACGAGAACATATACTTAATTTATCATTATTGGTTCTTTAACAAAACATCTATAAATGACATAAATGCTAATCAACATGAAGAAAAACAAGTCGAAAATCGGTAGGATTTCAAATTTGGCGCTCATTTTTATGACGTTATACATAACGTCATGATGTCATGATGTCTTCGCCTGACCAGGCTACTTTACAGGTTTTGATTTTTAATTTATATAGGACAACGTGTTTTCACTGTTCGACACATACTATAAACACACACACAAGATTAAAAAAAAGAGAAAAGAAAATCGACTTTAAAAGGGTTGCGAAGATTCGAATCTCTAACATAATACCAATGCAAAGCGTAGTATATCAACTAAGCTCATACCAGTAGATGTGGCAACGCCAATAGCCATTGCAACACCTCCATACATCGGTGATGGTCCTCCAATTTTTATTTTATCTGAAAATCCATTATTAACAGTATTTTGAGTCATTAATCTCATGTTAAATATTCACACACACATATATATGTACATACAAATAATTTTAAAACAATGCAGAGAAAGCAATTTTCAATTATACATAAAGCTGAAAAGCGCATGTATCAAATTTAATATTACAATGGATTTTTAATAAAATAGTTTTGTTTTGTATAACTATTGACAAAAATTATTTCTAACTTAAATCTGTTTTTATTTAATAGAGCAAGTCATTTATTTCAACACATAGATATGCAATATTGATACATGTAGACCATGCTATAACTATGTCATGTCGAGCAATGAGTATATAATGTAACTAAGTATTAGATGTTTATATTTAATTGACTTATCACATATATCTCTGTTATATACTGCTGATAAAATATGCTATTGATGTTACATATCATATGCGTTCAGAAATGAAGGTTTAAAAGCTTAGAGTTCATTTTAAAATGAACATTAAACTTTTAAAGACACAATACTAAAACGTGAAAATAGCAAACATAGTAATTACCCATATCATTTCGCAGTAGCCCATAACCGCGTGTGAATTTGCGCACCACTTTTGTATCGTGTCCAAATGTCACAAGCGCTACATTATCCACTTTAGTGTCAAACTCCCTGGCTACTATCTCTAAACCTATACATAATAAATGATTAAGGTACTAACTAGCTTACAATAATATCACGATAAAAATGAATAAATGACTGACATCGTATGCAAATATTTTTATTGATTTCAAGCGAAATAGCCAGTTAGTGTTACTATTTAATTTAATAAAATAACTAATATAATTGTAATATTTAGCCTACAATGTGACGTGCACAATAACGTTTTTTATTGTCAAAACATGTTTTGAACTAGTTATTATCGTCGATATTGGTCTAAACTTTTTATAAAATTATATTTTTTAATTACTGGTAATGTAGCCTTAATGATATTTGTTCCTATATTGACACTATATATATATATATACATGTAGCATAATCGCAGTTGTCTGCAAATATTAAATCTAAATCTGACAAATAAATAAAATATATTTTGTAACACTGTATAAATAACATAAATATTTTCATTTTAAAGTGTAATCGTCATAAATTCTTACCTCGAAAGTACATTTCAACAAACGTACGGGCTTGGTTCCACGCATCCCCTTCTGCCATACTTGCTGATATGTCAATACATAACACATTATGAATTCCGCCAAGTGTTTCATTGCCTATCCAAAACAATGATAAATGACTGATTGTATGTATTTAATGTTAATTAAAATTATAATTTCACATCATATCATAAGCAAAGTGAATAAAACTGCTAAGAGGGTCATGTAAACTTTGCTCCTAGCACAATTTTCTGGTCTGTTTTGCCAGTATTGTAATAGGAATAATAATATAATTTATAAAATACAGCATTTACATATACAACGTCCTAAATGATGAATTTCTGATAGACAAATACATGTATAATTTAGTGACCATTATATATATATACTTTCTCCAATTGGCTAAGTTCAGATGACATGCTTTGATGTCTATCGGTCACATACCGTCGCTTGACTGGTATAGTGTTCTCTGCCCTTTTTTCACTTTTTAAGAAAAACGCCTTCAATTTTATTTGGCTTATTTTCTGTCGTTAAAAAAACAAAATGCGTTTTGACATACGCTCCATTACTGTATAATTATAGAAGCCTATGTTTTATACCTCTGTAAAAATTTGTGTTGGGACAAAGCTCAATTTTTTCAAAATATTATAACAACTATTTGTTTACTATTATTATCAGTCAATTGATATAGCTCAACTTAATGAAATAAATTGTCTAACTAATATTTAGTTTTTGCTTTAATTTAAGCTCTCTCTAATAAAGTTTTACTGGGTTTCAAATAATAGTTGATGAAAGCTTTAAAAAAATCTTAAATATTACCTATTTATATCCATCAGACATGTACACTTACTGGTAGTACCTTAATAGTACAACATCCATATAAATATACACACCTCAACGCAGGTAACGTAATAACGAAAATATTTTATAGAATTATCAGTAGTCCAGGAACTTTTGTTATCTTTATGTTATGGGAATTTGCTAATATAATAAACATTTTTTAATAAACAGTATAAATAGCGAATATTTTATGTGGGGTCTCACAAGGTAGTATATTAGGTCCAATGTTATTTGTTTATGCTAAGTAAATGACATGGGATAAGCATAATTAAAGACTGTAAATTTTTATTTTAGGAACCCTGAAATAATTAGTAAGAATGTAGACATTGAACTTGATAATTGTGACATTGCCGAATTTCAATAAAATGGTAAAAGAACCTGTCAGTTTGAGGTTTAAATGTCAACATGTACTCAATGTCTTTCTTCTTGGCGTCGCTAATATGTGATGTTTTACTTAATTGACATACTGTTGGTAGTACTAGGTTGTTCTTATTCGGTCTGTCGCATAACGCTAACTTAAAACACTTAAAACACATTGCAGCCAGAATAATGTAAATGGCAAGGGTCCCGCATACACGACGGACTCCACCTTTATGGAGGGTATTATCCGCCATGATTCAGATTGTTTTACTGTATTTTTTAACTTGGTTGTTACAAATTATATTCATTTGAATGGCACTTTTTAACTTCCATGTGTGTAAATTGTATGTTGCAACTGGATAATTAAGAATTCCATTCACTCGAATGCAGCTTTCTTACTTCTATGTGTGTAATTTTTATATTGCAACTTGTAATTACAAACTGCAGTCATAATTCGAAACTTATAATTTAAAACTTGGAATTTAAAACTTTAAACTTACAAGTTAGTAATATTGTCACTTTTGAATTAAGTCGCTAGGTGGCTTAAACATCGAAAAACGACTGTTCCCTATGGTAAGGGAAAAGGAAGAAATCTGAGCAAGCCATTTAATGTTGTCAAAATCCAATGTGTTTCCCCAGATGACGTCACCTATTGGTCAAACATAGCTTAAGGTAGCAGTGAACAGTTATTTTATTTTTTTCTAAATGGACGGGTATAAAAATAGTTCTTCTAATTTGTTTTACGTATATGGATATAAAGGTACATGGTAAAATTGACCTGAACATAAGTTTAATAACGCTTATGCAAATTCATATCCATCGAGATGTCACAATACGCAATGACTAGTTATAAATGCATTTGTTCTTTTAATTTCCATAAGAAAACTGAACAAAGATGAAAAGTGAACAAGGATAAAAACGATGATAGTAAGAATGGATTAATATTTAAAAAAACAAATAGTAGAAATGGATATTTGTGCATCCAATTCAAACGTCTTGTCCAAGCGATCCAAAAGCCTATTGACCACAATAAAAGTATGCTTATTCAATATGCAAACATCTGGGTTGATACACTTCCAGGAAATCTCTGATGATAACGTTTGTTTCTATGATTAATTAAAGAAACCTTTGCAAATTAAGTTTGCAGCTGTTAAAGTGAATTTAGAACACGTGGTCTAGTGGTAGAGCATCGGATCCAAGATCGGGAGTGTGGGTTCGATCCTCCACCACGGCTATGTGATGTGTCAATGAGCAAGGCACTTAATCCACACAGCTTAATATACTGGTTCTTCCCAGGAAGACATTGAGTGTGATTTGTCAAAGTTGTAAGAACTTGTTTTACAATCGATGTAAAATTAATTATTTGGAGAAAAAAATTAGTTGCTATTATGAATCATTTCAGTGCTATGCGTTCACCATATAAGAATGCGGGTCAGTATTGTTTTTGTAAGGTATGAAAAACGAAATATGGAAAAAGAACAATTTTGTAAACAAGGGGTATATCCAAAGCAGCACTATCAGGGAATAGTTTAGTGTGTGGAGGGAAAGTGGGTAATGAGGTGTTTGTATATATAAAGCATATATAGACTACGCTATTCTTCATATTAATATTATGTAAATCCCATCATATTTGTTGTCTTTAAAATGACTATAAGGGCTAAATTGTTTTGTCTTAGTGGTGGGTGGTATATAAATCAAATGTATTTCTTTTAATTCCTACATTAGTTACCTCATGTCTCTAAGAGCGATGTCGATATCGTTGATAGGAGGGGGTTGGAGCATTTTGATATTTGGTACGCCAAATGCGGAATTCAAGTGAACCTTTAGGATATCATAATATATTGAAGTTATTTACTGTTTTTGTATATTCTGACATTTTAACGTTTGCAGACCTACTTAAGGAGAACTGGACTACACAAACGATATTGGTAAATGTATCACATGGATTTATTTAACAAGGCTGGGTACACGGTAGGCCTGTATAAACATAGCAAAAAATCACAGTGGCCCCTTGTTTTAAAAAAAGTACGGTATGTGCAATATACACAGGCCTGGATTCAGGAATCACGTTAAAAATCACACATAAACATGCTTTTGTAAACTATTAACCTTAAGATAACGTATGTTATTTGTTTTGATGGTGAAAATATGGGCCAGTCTCCCCGTAAGCTGGAATTGGGTCCACCTCTTCTCCTTCACTTATGTATCAATAATTATGTAAGCATCTGCGGCGCATTCATGATAACATAGTTCAACACGTTTGTGTATCTCGACGGGTTGATAAGTCCTGATTTTTGGGAAAGAATATTCAATTGAAATGGCCATGCTATGTACTAGTGCCGAATTTTCAATCAATTTAACTATACTTGCTATATTTTTGGGGATGTTAGCCAGATATTCTTCTCGTCTTGAATCCGCTATTGACACCCTTTATAGTTGTTCTATATTATGACCTGTGGTTTTATGGAGAGAGCCCTGCCTATCAGCAACAATTATTTTAATTCAATACAAAAAGTTCATGTGTTTCTGTGTTGCTTTCTTTACAAACTTTATTTTCATTGACAAAGTCAAATTATGGAAATAAATCAGTTGTCAAACATTGTCAAAGAAAGTCTATAGTGCTGTAAGAAACATATATAGTGCTGAACTTTCTAGGGCCAAGGATGAGTACTATCAGACCAAGATTGGAGAAGCAGAAGGAAATATTGAGAAGCTATATGCTGTAACATCAGATTTACTGTGAAGGTCGAAGGACAATCCGCTCTCATTACACACAAGTGCAGTTTCTTTGGCAAATGACTTCCGACGATACTTTGCCGATAAAATAATCAAGTTGAGAAATGATCTTGACAATATACCAATTGAAACACCCAGCAATTGTGGTTCTTCCTACTCGAATCCACTTGTTAACACAATGTCATTTACTGCGTTCAAACCACTGATTAAAACTTTGTTGAAGAAGAAATGTCTCCCGCTGAAACTGCAAAACTATCGTCCGATATCAAATTTAACATTCCTCTCTAAAATTCTTGAAAAAGCTGGATTAAATTAAATCAATAAGCATATTGAAACTAACAATCTCCTCCAAGCTTATCAAAGTGCCTATAGAAAATACCACGGGGTTGAAACGGCAATGGTCAAAATGTATAATATCTTTTAGAAACCATAGATAAAAATCAAGTTACAATCGTGGTCATGATCGACTTGAGTGCAGCGTTCGATACCATCGATATCCCAATACTGACTCGAATCCTTCAAGATGAATTTGGTAGTTGTAGCATTCCAATGAAATGGATCGAATATTATCTCACGAACAGAACTATGAAAGTCTTAGTCGAACAGTCAACATCTGGCACTGAACTAGTGAGGTTCGGTGTTCCGCAGGGTTCTTGTGCCGGACCGGTAATATTCACCCTGTATATATCGGCTCTCAATCGAATTGTGCAGAAATATCCAGCCGATCTCTATGGATATGCGAATGTCACAAGATTGCGTTAAGCATTCGATCGGGAAATGCTCAAAACGAGACAACTGTTCTACAACAACTTAACAGTTACCTCAATGAAATTATACAATAGATAACAACCTTCAAACTGAAAATAAATAAGTCTAAAACTGAAATAATTATATATGGATCCAGACAACAGTTAGCGAAATTGAACATCACAAGTGTAAACGTTGGTGGGTGTAACGTAAAATGTGTCGATCATGTCAGAGACCTGGGTGTAATCATTACCAATACACTCAACTTTGACCATCACATCCAAAAAAAATGTCAGATAGCTCATGTGCAATCACGACATCTTCGAGCTATACGTAAACATCTCACACAAAAGTCAACTGAATCATTAGTGCATGGATTGGTTCATTCCCACATTGACTTCTGCAACGGTTTATTTACTGAAATTCAAGCCTATCACATCAATAAACTACGGCGAGTCCAAAATCATGCCGCTAGAGTTGTCATCAATGCTTCCTATGATCAACCAAGGGCGGAAATACTAAATGAATAACACTGGCTTCCAGTTAAAGCTAGAGTCATGTTCAACGTCTTAGTAATGGTTTTCCGTGTCATCAATGGTACAGCTCTAGTGTACCTGAGTGAAATGTTTGTACCTACTCGATTACGGTACAGACTACGATCAGAAGGTGACATTAACTTTAACATACCTAGACGGCGAACAAAACTAGCAGACAGATATATGGCCGTAGATGATCCCAAATGGTGGAATAATCTACCGAGTTATCTGAAAGACATTCAATCTGAAGCCGTTTTAAATCAAAACTGACACATTTGTATAGTCAGTTTCATGAACAATGAGTGTGCTCTGGTTGAATACAAAATAGCAATATAAAACAATATTGATATATATATATATATATATATATATATATACATGTCTAAATCTAAGTTCTAGAATCCTGTTAATATATTGAATGTATATGTTTTAAATGTGTGTTGTGTTATTGTGAAGCGCAATAGAATATTTTATAATTTTTGTGCTATATAAATGTCATGTATTTGTATTTGTATTTGTATAGTTTCACATAATGCCGAATGATGGCCGATAATGTACGCTACTTTTGAAGGCAGCAGTACCGGCAGTTGGTTTTGTTGAAGAACAAAAAGACGGCGCCGCTTGACGTGTTAATGTTGAAATTAGACAAATTAAGACGCTAGGTGGCTCTGTAGGTTATGAAATGTAGATTTACAGAAATAACTATCGGTAACGAACTAAAAAGATACCTTTTCACATTAAACATTTTCTTTGGAAAAAACAATAAAACTTTAATAACTGCAATATGCAATCAACACAAATTGACATATGCAAAAGCAAGCAGTTAGCATTAAGTGAATGTAATTTGTAGTTTGCCACCTGCAACATGTAGTTTACGCACATAGAAGTTAGAAGTTGCCACTTGAGTGAATGTAAATTGGCGATATGTAAGTTGAAATATGTAATTACGCAATCTGAATTATGGCGAATAATATCCTCCATACACCTGTGTATATGGGATGACTTTTATTTGTAACGCTGCTATTTGAAAATATTTTTATCATTGCTGCTTTCCGAATTTCTCTCATGCTCTTTATTAAACTCAGGGGACTGTAGATATATCTATGTTATATTTGCACAGATTCCATTTAATATGAGAGTAAAAATTATCCACTTCCTGAATACATGAGTTTCCCGGAGTACCAACTTTTTTTCTTCAATGTATACTATCTATGGAAGAAGCTATAGAAATGTGTGAAGAGCAAAACTCATAATGCTGTTTCTGTGATATATAGGAGTCCCACTACAGTATCAACTTACTTTTGTTTGAGTAGTTTTCAACGATTTTTTCCAGATGACAAGCTATACTTTCATTCCACATAACATTATACGCAATTTTATATGTTGAGCAGTGAGCCGTGGGATTGTAGACGTTAACTTTCCGTTTATTATAAAAATTGGAAACGTTTGCACGAGGATATATAAGGACTTTTTCCATATCGAAACATACTATTGTCACAACGGGGCTACCATTTCCTTTCTATTATATTAAGTTCTTTATCCCACAATATCATAATAATAGTATAAAGATACAGAAACAGAAATAAACTAAAGAGGATGTGGTGTGATCCATCCGAAAACGAATATATCCGACACAAACGCAACAAAGCATATTTGACGTTTCAGTACGGCATATTTTATATAGTATAAGAATTGACCAGATATAGTTAACAGTTCAAAAGCAAATTAAGCTGTTTGTTTAATCTGTATTTATTTCTTCGAACAAAGGAACAATCTGATTTCTTTGAAACGAAACATTGCAGACATTTTTGTTAGGTCGTGATATTAAAACAACAATTCATTAGACAGACATGACATACCTCAGTGTAATATTCAAAGGGTTTGGACAAAGATAAATTTAACAGTAAATGAAAACATCGCCATGTGATCAGATATTGCATAATGATTTACTTTCCATAAATTAAGTGTTATAATTAGTTATGAACAGGACATAGCGCAACCTAATTATCTTAAGTGTCTATCAAGCATGGTCATAGCGTAAGGTGGGAGGCGGTAACTTTATAATTGGAGCTGCGATATCAAAATCAAGGAGTCCAGGAGATAGCACTCTTCGAGATGAAACCAACGGTATAAATAAAAAATGGACATAGATCACTATAAGAGTCATACATGAAGTTACTAGTACTGATCGAAGTGTTTTGGGAGGGATGAATAGAAATATCGTGAATAATACATATTAGTGGTATCTACAGTATTGTTAAACTTTGTTTTGTCGAAATCCGTTGAACAGTGTCTGAAGCGAAATATAACTTTAGTAAACAATCCGTTTACGATACCAGACAATCAAGAGGGTTAGCCACTATATTCGTATACATTTATCATGTCCAAAGAAATTATAATATAGAACAGAAAGTACTGTAAACTGCAAGAACATTTCCAAAATCATATGTATATTTGATATTATTATTGATATAATTAAACCATGTCCGTACTATAGTTGTAAACAGATGGAATGACGGTCGATTGACTTAAATAATGATAAAGCAGATTGAACATTTGATCCCAGTGAATTAAAACGACACACTGGATTTGCGTTTAAGTTTGAAAAATAGTATGGGTTTACCTATCATTTGTTCCGTTTGTCCAAGTTTGTCCCAGTATCCAAATGACTGCACGGTTGTTTTTGTTTGTTCCAGTGTTTCAACTATAAAGTATATATGACATCATTCTAGCAGTAATGTAAATTTGGTAAGATACTTAATTTCTTAAAAACAAAAAGAATATGTAGATAATTTGTAGAGTTAAATGTGAGATCTGAAATAATTCTACCAAAGACAAACCAATGCAACATTCTGAACTACAATTCGAAATCATAAATACATGTAAAAATGCTATTTTGTCTTCTATATAAATGAACCTTTACTTTACTGTTCAAAAATCTCTTTTTGGATTCATTGTTTGTTTGAATATCTTTCGTCATTTTATCCGATCGAGGACAAACCAACGATCAATTAAACTAACAAGTATTACTTTGGATTCTGGAAGGTAAACAATTACTTGGGCACACTGGTATCTGCAACTGATAACTTTCCCATCTGAATCAGCGATGAAATACGAAAATACAATGATACGCAGTGGCGTATATCAATTACCATGGAGATTGTTGCTGGGCGGTGATTCAAACTTACGACCCCTGAATTGATAGTCAGACGTGCTACCGACTAGGGTTACCGGACCCATCCATTGTTGTGAATTTAATAACTCCCTTTCTATATATATATATATGAAATATATATGGAAAGGGAGATAATTAAATTCACAACAGCGGAATTTACGATTTTTGGGACCAAGACATAAATATACAAACCAGACTACGGCGAACTCGCCTAGCTACAATACAAACCATAGACACAATATCAAGGTCTCTGCCAAACAAATAAATTTGGTGTCGACCATGAGTTGTGATAGGGAGAATAATACGTCTAACAAAACATATGCAGATAGATAGAACATAGTAAATGCAGTAAGGAGAATTACCATTTTACAGTGCTTAAACTTTTTATGAAATATCCTTAGCTAGCTTTCGGCTCTACTATGATGTTATGACTATATGCCGGCGTTCACCAATATGTCTTCAACAACACTTTTGTTTTATTCCAGCTGTATAATTTTGGTTTAGTATTATGTTTATGATAAATGTCGGTGTGTCAATGTTTTCCACACGCAACATACTTTTGGAATTTGTCTGCTATTCTTTTTTTATCGACACAATTTTAACCGCTCTGCGATTCACCAAATAAAAGTGCCTCTATGCAATATGGATCACAGCAATATTAAATATGTGTAACGAATAATTGTGCATATCGCTTATGAAACAACAAACTGATAGGGAAACTACTTTAATATTGTATTAATATTGTTCATACTTACATATTTAATAGAATAATATATTTTCATATTGTGCTTTGATGGTTTTATTCCATTTAATACAGTTTTTATCAAATATTCAAATGTCGCTGTTCAAAAACCTTCTACGAGCATTTGTTTGCGATTCTGTTTTTAGCCGCTCTGCGATTCTGTAACAAGATTTATTCCTGTAAACGCTAACTCTGTGATATGTAAGTCACAACGATTTTGTCTACTTGCTGCTTATATTTGCACCTATCATTTTTGAAATAACACATGTATGGGAAAACTACCGTTACATGGGTTATGGGCGCGTGGTCGCGCGACTTTGTAGTGTATATAGTTAAGTTCTAGTTTGTAATATTTTAATAGGTTTCTCAGTCTGTCTGCAGTATCGTCAGTAAATCATTTAAGTATTGTATATATAGAAAATTGTTCGTTTTTCTATTTTTGTTATATATGTTTCGCCCTCGGATGAAGGCGTAAAGCCAATAGCTAACTAAGGATATTTCGTTATTAGTTTTAGTAACGTGGTAAGTCTCTCTACTGTATATATCACCGCTTATTAAGACTGTAAGGTCGAAATTGCACGGCAAAGTTAAGTGATATGTATATACTCGGAAAAAATGTTCTGGACCAAGGTGTAAGCTCACCAATATTTCTGCGAACTGGTTAAAGAAATATTTAATATTCAGGAAGATGAATTCATTGCGGTTATTTCAGTAAAAATATCAAAAAGACCAATACACATTTTTATGATCAAATGTTTCGCTAATTGGTCTACAAGTATAATATGCAATTTCGACCATAGCTGCCCCTATTTCAGGATGGCAGTGCTCCAGTTCATAGAAAGCCTATAATCCAAGATTGGCTACAACAAAACGACTTTGATCTTCTTAATTCGCTAACAATGCACCAGATATGTCATACATTTAGCACATATGAGATATATTTGGTCGTGCTGTTGCCAGAAACATCAACGCACAAACGACGTTAGTAGTTTTGGGACGCCATCTGCTGAGGCTATACACATTACTATAGCATATTTTCCTCCAATTCATACAGCAGAGCATAAACATATGAAACAATAAAATACATTGATAACAAACAAACAAATAAAAGGTAATTTTACAGATAAATAAATACATCGTTAAAGTATGGAGAGTTAACAATTGACAAAACAATATGCAATGCATTTGATCAATATGGTAACACGTACGTGCGTAAACTCCACCCAAGCCCACACACATGTCAGTACTTCTGTTCATTTGAAATAACCTTATCGAAACGAAATATAAAATATACTAATATGAAAAGCAAAATCATTTAGAAACCATATAGGTACATATTTCGTCTATAGTATGTTTACCTTACCAATAAGCCAATTTGCATAATTGGAATACACATCTTCTGTAATTGTTTTTAGTCGTTAACGTTCTATGTAACCTTATATCCCATTGTCCAGAACGTGTTGCCGAATATATATGTGTATAGCAAATGTGTCACATAAAGCGTTACCTTTATCAAAGGTTTGTAATATGTCCGTGCTATCAAGCATGTCGGAGGTCCCACTTTTGTTTTCAATGTTGCCAATATCTTCATACATGTTTGGATGACATTGCCTTTTCCGGTACACTTCATCCACTATTTTGTTTAGGAGTTGCTTGTTTGGTTCATAAAAATATTTCATTAAATGATCAGGAATGTATTACGATGCTGTTTAATATAAATTTTGTCAGTAACAATATTAAAACAAAATACAATTGGCGTATATTTGGACAAAAGTCTGTACATGCAACTGTCGATTTTCGGTATTACTTATAAACTGATCTGTACCATGTACGACGACAAATGACAGATCACTCAAGAGGTAGCATGATAAGAAAAAGCCCAAACAAAATATTGTCTATAAACTGAAATAACAGTGGTTTTAACTACCATTCAATAAGTTACAAAGGTTTCCAGTTTATGTACTTGTCTCTGTATTGTGCATTCATATTATGCTCACCTGACTTTATTACTTTTTAAAGGCACATAACACACATGCGCGCGCCAGACAACACTCACGCGAAAAGGTGAATTTTTAATTTAATATATGCAATTTTTAAAAAAATATTTTAAATTCAATACGTGTCTTCTTTCGTACAATATTGACATTTATTCCTACTATATTAATTACTTTACCATGGTATTGAAATATATGTGTCGAGGTAATAGTATACCCATTCGATAATTGGAGAAATATAATATACTAGCAAAATATAGGAAAATTCGAATCTTAACATACACTTATTTGTTCGTTTAATAATATGCTGATGGCATGTGTCAAATATTATATTCTACACAAATATAAGTATTACAACACGTAATTGTCGTTCGAGGATAACAATTAATAAGTTTGTGCTTAAATTAACTTTAAACGTGAAGTTTGTATACAATGTATGATACACATGTGACCTATATTTCTAGCAAATTATAGATACTATAGATAATACGTTGATTTGTGAGTTATTCCGCTTGATTAGTTCGACACTATTTGCAAGGCCGGTATACACAAATAATTCTAATTAGTATTTGATCTTATAAAGTTGTGTTTCAGTTTGCATTTGTGTTTTATTTCAGGTTGATTAATTACGAAAGATTGTTACTAAGTATCGTAAACAGTTCATTTGCATTTACTAGTATTATCATAACGGGAGTGACTCGGTATTTTCCTCCAACAGTCGGAATCAATCGGAATCCGTTTAGGGGCGCCACCATCGCTGTTGGTATAAAAGGCCGTAGCAGCATAGAAAAAAGTCAGTCTGTGTTTTGCTGACGGAGTAACAACGTCACGTGACACATATAGTTGGGATTGAACAACATTGGGGACTTTGGGCCAACATACAGTAGTTAAAAAGCAACGTAGATGCTCAGCGTCTACGTTGACAATAGTAAGCTACGTGTATTAGTTGCACGGGTCGCATGATTATTCCAAAGTAAAGGTTGGATCCAAGTTATAAAGTATATACACTGTCAGACTCGGCTGATGGTCAGCGTCATTGAGTTCGGTGTTAGTTAGGTTTCATGACACAGGCATTGAAGTATTAAGTATACATACTATCAGACCCGACTGATGCTCAGCGTCGTTGAGTTCGGTGATAGTTAGGTTTCATGAAACAGGCATTGAAGTGTTAAGTATACATACTATCAGACCCGACTGATGCTCAGTGTCGTTGAGTTTGGTGCTAGTTAGGTTTCATGACACAGGTATTGAAGTATTAAGTACACATGTATACTATCAGTATCGACGGATGCACAACGCCATTGAGTTCGGTGATAGTTAGGTTTCATGACACAGGCATAGAAGTATTCAGTAAACATACTATCACACTCGACTGATGCTCAGCGTTATTGAGTTCGACGATAGTCAGGGTTCCATGATATAGATGCACGCTACACATGCAACGCTGTTTTCAGATACTATATAACATAAATAATATGGTTGCTAGTTAGCAGACAATGTGTAATACAAATAACATTCTGATTGCACAATTGTAGATATTATTATTTTATATTTTTATATTAATGTATCTCTTTATGTGTACCATATTAAGGCACAATGCTTAATATACTGAGCCAATATTCCAAGAAGGAGCAGTGTAGCGGTTTTCAATCATCATTGGTTATTTCACAATCCAATATTGTTATATCTATTAATTACCTACCTTGTCATCATTAGTCAAAATCAATGTTTTCAATATACGTCCCAGTTTGGTTGTTGAGTTGACTTGAGTGGCCAGAATCTGTAATTGATTTATTCAATTATTTCAAAATATAACTCAGCGATGGTGATATATACTGAGCGAAAAAAGGAACGCATGATATAGGTAATCTTTTCATATTCCATGCACGCTTCACGTTTTATATTGCATACGGGTATGGCCTAGGATTAACATTATCCATATACCACTATTTTGTTTAAGAATTACGTTTTGTTTGTAGTTAGATTATCATGCCTGTTATTCTTCTTTAACGCGGACAAGTTTAATGACAACTATAATCCGCAGAAATAATTACGTTTTAAATAAAAGTTGCACATCAATATGATTAAGCGCCCGATAATGTAGTATATTAGAAATAGTAGATTACAATAAATGCAAGAGAAATTATGTGTTAGGACAGAAACATTTTTGATGAAATAAAATGATATTACAATAGTTTCTTAAATTTTGTATACATAAATCAAATGCTAGTTGAAATTCATGATAAAACACACATACAGGACATAAATTCAAAATAATCAAATTGGTGTACATTGAAGTTGAATGTTTGGTATATACATATATATAAATGAAAGGGATATATATATAAAAAAAATATCTTACAGTGAATTGGGTAGCTTTAGATAGCTTTTGTCCTTCATCATAGCTTAACATTTTTCCATCCGACATGTCAGCAAGTGATTGGAGGAATACCTGAGGATTTAAAATAAATTAAGACAGAGTTATGTCGTTTATCCTGTATTAAATCTTATCCTACCTGTAGCATCCAAATATTTTCAGTAAGACTAGGGTACTTTCCTGAATACCATATATCATAACACTCGATATTTTTCTCTGCAATTCTACCGCTCTAATTTTATTTCTCTCTCAAAATGCAGTTGATAAGAATGCATTATGACCTTAAAGCCCGTCAGTTAACATAAAAACACAATATTTTTTCGTTTGTTGAAATCAAGGTTTTTAGCTCACCTGAGCCGAAGGCTCACAGGTGAGCTTTTGTGATCGCCTAGTGTCCGTCGTCTGTCGTCCGTGTTAACCGTTAGCTTCTAACAACTTCTCCTCTGAAACAACTGGGCCAATTTTGATATAACTTCACAGAAATGTTTCTTGGGTGACCCTCTACCAAGTTTGTTCAATCCATCTTGATTCGTCAAAAGCAAAGCCCCCAGGAGGCGGGGCAAATTTAATTACTAAAAACGTAAAAAAATCTTCTTGACAGAAACTACTCTCTCGATTTTAAAATAATTTCACAGAAATGTTTCTGGGTGACCCTCTACCACGTTTGTTCAAGCCATTTTGATTTATCAAAAAACGTGGCCGCAAGGGGGCGGGGCAAGTTTATTAGTAAAATCTTAAAAAATCTTCTTGTCAGAAACTGCCGGCTCGATTTTAGAATATTTTCACATAAATGTTTCTTGAGTGACCCTCTAACAAGTTTGTTCAAGCCATCTTGATTCGTAAAAATATTGGCCGCTAGGAGGCGGGGCAAGTTTAATTAGTTAAAACTTAAAAAATCTTCTTGTCAGAAACTACTGGCTCGATTTTAAAATAATTTCACAGAAATGTTCCTTGTTCACCAAGTCTGATCAAACCGTAGTGATTCATAAAAAAACATTGCGGCCAGGAGATGGGGTAAGTTTACTATTTAGCTATAGTAAAAACTTAAAAAATCTTCTTGTCAGAAACCACCGGATCGATTTTAAAACAATTTCGCAGAAATGTTCCTTGGGTGAATCTTTACCAAGTTTGTTCAAGCCTATGTGATTTGTCAAAAACCATGACCGCCACAGTGAGGTGCTAGTTTACTATATAGGCAGCTATAGTAAAATATTTAAAAGCGTTCTTGTCAGAATCTACTGAGCTGATTTCGATGTAATTTCACTGACATTTACCATTGGTGAACCTCTACCAAGTTTGAACTTTTCAACGCATCTGTTACATCTTCAAAACAAATAAAAATTCTAATTACTTGCCCATCTCGATTTTTTAAATTTTGAGTGTACATGTATAATATATTCTACTTAAGTTGGGTGGCTCAAGATCAGTCAGATGAGCGATATAGGGCCATCTTGGCCCTCATGTTTAATTTTGTAGTGAACAGTAGCAATAATATTTACATTAAGAGTATTACTGTAGTCAAATTAAACAACTATAAAGGAACCTGACTATGAATGTACAGCTTTTTTGTCCTTTAATTATGTAACTGAGAGCTCACTATATTTAATTTTATTGCAGATGAATATGATATGGAAATCTATTTCCGTATGTCTTTGATCGAGTTTCAAATGTCTAGTATAAACTCATTTAATATTGTATCCAATAACTTTTATATAATGGTTTTACACCCATGGACTGTACCTCTCAGTACACATTGTGCCCCATTTCCCCGACGGTATCATGCTCTTTGCGCTTAAAAAATCCTATGCATTTTGGTTTGAAATATTTTCAAAATGGTTCAGATTGGTTGTGATTTCTTGTTGCAAATAGGGAGAACAAAAGCATAACGAAGCATATACTGTATAGCATAACATATAATACTGCAATAAGACATCACTGGGAGTAAAAAAGGCACTCATAAGATTTTAACAGATACATGTATTTATAAGCATTTGAGGACTTTTTAAAAACACAATTATAAGGTGTCACTACAAAAACAAACTTGGCAACATACCACTTGGTGTGCATTTTTATATTGGGGGTACCTTCCAGCAATGAAAGAAATACTTTATAAGCATCTAAATATGAAGAATTTTTTTATCGTGGAAATTATAGATCTTATTTTATATAGATCAAAGAACACAATTCATTTGTGTAGTGTGATGATCAAGTGTTTGCAAAAAAGCAACACAGATATTTTTGTCTGTCAAATATTCTCAGATGCAGGCCAAAAATTGCCCTGTCTCAAAATTTAATGAAACTGGTACAACATATTACCCATTGTATGTAGTAAATAAAATGAAAATTATTTAATTGATTTAAACATTTATTTTGTTGCCATGGCAACTATTATTAAATTCACTGATTTGTAATAACTACTATGTATACGCAGTATTTATAGAATTAAATGTGTTTAAAGTTGTATTACTAGGATTTGAAAACCATAAGGTGATTGTCATTATATTCAACCTACAAAATAATATTTAATGTATAAAAATCGTTTTGCCATAGTAATCAAATGACTAATATTTTATAATAATCCATTTGTAATGCCTAAATGTTGTGTTATATTTAAGAATTATTTATAATTGATTGAGTCTCATATTAACAATATAGCAAGTCTAATCGTTCACCCAACACGTACACCTTAACTTTAAATTTAGTTACCAAGTTACCATGGCAACACTAGTTATAGAATAAAATAATTACGAGGCTAATGACAAAAAAATGAAAAGTGTTACCATGACATATTTCAGTAATACTAAAACATAAAAAATAACTGTTATACATTTCTTAACTATACTCGTATAGATGTGTACATTAAGTAAAAGTTACTGTGTACCAGTGGATTGTATGATATAGTTACATACATGTATCTTATAATAATACTTATATATTAATATTGTGTTCTATTTAGTTTTCTATCACTTGTTAAAGGGTTTTCTCCTCCACAAAGCTCCCCTTAGAGTAAATGCTGTCAACAGTCTGTGAAACATCAAATGCATCCTCCAAATAATAACCACCCCAATCTCTGACTCCATATCTCTCATTTGGACGTTAATGTATGGACAGTCCCTAGTACCAGAGAATGGCAGCTATGTGTGAGCATACACCAACTGTCCTTGCTCCGGCTGTACACTTACAGTACCAAGCCTGTATATCAGTTGCCGTGTACTGTATTCATACAAGATATGTTTTAGCTAATACATATCTGCTCTGAAGTCGGACACGAATAAGATTTTCTGCTTCCTGGTGAATCTCAATGTGGCAATCACCTCATATTATTCCTGTATATAGCTCGAACTCAACTTTAGTTGATATGTCCCAAGAGTTATTGAGCGTAGTTTGGTTTCATCAAGTTTAGGAAAGTTGATACTACAATCCTCAACTGATACCCATTTAGCAGATCTTCTGTCGATTTTATTAGATTCAACAAAATCCTGTTATGAATTGCTTCCATTTGACAGATGCAACATCTTTGGTGGAGTTGATCGGTCTGAAATATATATTTGATATTGCACACACAATACGAACATATTCTCCAATAAAAAGGACTTGGTTGGTTGATAGAATATGATCCAAGTACTTCCATCTTTTGATCCTAGAATTGGCTGCTTCTACTACCCATCGTACCTATAAATACATATGGACAGCCATAATAGCATACCAATGTGAGCACATCAATTTATTGTATCATATAGTTTTGTAAAAGTAAAATTATGTTTGTGTATTAAATATATCAGTACACGTGATATTGCTTTATATATTTATATATAAATATAAAGTATTTGTGTATAATGATATGTATCCATGTAGACGTAAATATGTTATTTAAATACTATACATGTAGAGTGCTTACCTTGTATACCGAGGTCTTATTAGAGTTGGATTGAATCCCTTAAACCTCTGTCAACAATGAATATATCGCCGTCTTTTGATCTGTTCTGCATTGTTGTTTATTATATGCTTTAAAATTGAAGCATCATTATTTTTGGTATCGGCAAAATATGGTCCTAAAACAGTTACAAAATAACCAGTAGTAGTGACTATCACCATTGGTTTGACAAGTGTTTTTTCCTTTATGTACACTGTAGGATCGCCTTTGAAAGTGGAAGTTGTTACTTTTATTAATGTAGATATAAGAACCATCTAGAACTAATATAACTTGGTCCTCACTTTCACTAAACAAAGATTTGGCAAGTGTCCGTGTGTGATTTGTGAAGACATCTTCACGAGTTATGTGTGTGAATTCCAAATTAGTAGGAACAAAGTCCTGCATCAGTGCTTTTCATGTTGTATGTATTGCCCACCGGATACTTGACTTGGACGTTAAGAAAAGCGTTGAAAGTAATTTATTTGACATGCCAGATTTAGTTTTAAGCAAAAAGATTCCTAGTGTTGTCAATGCACTTCTAGAAGGTGTATTCCAAACGTTAGATTTCATTTGTTGAAAAAGGTCTAGAAACAGGTAAGTCCTGTGAGATTTGCAAATCAGTGTCACTGTACGACTCCAGATTATCAAAGGATATTCGCTTGGTTGACATACGTTGAAACGTTCCACGCATATACTGAAGAAGCTCCAAAATGGTTGTCATGTTAACATAGACAGTATCCATGGTTTTCAGGTGAGAGACGGAACTTGGGATAAGGTTTTCACAATGGTCATAAAAATGTACAGTACAACATCTACTTCCAGCTGCTTTCAAAATATTTTGCTTCAAAAATACATCTAAACGAATGGTTTGCAAAACAACCATTAACTTGGGTCCAGGCCGTTTGCAAATAAAAAAGTAGGCGTGGGTTTTGGGAGAACCTTTAATCTTGAGATTGACTGATGATGGAATGAAACATTGTGTTTTAGCTTCATCATTAGATACTTGAACTTGTTCATGATGCTTTTCTCCAGGCGTGTCTGTTCTGTAAGCGGGTCGGCTACATTTACCACATATCAAGTCTTTGCCTGTTGTTTCTAGCAGGCAATTTTTCCTCAAGTATTTAGTTAAATGTTTATTGACTTGGCGCGATTGATGTATTTTCAGTCACATCGCACACAAGACACAGCTAGCAGGAATTTGAAAAAATGTCAATGATTTAGATTATTAATTTCGATGTGTAGAATTGACAAATAGTATAATACATTAATGGTGGATCTACTCTTTAAAGAAACCTGCATAAACTGATCCCTCCCTCCGTCACTAAACTGAAAGTCTTGATCCGCCCCTGTATATATTAATCATTCTCTAAATATGAATAATGTACAGTGACCATCTCATTAGAGAGGACCTGAAAATGGTATAAAGATATATCAAAGAGTTTTGCAGGTTTAGTAATAAAGTATTATTTCTTATATTAGAATACAAAGCAAAATAAATGAAAAAATGTGTTTCTGGGTCGGATGGAACTCACGTTCTCTCGCTCTAAAAGCGAACGCTCTAACCGCTATACCATAAAGGATGTAGAAACAATTTGTTCAAGTTAATTACTTCTACGTAACAGTTCAGATGTAATTGTCGTATGGTAATTTCATTTTTCTTTTAAAGCTTACAATGCTCCGCTTCCCCCTATTTTTCTGAACATTTACCCTGCTCGATTTAGAAACAACGTGTTCAGTGTGTATGTGTGTATATATATATATATATATATATATATATATATATATATATGTCTATTCAATATATAAGCAGCCTACTGTTTACATGAGGTAATAGGCCTATCGCTATTTCCGTCTGCAGGCACGGTCGATCTGCTGGAAGGTTTTGCATATTATATAAATATCTAGATCTAAAATGTTATTCAGTATTTCATACATACTGGTTAAACCATGCCATCTCTACATATACCTTGTTTTCAGATAAATCTTCACACTCGAAATACGCTTATAACGCTACACTTTTACTTTGACAGTTCAGTTCAGATCGTGACAGATGTACAAACAACGACACGGTCACTGTTCTTTTTATTTTTTTAAATATTTGCCAACGGCCAGTCAAATAATTCCATAGCAAGAAATAGCAAATCAAATAACATCAGAGAGATTTAGTAATCATACGTTTCATTTATTTTGTATTAATCAGTTGTTTTGCTACTTTAAAATCAGTGATCAGATGTTTCCAGAAAGGTTAAAACAATCAATGTTTCTGTAAACAATTGTAACATTCTAACATAGAATCACATTCTGTCTTCATGGAATGGCTAAAATTGCAGGATCACATATTGTGGGCATGTTTACACCATGTTAAGTGTTCAGATTGACTGTTACAGACAATTTTTCACACGATTTCATGTAATACTATGAATAGTTTATATTGACTATGTTAAAATGTACCCCATCCATCCGTGAAAGTAGGAGATAATGCTTTAAAACTTGTCGCGAATTGTATCGTACCATTTCATATTTTCTGGTTTCTTATATCAGTTTCGTGTACATAGTATTGCCTTAAAATTGTTATGGTAACAGCACCATGATTATAAGCAATATCACCAAATGGTTCTGAGCTATTATTCAATATTAATAACTTCAAATGAATCTCATTTTATATTCTAATACTTTAGAGAACAAAACCCAACCCCTGAACTATTTTGAAACTGACAATTTATTTAATTTCAATGTTTAAATAGCAATTTCCATATAAGGGCATGCGTAAACACTGACTTATTATGCAGTAAAGGATAGTACACTACAGTATTACAAAATTTAGACAATGTGCAGATTCTTAGAAAATACATAGGCATTTCAAAGAAAACCATTCAGCAACTTAAAACTTACAGCTATGGAAATGTAATTGGACAAAATTTGTCTAAAAGTACGAATGTTTTCTGAAGTGGCGTGCGCTGTCTTCATTACCGTTTAACTACAGTTTAACTACAGTACACAGTTGCGTCCTATTTTTGCCACGGTATCATGATTCTTGCGCTTAAAAGGAACTTAAATTTGGTTTGAACTATTTTCAAATGGGTTCATAATGAATGGGATTGTTTGCTGCAGACAAGTAGAGCAAAAACTGGCATAGCATATATGTTGCAATAAGCCATCAATGGTGTTAAAAAGTGACTTTTATAGGAATTCAACAGGTGCATGTATTTATGAGCATTTGTGGACTTTCTTAGGATATCACTGCAACGTCTTAAAAAACGGATCAACCTACCAGTTATTGTTGGGATAAATTCCTGCTATGAATAAATCTATGTGTATACTATTGTTTTACTGTGGTAAACCTTGACTTTTATTTTATATACGACAAAAAACTAAATACAGCTGTGTAGTGGAATCTGTGGTGACAATTTACATACATGAAATGATTGCTGTATGATCCAGTAAATGATTCACAACAACTTAAAAGGACAATCATAAAAATCCGTTGGAGCATGAGAATACAATATGTACAAAATAATTATGTAGCACTAAAATTTATGTAGCGTAAATTCGTAAACAAATATTTTATATGTTTCTGGTGCATTACAATCAATAATGCTAATGATAATGAATGAAGTATATGTAAAGTAGCTGGAACCAGAAAGAGTAATTCTTAATAAAATAAATAATGCTCTCAGACATTGTTGAGACTATAGATGCCTTTATTGGACGAGACATGACGGGCAGCTCAATATTTGGACGTGTTTGTTGACTATGTATTGTAACGTTTTTTTATTCTAAATAGCATTTGCTTTCAAACGGGGACAAATGACACTTTATCAATGGAGGTAAACATTGTATAACCCATTTTTGGTTTATCTAAGAGTAGCCGTGCCATTGATGAGAGCCTTTTAGTTGTTCCCACAATAACGCTCATTATGAAAGCACAGCGGCTATTACTTTAAAATACCATTGACATACGTTAATTGATCGTATTTAAATGTGGATTTCAAATTGTATTGGTTTGATGAAAAGGGATTGATTTTGCATTTAGGCATGGTCTATTATCTTGGCATAAAATTCTCATACATGGTTTAAATATATAAACAGGCAACAATTTGACGTGTCTCGAATCAACTTGACTATATTAATAAAACTAAAACTATAAAATTACAGACCTTGTCCGCATTTCCAACAGGAACACAGTATAGATCAGCATTGCTGTCTTGTAACTCTACAGCCAGTTTCTTAACATTTCTCTGTGTCTTAAATGAAAGTTCTAAACTTTACACATGTGTTTTTCTTAAATCATTTTTTCCAGAAGGTAGGTAAAATGCATATACGTATTTGCTGTAAGGCTTGTTTTTATAAAATTGCAAATAAACATTCCTACCTACAAGTTTGTTTGATTTAATTGCTCAAATAAGAGAGTGAATTTCGTAAATGTTGAATTATACTTTGTATCCAGATTAACTCATATTATCTAACGGGTTATCAAATTCGATCTAGACATTGCTTATACATCCTATATTAATTAAAGCATTTAGGCTGGTTATCAAACCCGACATTTACATATTTCAAACAAATATTTTGATCTAGATTGGAAGTTACTGAATTCAAATTATTCAAGTTTGAGAGTAAACCTCATTATTCGGACGGAATGAAGTGCAAACGTTATATACCGCCCGAATCCTTTGAATCGGGGACACAAATATGCAGCTTCAGAATTTCAAATGTATAAATGTTAATGTCTAAAACCTTTTTATCAACGCTATATATTTGGTTAACAAAGAGTTTCACCATGTTGGTTTATGTTATTATTTAAAAAAATAGTCAAAATAGTAAATCAGCAAATTTAAGCATGTGTATGGAATGTGTAGCGAAATATTTCTCTAATACATTTTGTATCGCTTATTTATGAATTCTGAAGCCAGTCGCAACCAAAGGACGCTTGAAAGTCTAACCCCGCCCCCCCCCCCCCCCAACAAATTATGTGTTATCTCTTCGATATAAACTGCTGCAAAATGGAAAATAATTAATAGGCATTATAACATACCTCTCTAATTAGTCGTGCATCCGTATTATACGATCCACCATACTTGTTCTCGTCGGTTAAATGTCCGTCAGTGATGAGTATTATTTTTCGGAACATTATGATACCATTGAGCACAGGATTCATAACTACAAATGAGCAAGGTTTTCAGGTTGCAACAAACTACGTTTTGACGGTCTGATAACATTCTGATATGAATAAATCTTCATTAACTATTTTTATTTCAAAACTATTTAAAATTATTTCCCCCCTGCTTATTGCTTTCGTAGTAATAGCCATTTCCTCGTGGAATATACAGAGTTGCATAACCATTTGAACCGATGATATTTCTAACACACATGTAACGTTTGCAGTTTATTTACTTTACAACTGACCAAAGTCATTTCTTAAATGTATTACAGTCCGAACATTTTATTTATTTGAATAGCAATTAACAATGCAGTTGTCGGAGACCTTCAGTATATTAAGAGCGATAATACACTAACTATCGTTGACAGTAGTTTAAAAAAGTGTTTGAAATACACTATTCGGTCCGTGTGGAGGCAACGAATATTTTACTCGAAAAGAACAATGTTTAACCTCTGTGAAAATTATTTTACGTGTCTAGGATTTTGGTTTTCACTCGCTATTGTTCCCATAATTTGACTTATTCAAATTGCCAAGTTAATTTTCGTTGTAATGTGTAATATGCCATTTGAATATTAGTTAGTATTCATTTAATGGGTTTATCAAAGTAGAACCCAAAATGTAGTGTACGTTTGGAAGAAAAGAAAGTACTTGCATCATCTGCAAAGCAAGTGAACCCGAATGTAAACTTCGCTAGTTGAATGCCAGTTCATATCTGATGGATGTTCAACAAATGAAGGTCATTCACTATATACATATTTGTAATGCACATATTCTTTATCGACTTTTTTTGTCAATTATCCAGCACATTAAACCAGCAAATGAACTGTTGTATCTTTAAATTTAATGTGGGTAAAGAGACAGCCAAATACACTATTTGACTATTTTGTGCTCCCGCTTTTATTACAGTTGTATTGAAATGGTACAGAAGAAACGTACCAGCTATACCAGTAACCCTCAGTTATATCTCGGTAACATTGTTTTAACTATAGAATATGTTCAAAGTTGAAACTGACCGTGTAATGGTATGCGTTCGTGAGATAATAACAGCAAAAGTCTATACAAGTCCAATTAAGGGTTTTCGTCACCAATATAAATATTCCAATTAACACTCTTAATATTTTTCCAATACTTGCGCTTATCAAATAACTTTATTACACATGACTTATGCATAAATCGAGAAATTTGCATGGGTCATAAAATGATTTTTTGAAAGAATTCATTCGAAACCACGTGAAGAAAGCAGTGTATGTCAGCATTCTGAGTGTATGTTTGTATCGTTTGTATTATAATGCAAACGTTTCTCGATCACTTATATAAGAAAACCCAAAACATATTTAAATATAACTCAAGCTGTTTGAGAAATCCCATTAAAAGTGTTATTTTCTATTAAAACACAATAATCTAAACAAAATAGTTCCGATTAAGGGAAATCGTGTTACTTTACAATTGCAGTAGATTCTTAGATATTCTTTATAATCAAACGTTTTATATATGATAGCCATTTAGCTTATATTCGTACTGACAGGCGATGCTTTAATTTAAATATTGTAGAAATATTTTGTTTAAATTACATACATGATGCTTGTGAAGCAGCCTTTGCCAAAGTTAATCCTCCATACATTGGAGTTGGTCCACGCAATTTAATATCGGCTGAAACAAAGAAAATTTATCGCTAGAAATACACTTCTAAATATAAAAGTTCCATTTTGTGTCAGTCGGGTACTAAAACATGCTTAAATCCGCAATGGTTTGAAATTGTGAAACCATATTGACTACAATATTAATTATGCAATGTTATTATACTATAATTTTTATTAAATTATCAAAATACTCAAATGAAATGAAAAACAACCGTCGCAGCTATAATCACAACGTTATACATAAAACATGGTGTTGTCTCGAAACTGCATTGGAGTTAATACAGGTATACTCAAACACATAATTGTAAGTTACTTGCATAACTTATCAATGACTTACTTAAAACGATGTCGTTGAAAATATACTTAACGACACCATTATATATTTCCCTTTTTATGTTCAATTCACCGGTATTGCAAAATTTATACTTAATGTGAATAAAAAGTTAAAATATATGTCCAATATTGCACATAGTTACCACAATATCCCAACATGTTTGTGTTTATTAGATTTATTTTCATGTTTCCAGAAGGTCTTAAACCCATGAAGACATTTTCATATAAACGATGGCAAGTATCAATTGATATATTGTCAATCAACGAATAGTGCACCCACATCCACATTTTTTTAATGGTAGTTTTCCTCCAAAAATATTTATGTTGACGAAATCGAAATACAAGACCATTCCTTGATTATATGTTCATTGTTTTATACGATTGTGCGTTTTCAAGTTTGTTCATATTCTATATATATCACCCCAATGAGTATAAGTCTAAAGTTTGTACAATTTAAGGGGCTTTAATTATATGAGCCCTTTAAGGGGACTTTGAGTTTGATATAGTAATGCTGTTGGAAAACGGAACATTATCATTTTCCCCCATCGATTTGGGTAGAATTATTATTCAATTTGAGTACTGAAGCAGCTTCTAGTCATAAGAAATATTGATATGGTTCAAGAAGGAGAATTAACTTTCCATAAGGGGCTAGGGTGTGTCAAAAAAGGGTTAAAATAGAAAATTTTCAAAAATATTCTTCTCAGCAACCGGTCAGTCATATTTGTTCATAATTGATATAGATTATTCCAATGAGTATGGGTTTAAGTTTTGTACAAATCAAGGACTTGTATTTATAGGGGCCCTGTAAAGGGAATTTGAGTTTTATATAGGAAAACTATTGGAAAACGGAAAATTCTCACGATTTCATCCATTTATGATTTTTTTTATTCAATTTGAGTTTTTAAGCATCTTCTAGTCATAAATATAATATTTTGTCAGATACGAAGAATTGACTTTCTAAAAGGGGCTAGATAGGGTCACAAAATGGTTAAAATTGAACACTATCATAAATCTTATCCTCAACAACCGGTCAGTTAAATTTGTTCATATTTGATATAGATTATCCCTATGATTGAGAGTTCTATATTTGTAAAAATCAAGAGGCACTGGGCGTAAAGAGGCCCTGTAAGGGGACTGAGTTTGACATTCAAAATAACAAAATACATTTATACACATATAGTGAGATTCATTTAATTGTTATTATAATTTTGTGTTAAAAAGTCTTTAGAATCTGACCAAATGAACTTTATTAATACAATTATTTATATATAGATAACACGTTCGTTTTTTGAATTCTATAATTCTACATGTTTGATCATAGTTGGAAACCTCCAATAATAACTATTATATTTTTATTTAAATCAGTATATATTAGTCTGAAACAAAATGAAATAGCACATTTATTTTCGTTTACTGGTGTCCTTTAAGGTTTGGTCCGTCTGTCTGGTTATTCTAAGCGTTTTTTTACACTATATAATCCCAAGAGCAAAGCAAGTTTTTAGGGAACACCATTTGTTGTCGTTTTGGTTATTTTCTGTATCTTCCTTTAACAACATATCTACCTTTCTTATATATTAACCTTCCTTATATATCATTTGATTGCATTATCTTATGCTATTGAAAAATGTCAACGTTTTAAATGATATTCCCGATAAATAAAAGAATTCAGTGTTTCATATCTATTATACATCCATCTATTATCCGTTTATAACACACAAAATGCAAGATACGGTTTTTATTTCAATTAATACAATTTCGTTTAAGAATGAACGGCTTGCCATTTTTTAGTAACTTATACGTATTTGTATGCAAACGATACTTTAATTGGTGTAAGAGCACTTCAGTTGTTGCAAAGAGGCAACCCGGGGGTAATGTGTGGGAAGGGTGTCCCTCTCCTGCTGGTAGCGGTAATACTACTCTACTTCCGCTATTGGGATACGGGGAACCACTCCGAAACTTGAATGATTGATATCTTAAACACTTAACTGCTACATTCTACTAATTTCTTAGAAAATATGGTTGTTATCTACGCCAATGTTTTTCTTTACTTTTAAGCGTTATTGTTTAAACACGCACGTACGCACGCATACACGCATGCATGCATGCACGCACGCACGCACACACGCACATACACACACACGCACACACTTAGATGTATTTAAAAGCGAATCTCCAACGAGTATCAAACCTAGTACACTGCGAGTCAAGATCATGCATTCTAGTGAGTTTTACGGGGGACCGATATGATAAGTATTTACTGTAATATTTTTTTTTAATTAAAACGCTTTTATTAAGGAAACACACACACACACACACACACACACACACACACACACACACACACAAGAAACTTAAGACTAAACTATAAGATGTATTAAAAAGTAAAGCTCAATCGAATTTCACTCCCAGTACTACGAACCAAGACGTAAAGGAGAATGTCCCCCACCACGCCTGCAAATTTGGGTAGGTGGTGTGTGTATGACAGTGGCCTAGCTTGGTCCTGCAGGTCTAGACATTTTGATAGGGGCTCTGGGGTACTCTTCCATATTTTGTTAAAAATGTAAATGACCAATGGTGCATTATCAGGTAATTTGTGTGCATTTTTCTATGTAAAATCATATACCAATTACTTTTATATTTCTTGGATAAGGGCAGGCCTTGGCCTGCAGTGCCTCCATGTAGCTACGCCGGTGTGTATGTGTGTGTTGAGGAAGGGCATGTACAGTGTTCCTTGTATAGTGTTTTATGTATCTTGCAGCTACACCAAATATAAGCCCTACGATATTACAGGAACAAAACAAATAGCAATTAATCAGTTATTCCTAATGTATTCAGTCTTCTCTGTGACGAGAAAGACTGGCTGTAATCCCATCCAAACTGTGCAGTTATTGTTTTGTCCTTGGATAACTGAGTAAGTATATTGCCAGCTATATTAACTCTTAAAGTATATATACTTAAAACAGTATATATATATAATCTTATCTTTATATAGAAGGGCAAATATCGAGGATTTGATTTTGTTGTCTGTTTTTGAACGTGCCCGTCGGGAATCGAACCCGGGGCCCCTGAATTGAACCTGGCGGGTTCGCATTCACAGCTAGAAGTACAAGTCAGAAATAGGTACAATGCTATTTCATTTCCCCCCGACTGTATAACTGTGGAATAGTTCAGTAGCCAATTGTATTGACGTTGATTTAATTTTAACTCATGGTTATCTTTATCCTAAGTTTTAAAATAACTGATATTTAAATACCAGATATCATTTATACTAGTGTTTTTAACCTTTGGTTAAAGATAACCCAGGCCTGATTAAAATATAACCAACATTTATACAAGTTGTTATTTTGTCCTTATACTAAGTCAATGTCACCTATAATTAAAAAATATATGCCCGGTCTTCCTGAGCTATTTTTTGAAAAAAATCGAGATGGGAATCTAATCTTTTTGTAATATGGCATTGCATCTGCAGTGTCCAATGTTGCTTTGATTACAAATGGTTGTTATAGCAGTTAGTGATAACACCCCCCCCCCCACCCACATAAAACACACACACAAAAAAACAACAGCAACAATTCCTTTTCAAACTGACATTGACAAAATCCATGCGAACCATTTAATTTAATCATATCATTATATAATGCAAAACTCCCTTTAACAGCGATGTACAACCTGCATTCTCTTTTATGTTTATTTATAATATAGAAATTGGGTTCGGCCACAAATTCTTCCAACATTAAATTCGGTCCTCTCCGTGGGTCAGGTGAGTGTTAGATATGAAAAATATACAAATGCAGAAAATAGGGATAATTGTTGTCAAAATCACCATCAGAGGTATGGGACATAGCTGGGAGACTATGTTTGATAACACGAGGGCGTTAGTGTAGTTTTAAATCAATCGCATATGAAGTTACTGAGATATGTACATGATATCACGGTGCACGGAAAACTTTATCCAGTCGAACAATGGCCGTAATTTGCATTAAATTCAACCAGGAGTTAATTAATTTGATTGTTTGATAAACCTGAAGACTTGGTGAAGTTTCAAATCAATTAAGTAGGTGGTTACTGAGATATTTGCATGACGGTAACTTGCATGCAAAGTTTTAACCGAAAATGTGAAGCCGATGCCCGAGTAACAAATCGAGAGAGAGACGGAGACATAGAGAGAGAGTTGGTTAAAGAATGCTTCGTCGTATTCTTAACTTGTGAAACAACAACTACATTAACGAAATGCAATCCCAACAAACCCCATTCCGATACCACACGTGTTATTACCAATCAAACAACGTATCTATAGCATACCGGCCATTTATATATATATATATATATATATATATATATATATGTATATATCCAAGGACTTATACAATTCCTTGATGTATTATATACCAACATTTTCTGGTTACAATTCACTCTTTTTATCCACGAGAACATCCAAATTTATGATATAAGTTTTCAATGTTGAAATGTTTCCGGCAGACTGTTTGGTCAGTTTCCAACTGTTGGTGATCAGATTTTAATGAGGGTCAATTTTTCACGTGTAGGAGGGTCATTAATTAACGGTCGGGGTCAGTTTTCAATGTTATAAATTGATCACTCATCCGTTGAAAAGTGACCCATGGGTTAATTTTTCAGCGGGGTCATAATTTAATGTTACACCGGCTGCAGATCATATGTAAATATTCAGCTGTGCCGACTTTGCCTTTCTGTGCCAGTCTGCTATCATTCAAGAAGGAATTGCAGTCAAGTAATTTTTTGCAAAGCAGTCTTTTATCCAAGAGTCATCTAGCAGAAAACATATTCAGTACTTTTGCATTAGACGATTTGGCTTTCAACGTTTATATTTTGACCAGATGCACGTTCGAGCCTCTTGTATCTTCCGAGCAATGTTAAAATCTGCTGAAATTTGCAGATATTCAGTGACATTCACGTTGGTTGGTCTGTTTTGATACTGTCTACTTGGGTTTTGTTGCCCTATCCTATGTGCTCGAGTTATGAACACTTGTTTAGGATCAATAGGTGATTATCGGGGACTTCTAATAAGATGGCAGACCAAAAACATGGACTAGTTTTTTTAATATACAGATTATCATCGTGCTGCGAGTGGAAGCATATCCATGTAAAAAGACAGGTTAACTTGGTATTATCTGTTTTTTATTAAATAGATCAAGCGGGTATTGTACAAAATCCTGCCTTTGAATGTCAGAAGACGGCACATTTTTCGCTGATTAAAATAATTGAATCTACTATTTGGTTACATGATTCTAGTTAAAAAATGCACACATCTGTTTGCTTTGGAAAAGCTTATGCAGGAAATAAGAAAAGTTGCAAAACGATTTTTTTACTTTTTAAATGATTTTACAACAGTACAATTCGTAGTTAGTGTATCGAATATCCTTTTGATTATTTATCTATTAATACGAAATCTGTGGTGCATATTACATTATATTCAACAGCTTGGGATCTTTGTACTCCACCTCCCCCAACAGGAGTACCTCCACCAGCGGGAGAGGTATACCCTCCCCCCACACACACACATACACACCAAGATTGTCTCTTACCAAAAAATGAAAAGCCCTTACGCCCATCCTTTATCAACAAAATACTTTAAATAACGCCAAGGTTCTCAAAGAGACAAGCCGTTCCTTTTTAAAGGAAAATTATTAATATTTAAGTTCGTTGATCAATGCAGTTTGGCGTAGATTAGTATAAGTATATGTGAGTTATGCTTGTATTAATGTATTGAGTAAAAAAATATCTTGAATAGTTACCGAAGGCTTTTCGAATATCAGAGAATCTCTTTGTGAGTCTCTCTACTACTTTCGTCTCGTGTCCAAATGTGACTAAGGCCAAGTTGTCAATTTTCATTCCGGATGGATATCCTTCTAAGCCTACAACAAGAGAATATAGTTATTTTATAACGGTAACAGTGTTGTATTTATGAATATACGGATTGTTTAAATTTTTTTTTATAAAATATGTAAGTATAGGTGTCATTTATTAATCCATAATCAATAATGATCATGAGTATAATGCTTTACCATTATATTTATCTATCGCGCTGACTTTGCTGATTCTAAAAATAATACCATAAAACATGTCTATTTCATTTCAAATAATAAATATAATTATAGTCCATTTCGATCTTCACTTCGGCGCGTGTGCGATCTACATCTTATCACAAACTGATTCAAAGAATACAGAAATATAGTGGTTCCCTTTTAAATCATTTTTGCGTTGTTCATTGTTTAACAAATATAAGTCCATAACCTCAAACCTTATAGGTGTAACATACATATTTCGATACAGTAAGGGGCAATATATTACATATTGTTGCAATTTCAGAAATCATCTTCTCTGTGATATCTCTACATAATATTACAAATTACACAATTTATACAATTTACTAGTTTAATACTGCTACATGTGGTTGTTGCCACCGTTTTGAAATGGGGAGGGGGGGGGGGAGGGGGGTGGATATAGTGCTACACGTGTTCGTTTATCCATCGTACCGTTCGTTCGTCCATTCTTCAAGGTCAATGCCTATAAAATGAAGCATAGATTAAGTAGAGCACTGACAAAGCAGTAAGAGCCTCGTAGCCTGGCCGTATATCCCCTTAGCCTTGGTCATGATAATCTGTGTCACTTTCATGAGTAGAACATTTTGTGGGGTGGGGAGGGGGGGGGGGTGCAGAATACAACAATTGATGAATGACAAATATCAGTGTTTTTGAATTGTCTAATTTTGGTGAAAGTGATCTTGACCTCATGTTCCCTTAACCTCGACCCTAATCCCCCAAACAATATGAGTATTCCTTTTCTGACAATTAAAACTCAAAATACCGCTATTACTAGGATATCATTATTCTATTTGTAGCGACGATGATCTTGACATAATATAAAATGTAAAATCCACCAAAATGAATTTGTGTGTGTAAATTCAATTTATCACCGGCCGATTGGACACTCTACGCAGCAGATTAGACGGGCAGACGAACGAACATGGGTAAGACATATACTGCTACTTCATAGCAGGGACACATACATCTAAGATAGAATATAATTGTTACACTAAGTGAATCATTTTTATAATCAATTATCAATACATGCCCAAACATAAGCTTAGTGTAACAATTGCTACACTAGGGACCGCAACTGTAACCATTTTTGTTACACTAATGGTTGCCACATACCGTCGATATAGTCGTTAACAAATGTCTTCACCTGCTGCCACGCATTTCCTTCATTCATGCTGTCGGATATGTCAATACACAGAACATTATGAGTTCCTTCAAATCTGTTCAGCTCATTTTGGCCTGTTCAAAATATTCTATATGTAACATAATAAGCATAGTATATTTGATATATATTTTTACAAATGCATACATACAATATACCGAATGTATTGCATTTATTAATGTTTATCAACGCATTCTGTAACAATGCCTTGTTTATACTTATATTCATATGGAAAATAAATACGTCATCATACAATTCACTATATTTAAAAGTCTTAACATCTATTTACAAATTATTAGATGATTTTAGTGTCTAATCTTAAAATACAGTCATATTCAAACCAAACGGTTATTGATGGAAACAAATAGAAGTAGCCGATTCCATTCGTGAAAAAAAGTATTGCTAGAAATAACATTTGGTCCTATTGTAGGCTCTGTTTGTCTTATTTTTGAATGTCTCCGATAGGTCTTCAAAAGCCGGGTGGAAATTGGAGATTAATAAACCATTTGTCATAATCAGACGGAAATAGTGGATTGTTGCAAAGAGATCGGGCCAAAATATATTATCTCACTATGTCTATGACTTCGTATTTTAGGTTATAAGGCAAGAAACGAATGCAATGACTTTATGTGTACCAATGAAGATTGTTGTATGGCATTGGGTGTTTCTTTTGCTGATGATAAAACTACAGTTTTTAGTTTTTCTTCGTATAGAACTCTTTGTAAATTCAATAAATAAAGCAATGAAGCAGTTATTAATATATCTTGGGTTTTTTTTTCCAGCAGGCCGGGCATTTAGCAGACGGGTTTATGATGTAATGTCTGTGATAAAAGGCCTAATCATTTCTTTCAAGTAAATCACGGAATAAAAACTGAATTATTAATGTGGCTATCATGTTTATGTAATTCCATAGTCATATATTCATCCAAACTCGCAATGAACAGAAAATACGAGATTATAAATGTATTCCGACAGTGCCGGGTCAGCAACAGCATCTTGTAAAATCATTTACTGTCTATCAATAAAGAAGAATACTCTGGATGACGGAGAGGTAGATGTTTTTCATTGAATATATCGTTTCGTTGTTTATGAATCGTATAGGAAAAAATTGGTTTTATATGTAGTGACAATACGATTTAAGAATCATTCCCGAATCTGCCAAATTTTTTGTATAAACAAACTTGACACGCATCTGGCACTTGTTTTATATATGCTTAAATGTTCAGTTAATATGCGATATACAGTTCAATAACATATTCCAGAGTTGTTGCAAATAGCTTTTATGGTAACGCATCGATATTTATAGACGGTGTCTTTAACTTAGTCAAACGACGTGCTGATTTGCAATCGTCTGTCCTGTGAACTATCATATGCATATCTTTTAGGCCATATTCTCAGATGCCACCTAAATATTAACGCATGGCACAATTATGGTTTAATCTCAGTTCTCTGTAAATGTATCATTTCCCGCATTTTGTTTGGCGTTTATCCTAACTTAACGCAACACTTGATTTTTGCATAGAATGCGTTTGACGTCATCTTTCCTTCTTATTGCAGGAGGCGCAAGGTGAAAAATTAAGGTCAAATGGGCTAAGAGTTCAATCCCATTCCAAGTCAAGCCGTCCGCATAAGAGCTGATGAGAGAAAGGGGAGGGGGCAGTGAAAGACGGAGCACGCATGCCACATATATTTACATATCAGGCCCCTTTAAGGTCAATGTGAATATCAGTTTTTTATAGAAAACAATTGGTATGTGACAGTTTAATTTGTCCGCCATTCACTGTTGACTTAGACGAGTTTAATACATGTAGTTTGATAGTTCTTATAACTACCTTAATCATCTGGCGGGAAGCTGTAGAGTTGGAGGTTAATGTTTATTATATGCATTTTACTTTGGAGGGATTCTTTCAACGATAAACTGTTGGTGCATATTGTCGGTTGGCTGTGTTGGAAAGTATTCATACAGCGGTTATTTTTGTAATAGTTTGAGCGAATCAAATTTTATTGAAAATTTTGGCAAACATTTGCCTTAAGCCATTTACAATGGTTTTAAATATGACACAATGTACAACACGCACATCAAGTTATATACTAAGCTATACACATATTGAGTATAAGAAACAGTTACATATTATAGGGATTTGCTAAGCTCGTAAATTAGTTTCCTTATTAAATATTATTTACTTATTCTAGTGCTAGTTTTCTTATCTTGAAAACTTCCGATACATATTTTCTAATTTTTAAAATAATTTTCCTATTTTTATTTGACATATTCTTGATTGCGAGCCAAGATGAACTATTTAAATATAACATTCTAATGCTATGGTATCTTGAACAACAAATACATTTTACCGCGTAGTTTGAGAAAAAATAGCTCTTAAAGTATGCCATCGTTAAATAAATTGCAGTTGCAAAATTAAAGTTTTTGTACTAAATGAGCATATTTGTATAAATATTAAGATTTTGATTATATTCAATATTCAGGTTTAATTGCTATAAACAAAAATCACAACTATACAACTAGTGCGTGTGTTTAAGGACGTCCTAAAATACAAGCACTAGTTATATAATTGTGAATATTTAAGATGAAAGATGTTAAGTAAATATGAGCATATAAATACTACTGAGTAAAAATTAGCAGATGAAAACACATTAGCTGTGTAAAATATGTCAAAAATGTATTGTATTGTGACTTCAGTGACACTTCGGAAACTATTTTAACTTCTTTAGCGATGACTATTGAAAGAGTACTTAATGCAAACAGGAAGAACGCAGACTTTGTGATAATTTAAGAAGATACTCGTCATTCTAGAAAAAAAAACGCGCTATGGGGGAAGACTGCGTTGTCACATTAAGCGCCTTTATCAAACTCTTCTGTAAATATGAGGTCTGCGCGCTCTCGCCTTTCACCGCCCCACTCTTTTACATTATCCTGACGGACTGACCTGTGATTGAACTATGAGCCACTATGACCTGGATTTTTACAATGAGCCGTTTTGTGCCTCTTGCAATGAGTCTCATTGAACTTTATTTCTGCTATAGTTGGTTATTTTTGTTTATACTATTCTAACGGTAAATATGCAGTTACAACGTTATTGCCGTTGTAGTTAAAACTTAGCGTTTTATAGATTATTTATAATAATGATCTCAGTCTTAGTGTTTATTAAAAATAGTTCTGGCTGTGTCGCTCAAGCGTGGGTAACTACGGCAACTCATAAAACTAATGTATCGTTCTTCACTTGTATAATTGAAACAACAGCAACATACGACAAAAATCTAGGAATTTCTGGATTGTGAACCCCAAATAAATCCTTTACCATGTATAAAAATATAGTTGTTCATAAAGATATAACTGTATTTTATTTTAACAAACTATAATACTATTAGAGAATAAAACATATTTAGGATAAACTATTTACAACCTTCTTCTAATACAACCTTCTTCTAATTCTTTTATTGCCATATAATCCCAACTCTCAGCATCGTCATAAAACAGTGTTTCATTTTGTTCAACAGCATTTCCTGTAAATATAAATATGATGTATGATAACATATGTCTATCTGTCCGTCTTTCCGTCCGTCTGTCTGTCTGTTCGTCCACCCGCCCGCATGTTCAAATACTGAGAAAGGATGCAATATGCTATAAACATCAAAGTTTAGGCCACGTTTAAAGGTTACATGTCGCATTTACCTTAACAGTCCTACACTAAACGGAACAGCTGACCTCCGCCACCTGAAATTTAATCTACCTAGCATTTACGTATTTTTTAAAAAAAAAAAAAAAAAATAGCAAAGTAATTTCCTTGAAATTTGGAATTGAATAAGAATGAACATTTAGGATATTCAAAAATATATAACTGTCTGTTAATGCCATAAATAAACTTTTATTAGCGCTACTCCATATTTTGAAAAATATAATGGATTTGGTATAACAAAACATATGAACGTTAAAGTTGTGTTTTATGTAAGAAAGTAAGCATGCTTACAGTTATGGGAATCGAGTTTTGTATAATGGTGTATGTTAATACATTCAAGCATTGTATATAATGCAAGAGCTAAACTATTGAAAGGAACAGACATATATCCCAGTAAAAAGATCAAACTGAACACAAAATTCTAAGTAAAAAAATAGTATTACGCACGCATTGCACGTTCACAATGTACATGTATGATATACGAGGTCATGTAAACATATATTATCTCGTATATCAAACATATACATTGTGACCGTGCATTCAGAGATATAGTTGAAGGAGCATATTATATAAAAAAAAAACTAGCCTAGAATAATCTTATATTCCTTGATTTTCCGAACTATATTCATGGGTGTTCGTCCCAGCTCACCATATACATCTTAAATATTTGTTGATTTTTTATACACAATATTTTTCTACAACATTTATTACGGATTTGTTCAATTTCTTTAGCCGCAATATTTCCCCATATACTTGCACAATAATTTAGTGTAGAACGTACAAGACTATCGAATAATTTGCATTTATTCTTAATAAGTAAGTCGATTTGATTAAAAAGTGAGAAAAAATTGTGCATTACAAATGTAGAATGTTTTACAATTCTTGTTTGTGTAACACAATGAAACATACATGTGCTAATTAGGATGTACCTGTATCTCTCATTTTTAACGCGCATACAACTTTACTCATATCTATCTTATATTTGTTTTACCTTTTAGCATTGTATTTTTAGTGTGTGTGTGGTTTTAGAATTGCAATCATATTTCCATGAAAACTGTGATTTACCGCTCAAACAAAACAAGAATGCTCGATATTGCCTTTGATGAACATGTTTATGTCACGTCAATACGTTTTGCTGATGTAACTCAGTTTTTAGAGCTGGAACAGGCCTATTATTAGCAAGCATTTCAGTGCAATGATCAACGGTTCCAAGAACAGAGACAGTCGCGCAGTTTGCGGGATGTGTGCCACTACACTTCATTTAGTCCCTGTTACAAAACGGAGTTGTTTAGTGAGGTGCGTCCTCAACAATCCGTAGGGTCAGTATCAGTCTGGTATTCAACCTGATGCTTCAGTTGGCAGCAGCAAAGGTCATATTGTCTCTAACTTTATCTGAATATGATTACAAGGAAAGAATATCGCTAATCTACATTTTTAAATATAGTTTTCGAATTATTGCATGTACAGGGGAAACGGTGGTCTACAATCATAGGGTCATTCAAAAATAACTTATGCACGATTTGTCCTTTCCGCACGGTCAGTTACACTTATATTGGTATTAGGCAGTTTACGGCAGTTTCGTTGGTTAAACTATTTAGTAAATTAAGTATCTTGATCAAGAATGTTATTAGGATGATTTTCGTTTACTACCCATACATCCAGATGATAATGGGTTTCTTCGAATTCCGATAACGCGTAATGGATAAAATATGTTTTTGTTAAAAAAAGCTTGACATATCTGATTAATTTTTTCTTGTCAAGTTTTGAAATATTCAGTACTGCTTTACTATTGAAGTATGTTAAGTGGCCATGACATCGTTTAACACAAAACAAATTACCAAGTTTCATTACCGTTTCAGGGCACGGTTAGCTCATTCGGTAGCGCGCGTGATTATCAATACGCACGACAACAAACTCCGTGATGACTGATATACGACATTGCTATTGATTTGCATTCGTATCTCACCGCTGAATCAAGTAGAATAGTTATCAATTACTTGCAAAAATGGATGTGCTGGAGTACTTGTTAATGTTCAAGTGTCCCAGGAAAGAGTGATTATTATTCATCGTCTGTTATAAATGACACTTAATATTCAGACAAATAAATCAATTATTTTGATGACGTGAAATGTCGCTGAAGATTTGTTATGGGTCAGACTTACCCAATATAGGTAAATCAGCAAAAAAAAAAACAAAGTTTAAAGATTAACAATTTATTTACAAAGGAAAAATCTTATCTAATTAAATTCCTAAAATTCTAACTTAAAAATGAACAAACTTTTGTCAAGATTGGTTCAAAGACAGAGGTATCAAACCAGTAAACCCGGGTGAATATATCCAGAAAGCCTTTGACACGTTTTCAGCAAGACCAATAAACATAGGTACATTACTTCGACTTAGTGTCACAAGATCAAAGCAAGTCGTGAAAAAATCATGGTTCACCTCCACCAAAGATGTTGAGACAGGTGCCATCATTACGCAAATTGATGACATCAGAGTCTTGGATCGCAAGGGTGTAATGATGGTGGATTATCTTCGGAGAGGTCAAACCAACCATCGCCAGTACCATGCCACATATTTGCAAGAAATGAAGGAGAAAATCAAAAGAAAATACGGAGAGAGAAGTATACTTTTTCCTCTCAACTTCTTTCCCCAATTCTCCATGAATCACCTGACTTAGTACCTTCAGAGTTTTACCTTTTTACCCAAACTTAAATCTTTACTGCATGGAAGATAGTTACAGTGACGTTATTGAATCTGTACTGTTAATGACTTTTGATAGGAACAGGAACAAAACCTATTCCGAGATGGAATAATTTGGATCATCGGTGGAACAAGTTCATTGAAGGCAGGGGTGATTATGTTGAAACATAATGTGCATACCATTTTCAATTGTTCAACTGTTTATTATATTAGGCCATTTTGTCATGTATTTTAACGCTCGGGGAAATTTGTAACCATAAAAACATTTCTTCTGCACACTTAATTCAGCTGCAGTATGCTATTTACTATTATAGGAATTCATTGGTTACAAGTATATCTATTGTGATGCGATACTTTAAACATAGCAAACATGTTGTTTGTATGTTTAAGACAATAGTTAACAATCAGCAATATGCTCCGTCTTGTCTTTACATGAATACCTAAGGTAATATATATGCATTTTTTTAATTTCGTGATTATGTTAGCCGTCGACGACGCTAAAAATGATAGAACAGAAAACAAATCAAATTCTAGATGAATGTCTGTTTCTTATAAATATGTTGCCGAAAAATTGTCATATCCCCAGAGTTAGAGCTGTCTCGCTAGATTTTGCAAATATTATGCACAGGGGCAACAAGTCAGAATACGTCGACGAAAATTGGATTCTGGAATTCAGATACCATGCAGAATTACATATGTTTGCCTATTCTAATTTTCCCCAAAATTAGCCGTGTTTGTGTGTGCTTAAAGAAGGTGGTTAGACCATTGGATTTACGCAAATGTCAGCTTTAGGGTGTTTGGTATCCAACGATATATACTTTTATTGTGTTAACCATTACACATATATCGTCCAATATTTTTGACAAATGTACATAATAGCGTAAGGCTTTTATGCTGGCAAGTATTATACATATTTGATTTTTAAGATCCATGGACCGTTAAGTCATACGCTTCTTATTGGAATATTAAAGTCAAAATGATAACAGTATTAAGCATTCTGCATAAACGTCATGAATAAGTCTGTAATTGTTATGTTTTATAATACTATGTACACTTTCTATGTATATACATTATTACATAGAGCTGGTTTAGGTTACATGTTGTAATTCTATGCATTTTTAAACTCCGTTTCTTCCTACATCATTTTTGGTAGTCAGTGGGTAGCACAGATTTACCCCACTTTTCTAAATAGGAATAGTCTTTAGTATATTTTCAAACATGTGATAGTGACCTATTTTAAATGCTAAGCATAATTTTGTATCTATCAGGTAAAATATGTCATCGGATTGTATATTTGTTTTAGTATTACATGATACATTATAGTGTTTAACTGATTATAATATTACTGCATTTTATAAAAAATAAAACGACACATTCGCATATACTGGAGTTGTACAGCGTTTGATTCACATATCAAAACTGGTTTCAATAATGTAGCTCGATAATCAGTTGTATTCAGTTATTGTAGTTTAAGCTGACACAAACACATTTTATTCGGAAACATAACTTTTATGTATTTTATTTAATAAATTTAAGCAGATATTATTTAAAGCAAGTTTTAACGAGCACCTTCTTGACAAAATTCGAGTCATGTCCTTTTCGTTCCGAGTTAAACCATAAATTAGTGTAATAACGTAACTAAGTAATCAGTGTTTACTACGGAAAATAAAATGTAACTTAGTCATCATTATTTGACGGGACTATATCAAATATGTTTATCAGGAAAATGTTGTTTTTGTTCTTGTTTACGAAGGACTCCTTTATCCAACCCAAGGAATCGGGATCCAGTGACCACAACAAATGAGGGAAGCATTGGCAGCTATATACCAAAATACGACAGCTGAAGAAAGTAAGACAATTTAGTTTAGTGCCCTACAAGTAATTTGTGAATAATAAACTATATATATATAAGATACTCGTCGGCGGTACTGTGTGTGGCCCCTTGTCAACGGATGTCAGTATATATTAGGGATGTCGTAAGTAGGACCTTGAACTGTTATCCTGGAATATCGATGGACTCTCTGAAAATTATCCAACCCTGCTTTACATGGAACAATAAAACAAAATGATGTAATTTTTCAGTAACCTAGTTATGTAGTAAAACAAACGTTAATTTAGTTATTCAAGGCTATTGTAGCGAACATATCTTATGGTAACACATCTCAGAATACTAGAAAAGGATGTTTTGGTGGAGATATATAAATTTACTATAAAACGTTTTTGAAAGTTTAAAAAATATAATAATTATAGTTGAAAAACACCAATGTGGCATACTATGAATTAAATTTAGTAGTGAATTGTTCAATTTTGAGCATGATGATTTTTTTTTGCAACACATATATATATATAGTAGCACAAGGGTCAATCGTTTTAAATCAAATTATTTATCTTAATATTTTTTGTGAACAAATTGAAACTGATATTAAAAAGTATAAACAGCTGGGGAAACTATTTATAACCGGTATATCGAATGTTTTAGATTACGATTCCTTTCTAGATAATTTTGACAATATGCTGTCAAACTTTGTTGACACTATACCACGTGTCATTAAAGATCACATTATTGATGTGCATGGGCAACGCCTTATAAACTTCTGCAAACCAACCTCGCAAGTGATAGGTAATGGCTGACTGCACAGCGAGTACGGTACACAGTAGGAACGCCACGCCATAATAAATTTCTACCGAGTGCGGGACTATGATTTATGTTCTTGCCGGGAACTTTTTGCGGAATACTTGTGATGCGTCCTCCATTAAATTTAGATTATTTACTCTTAATACCAACATGGCGATGATTAATTAGTTCCTAATCGATAAGTTCAATATCATGTGTTGAGGATGAAATGGTAGCCAGTATTGAAATATTTCCGTTTTGAATTACCATAAACATAAATAGTATAATCTATGCCAAATTAAAAGTATGTGTACATTTTACGACCACTGTAAAACATGCAGACGAACTGAAGTGAATGAATATAACAGGTTACCATGACAAGGATAAAGGATAAATGAACACAGCTAGAAACAAAGAAAGTGACATAACCATTTTCAAATCATTGTGTGTGTGTGTGTGTGTGTGATTTAAACACGAACGGCTTTTAAATTGTGTAAAATTAAATGGGACAGATTACAACGTAGGCCTTCGTGCACAATTCTGTTAGTATGGCGATATATATTTTTCCTGTTTTTCTGTTCGGTTCATTTGTTCACGAATCTCCCCACATACGAGGTCTTTATTTCTTCCATTGCAAACATTCTAAACAATAGCATGTGACAATATCACGCACCATACACCTATTTTAAACATTCACCCAACGACTCTAGAATTTTTCTTTTATCTTCATTCACCTAGACCACAGGTCGAGTATCGAAATGTCACAGTGTATACGAAACATTCAGTGCGATATATATGTCAGCAATCCGGCTATCCTGGTAAGCAGAGCATTCACTCTGTCAATAAATGGTCACAGGTTCAGATCCCCGACTGACTGCAAATTTTTCTCATCCAATGTGTGACTGTGACTTACATATGTTTAGAGAAACATTGATATGGTTTTCTGTATGGAAATCAGGAGTGGATTTAGATTTCAGTCTAGAGGGATGGGGGCAGTTTAACACAAATCTGAATGAGCTCACATGTTTTTCAGTAGAAATATATTAAACTTTAATAAAGTATGGGAGATAAGGTGTTGTGTACGTCGATTTTTTTAAAGAGTAAATCCGCCATTGAAAATTCAGAGAATGACTTTCAATTTTGTGGCAGTACAGTGCGTAATTAACAATATATGTCAGCTAGCTCATTCACCCTCTTACATTGTCGCTGAATGTGGACTGTAACTATTTTATTCTGAGAAATATTCACATATTTTTCTTTTTGTTTTGTTAGCGAAAGGCTTCAAGTTCCAGGTTGTTTGAATAATTTCCCGCGTCCTGTTACAAATATGAAAAAAGTTGTCTATCAACGCCTAATTTAATCTGGCTATATCTGCCCCCCCCCCCTCTGATTAAAGAGACTGCTGAATCTACCCTATTTGAATCACACCGGAGGCTCCTTAGTTCCGATAGACCTTATGCCGTCTACTGCATATGTCTCCATGTCTGAAGCCCTTTTTAATACATGCACTGTATAGTTATTATATCAGCCCGATTGTATTATTCATTCCTGCATTTATTCTTTTCAGTCTTTAAATTCACTGTGCGCCAAACACAACAGATCAACTATCAGATAGATATACAAGACTGTAATCTTCCCCTCTTCATTTCGTCAGGAGTATCCTGCTTCTACAAAGCAGCGGTGGTCTAGTGGTAGATATCCGCAGCGCATGCGGAATATGTCTTGGGTTCGATCCCCTGTCGGGTCATACCAAAACATTTAAATGGTGCTAGAAGATTTTCCCTTTGGATGAAACATGGTATTAGACGTTTCCTCGCTTGACACTCAGCATTTAGAGGATAGTTAGTCAGTGTCGGTATAATATGACTTGGTAGGGTATCATACCATGTGTCTGCAGCATGATACACCAGTTTGACAGCCTTTAAAAATAATGTATAAGGTAGACACTGTCACGATATAACTGAAAAAGTGTTGAAAATGTCAGTTAACGCCATAAAACAACAAATGACAATGAAACGTTATGTTATGTATCAATCATCATTCAGACTGGCTGGACGAGGATTCAAACTCACGACCTTAATGTTATAGTCAGACTGACTACCGATTGAGCTAAGCAAGCCAGGTAACCTTGTAAGAAAACTTAAAACAGTTTTTCAGACTGTAATTTTACACAGTCTCTGTGATGCTCGGTCGTTAACTTTGATTTGCGACCTTGATTCCCCTACTTTTGGATTTGTTGGAAAGAAGTAAGTTACTTACAGATATAAGATGCGTATAGTATTGGTTAACAGTTTGGAAAACCATCTGAATGATGACTAAATACGCTGGACGCCGTTACATTATAGTAAGATGTTGACGAAAGGTGTATAATCCCATACAAACACTAGGCAGCAATATACAAGTTATATGTCCTTAATGAGCAATACACAAATATCAAATTTCAATGTGTTTTTAATGTATAACTTAGGATTTAACAGAGAAGGATAGAAATCGTGTATCCAGTCATGACTAAATGTCGATAATAAAAAGCAAAATTGTGTATTTCTGTAGAAATAAATAGAAATGCTTTGGGGCGGACACGATGTCTGAAAGACAGACGGACATATGTCCAAACTTAAAACGTTACCCCAGCCCTCAAACACGGCTCATAAACACAATTAAAATTAGTGTAAAATAAAATAAGTATTAGACCAAGAATTCTATTCAAAATGCTGCTTTGGGACAGGTGAAATTATTGTATTGATTACTGAAATAGTGACTGATAACATTCATGTACATTATTTAAAACATAAATCATCGACATTTTTATTTAATATAATATTGTAAACGTTATTTATTGCTTAATTGCGATGAATGTGCACTACAAACTGTCATACTTGGCCAATTCATTATTATTAGGCATATTGGAAATTAGCAAAGTGTTCAGAATGTCTGTACTAATCTGCTCGCTTTTATACATTTTACTTGTACAGCATTAGGCATAGCACTGTTAAATATTTTCCTGAACGAAATTAAACGAATATTTTTCTTATCTGTTATTGAAGGAAAATGACAAATTGACCGATCTTTCAGTAAAAACTAGTCTTTTCACGATTTTAGAAGACATGTATCTTATACCAATTTTCTGTCAAAATATCAAATGTGTCACGTGATTTCGACAAATAATATTTAACGAGCCGATGGCGTTCCTACTAATAGATGAATACACATTCCATTTGATGAATGATACTAGTGTAGTTGGTTATTTATTATAATTAAATATACATGATCTCCAATTTATAACTTACTTTAAAATTTTAAAACCAAATGATTTTTTTTATTTCAGAATTAAAACACAGTAGAACGCAAACAAAATCCACTTCTTAACGATTCAAACACAAATAATGCAGAAAAAATATCTAAAATGGGACGACAACAATATTCAAAACTTCAAAGATTTTTAATCGCAAGTACTGGTAATACGCTATACACTATAACTGAAAGCATTGATAATTATGACATTGACCAAGTTGTAGAAAATATTACCATTCTTACAGTAGTTGGGAAAACACTATATCAAAACAACCCACAACCTGCACACACAAACATTTCAATAACGAACAATGGTTTAACCGTGAAAGTTGTTATGTTAGATTACAGTATAATAAGTCTTGAAACATAATTGTATTATGTATAAACATATACATTATAAAATTAAAAGAAAATCAAAGAACAGTTACCAACACTATTACAAACAAGAAATCTCGATGTTCGCAAAGTCAAAACCTAAACAGTTTTGGAACCCCAACCCCCCTTATACATGTACGTCAATAAAAAAATTATATCAGCTCTGCTGAAAAACTTTCATTCACATTCTGACTAATTATAAAGATGCCATACTGAAAATTCTAATAATATTGAAACTCCCACACCAGACATTTTTTTATGAAGATATGTTATCAAGAATTAAAAACCGCGGTATTCTTACAAAACAACAACGAAAACAGTGTGATTGATATGAGCATTGTTAAAACATTTTTTGACGAAATTTCAACTTTTCTATTAAACCTGTTCAACAAAATATTTTGAAATAGCGAGTAACCTAACGCCAGAGGAGCGGGTATCATTGTTCCAATATTTATAGGCAGTGACGCTGAAAATTTAAAGAATTACAGGGACATCACGTTGACAGATATTTTATGGAAAATTATTTCTCAAATTTTATTAAACAGATTAACCAAGTTGACCATGAAAATTATTTCCAAATCAGTTCAGCTTCCAAACGAGAAAATCAGCTATTGATTACTTCTTTATTTTACAGTCTGTGATAACAAAAACACTTAGTTCCGCCAAACAATCTCTATGGTGTGTTCATGTTCTACGAAAAATGTTTCGATAAAATCGATTGCATATACCTTTGGCAGAAACTTTAAACTAAAATGTCAACTCAAATTTGTTAAAGCTTTGCAGCTATGTAAAGCGTTGTTAAATCGTACGTCCGTTATAATTCAACACAACAAACTTCATAGAATCGAAAGTTGGGTTAAAACGGGGGACCCGAGCTCTAGTTTAATGTTTTTATTTTTCGTTAATGACATTTTACAACTGAATGTTGATGGTATTTCCACTATAAATTAATTAAAACTACATGCATTTATTCTCCTTTTTGTAGACATCGCAGTCTTATTCACAGAAATGCAACAAGCATTACATCTTTTGTTAAATGGTCTTGAACTATACTGTTACGAGGGTGGACTTAAGATAAATACGAATAAAACAAAGATAATGGTATTCGAAAAGGGCTGCAACACAATTCATAGTTTTACCTTATGCAACACGATATTAGATATAGAACAATTGTTCGATTATCTTGGAATACATTTTTACAAAAACGAAAACTGGAATAGAACTAAAAAAACGACTTTATTTTTTGTGCTTTATAATTTATTTATTGTTTTAACCAAATTTAACTCACATCATTCAAATGTAAACTGTTTGATAATCAATGTTTATCTATAGTGCTGGGGTGTGGGGATATTATGAATTAAAAGACATGGAACTTATTCATTTCAAATTTTAAGAAAAAAATATTTGTTGACTTTCATGGGGAACTTGATTGATACCCCTTGTCATTATGAAGAAAAAATATTATGAAAAAATACTGGATTCAACTTGTAAAACACATGACCCTTTTCTATTACATATATATAAACTAGTAAAACATGATGAGGATAATAACATAACATACAGGGGATTGAACTGGGCTTATCCTTTAAAAACAATTTTTGATATTATAACAATGACGTACATCTTGCAAAACCAGGAAAATCTCGATCGTGAGTTGTCTAAATTGTAATAAATTGTTTCTGAATCTAGGTTTAATATATATGTTTCAAAATACAAGACGCGCGCGTGCAGCCTACAGCGGTTTATTTTGTAAAATACGCAAAATGTTCATGTTCACAAAAACAGATAAGAGCGCACATGTGTAATGAATAAAAACAATCACCATTTGTTCCAATCCTTCAACCAATGCTTGAAATGTCAAATTGTTCTTCGCCAGCGTACATATATTAGTGTTAGAAATCGATAACCGAACTAGTTTATGTCGGGTACTACTTTAGATTATAATTGTGTTATAAATCGGCAATTTATAATGCTGTTGATCACTTTTTTGTGATCGCACAGTCGTACTCTTCAAACTGCGATACGTTGTCAATAAAAATAACAAAAGATAAAAAAAACCCAGTTTTTCCAGAAATTCACTCTGTTGTGTTACTGATTATTTTTTTTATCTTACAAACGCCAGTATGAGTTATTTATTCTGAAAATATGTCTATGAAGATAAATGTTTAATCGCATGTCCCATATTTTTCGGAGTTTACCTGTTGATACAAGATAATAATTATAGTGGTTACGGTTTCCAGACCGACCCATTGTTGTTTTCACTCCGCGCACCGGTACTATTAACACTGAGCCGGTTCCTTAGTACACACGGCGACTTCTGGTGTGCCTTTTGGCACACATACACTCGATCGGCACACTATAAGTTGTATCCCTGTACGTAATAATGGTACAGAAACATTTGTTTTAACCAACATCATGGAATGAGAAGAGCATGTTAAATTCTTTTAACAAAATACATGAACAGATTTTCTGATCTTTGGCGTAAAACTGTGAGTATCAATATTAGATCAATATCTGAGACTTTGCTAGAACCTATATAATTTTCATTATACAATGCATGATAGGAAGAGATGCATGAATTTGCACTAAATAAATAAAAAATAAAGACAATGAAATTAAAACGACTTCGAAAGGTCATTTTGAAGAAAAGTTCTTTTGATTAATCCCCAACATTTCGTTTAGCCATGAGGAATATTGTTGACAATTGACATGAGGTATAACATGACACAATTACAATAACATTTATTTTCATCTCCTAGCAGTCAGTTTGAAGATATATGTACGGAGCCGGGGTTAATCTAGATACATTTAGATTAACTAGTGGAAGAAACAAATCTCGGGCGGTCTGTATCGGCACGTGGAACATTGAAATAAACAAAATGTGATCACTAGTGATTTATATTTGAACTGTCCAATTTCGAAGTACAACGCCATAGGACAGAGCTAAACCAATACGAGGGATTTGCTTTCCCTCAATCAATAGTATTTCTTGTTGTATACGAGTAGTTTTAACGAATATCAAATGCAAATTCTATAATTATGGATGATTGTAATTAAATATTAGAGGTTAATAACGTGGTTGTCTTGATCGGGAACACAAAGAAAACACAAAACGATTAATCTCTATAATTTAGATTACCTTGCACATTTGTGTCTTTTAATTCCGTCATATCGTTCGTTTTTACGTTTGGACCTTGCTGAGCTCCATTCTCCATTGTCACTGCAAAGTGTAAATATATGATCGGATATCGTTTATTTAATATAATGCAATATTTCTTTTGCAAAATAAGAAATATATGCACGCGAGACATGCACATATGCATAGCTGTTCACAGTACCAAGAATATTCATTTAGTATTAGGATGTTGTTCTATAATTGATAAAAGTACCAAAGTTATAAAATAAGAAATGAATCAGTGGACATATAGGTAGATATCTGATAGTTAGTTAATGCATTTCGCTGCTTAGAATAATTAAGAAACGACGCAGGACTGTTTTTGTAAATAAGAAAGACACGTACACCAATATGAAGAAATCTAAAATATCACCGACCACAGCAAAAATGCTTGCATGCCAATATGGTTTTCCAATAAGACTGCACAGTTATTAATGGCATAATCGGGCAGTTGAATAACAAAATAATTTACAACATCATTTCATCCAGTTACGACAAGGTTAAACGAATTTATCTAACACGCCTTCAATGTGGGACGTGTCATAAGAATGGCAGAACTATGAATAGAAATTATTGATGGCATCCCATGATGAAAAACATTGGTCTAGTTTAATGTTGCGAGAAACCAATCGAGCTTCGTCAACCTTAACTAGGCTAATGCTGTTCACCACCAGGCAAAAACTGAAAATGGTGCTTTTCATCCTTAAGTATACAACAAAAAAAAAAAGTTTAATGATACTTTGGTGATAGCTGTTACTTAAAACGAAGTCAATACTATCCATAAGATTGATTGATTGAATATTAAGCGTCATTTTTATGCCATCGAGGGCTAACAGACGATCATAACCACTGTTTTCTGGGATCCTGGAAGGCTAACTAGTACTTGAGCACATCCCATATCTGCAAGTAACTGATAACTTTCCCACTTGAATCAGCAATAAGAGACGAATGATAATGAGACGCAGTGTCGTAAATCAATCATCACGGAGACTGTGGCCGAGCGGGGATTCGATCTCACGACCCCTGGATTGATAGTCAGACGCTCTATCGACTAAGCTAATCGGATTTGTCTCTTCCATAAGAATCTAGTCATGTCTATTTAAAGCGGACTATGCTAATATGTAACCTACAAATACTACCCGTTTCTTTCAAGGAATAGTTATACAACTATTACTTTTATTTTTCATTTAGGCTTAATATGACACTAATGAAAATACATATTTTGAAATAAAATTACCTCCATGTTGACAGTCCATTTCTTCTTTACCAGTTTCTTTATTAAATTCTTTATTAACTGAGAAATGATAATATAAATTAATGGGTAGAATAAAACATCTTCCAGCTTTAGAATAATGCAATGCTAATTTTTCGGTAAGTGCAAAATCACAATCTACAAGCGTCATCTTTATATCGAAACAACAGGGCATAGGTAATTTGATTTTGTTTTACATTTTAAGATTGTCTTCGACGATCGATTGACAAACTACACTGATTTAATTTTTATGTAAATTGTTGATCAACTTTTCAAGACGGAAATAATTTTCTTGTTACGGTGATCATTCCCTTATTTTAATTTACTTTTATAATGATAGCATTATTTCGATTTTTTAAAATATAACTCTAACTCTAACCATAACGTTATATTTAAGATAAAGTTGCCTCATATTTAATAATTTCAGGCACGTATTGAAAGTGTTTCACACATTCTTGGAACTTACACATATAAAATCGACGAATTCTAACATTTAAAAAGAATGCGTGGTCAAAAATAAAGGTTTTCTCAAGCTCACGTTTTCTAAATCAGTAGTATAAACTTTCCCATACTTAAAGCGTGTGGTAAAGTAGTGTGAAACAATGAAGTTCTGCTAACTAATGAAGCGTGTTATTGTTTGGGACGTTTATTTAAAACTTCATCCGAGATTAAAATGGACAGGCATATATATTTCTTTACATTTTCATATTTTTATTTTTTTTTTTACAATGTATTAAAACGTAACTTATATAATGTATGGAAATAATCACACTTTGATTTTATGTATTCTATTTACACGTGTACGTTTTACAATGTAATTAATGATGTAATATAATAAAAGTTTAGAAAAGAACTGCATCTCAAACTCCCGCATTTCCATTGGATCTTCAAAAAATTCCACATACGTGCTATAAAACGTTTGTTATAAAACAGAAACAGCTTAAGTCACCATTTTTTTAACTATTAAAATGCTTTTTACTCTCTAAATATCATAAAAAGGAACCACTTTCTAGTAAGTTTACCATAGGAAGAGATTTTAAGAGAACTTAAGGATCTTGAATCATAAGCATGGTTAATTTGATGCGGATTCATATACAAAAGTGATCAAATCAATACCAATTGCTATATAACATTTAAAATTAAAGAAACTATATAAACTACTAAGTAACAGTTTTATAATTACCTAGATGAATGGACACCTGATATTCCTTAGTGTTGGTATCTACAAAATCAAATAGGGATTTAATTATAAACAATAACATTTCCGGGGTAGTAAAACAGTTTTCTTGGATTTCATTGTATATTATAATAACATAATATCATAAGGAAGCACACTCCAAATTCATATAATGTCGTTTTAATAGAAGTGTTTAACTCCTAAATTTGCATGTTATTTTGTTGTTAATAAGTTATTCCATTTTTGTATTAAGCGTGTTACTTGATAGGGCACAGTCGTATTAGTCTTACACATCTATAATTTTCTGTTCCATATCAGCATTTGACATTAATAAATTATTTTAATACAGGGAATTCCATAATTATGTAAGTAACTTTGGATTTATGGGGCAATGCTTACCATACAGTTGGCGAGACCACTCACTATTTCAAAGTTAAGACACGGATTTATTCTTGGGTGAAAGTGTATCATCGATTGTATTGTCAAGAAAAAATAGTAAACAATACTAACATCGACATTCTTAACGATGTGAAAGCAGAAACAATATATGTAATGTCATGATCACATCGCGTTAATGTAACTACTTATTTGACCAAAATAAAGCTTTGTCATTAAAACTGCAGTATTATTATTTCGTTTAAAGAATGAGTGTTATTTTTGTAATTTCAATGATATATACGTTAAATATACCACATGCGATGTAAGTGGACACTGATGAAGTTCGTTTCTCATGTCTGTTCAACACATTCGTCATAAACATTCACCAAATCTATACAAATGTGTCCCATTTATTAATTATTTAGCATCTTAGATCGACACATTAATTGTATCCGTTTTTTCAAGTCGGTAATTGGAACAGCACAAGCTTTGTTCTCCAACGTCTATTAGACTGAATTGCCATTGTAGATACCGGAACTAGATATTTAATAAGCAGATTCATTAATTTAATCGTTAATTATGCCCGAGGCTACAAATGGCGGTTCATAGGCATCTGCATTCAAGGGATATGAACGAAAAAGGTTGTGTTTGCTCACGTTAACACACTAATATAGCATAACGACATTAATTTTGTTATAATAACATTATGAAATTCCATTCAGATGATTCAACTATGAACATAAATAATACGATAAAATAAGTTTCAACTCTGGAAAGACATTATGGCAATTTACAATTATTATTATTCCACATTATATTGCTGTACAAACGAATAAGGCTAATATAGCAATACAGATGTTATCAATATATTGTTGCTGCCACTGCCATTGTTTCTGATTACATTGATTCTTAACATTAATATCACATCACAAATCATTTATGGAACTGCACGTTAACATTATAATTAAAATACAACATCAATACGAGTTACAGCCGTTAATCAAATTTTGTGAGGTTGTTTAAATATTTACAGTCAGGACCCACACGGTCATTTTAGTACGCAACCCTGCTCACTTAACGACAGCGTAGCAACGGTGAAAATAGTCCAGTTTCAGCATCGCAAGCTTTTTTGGTCGCCATTTTTTGGGGTAAATTACGGGGGGAAATTGAAATTGTGGTCTCAATACCACGATTTCAGCTTGATGTTCGATTCGGAAAAATTTATAATAATAAAAGAAATGCTGGAATACTTTAAAAATGTAGAATACTTGCTTTGTTTGGTCAAAATATCGATTTTAACCCGCACAAAGGCCACTTTTTATGCTCCACTGTTTCGCCGTTCTTGAAAATCGCTCATTTTCGATTCACGTTTAGGCTATTATACGAATGTGTTTTTTTCTTTTTTTATACATGCGCTATAAAATCAGAGCTTTAAGTAAGTCTGCCACATTTAAACTATTATTTATAAATACGAAAAACATGCACAATACTTGTTTTTTTAACACCACTTGATCGATTTTTGCGGTGGTGAAAGTGGCGAGTTCACGCAGATCGATTCTATATGGGGGTCGTCTCAAAAGTAAACGGAAGGCAACATTGTTATTTGTTCCTTCCTTTTTCTGTCAACCAAAGCTATCACCCAGAGGCACTTTATTGTACGAGTTTTTATAAAATAAATTACGTCCGTTTTTAAATATTTCATTTTTATAGGTTTTCATGACAATAGCTTCATTTATCTGGTAGACTATAGTTGCAACTAGCATAAAGATATATAGTCTAATAATGTGTTTGATAGGTCAGGTTTGTTTATGAAACAATTAATAGAATAATTAAAACTGTATACTGTTTTGTACTCACCATTTAGAATTTAAAAAAAAATTAACAGTATTTTTATGTTTTTTTTAAAAAGCCATTTTTTATAACAAAATCTCTTTCTAACTTTTTTATTTTTTGTTAAAAAAATCTGTATTAACATCAAAATGTCTGATCTATGATGTTACTTTAATCAGTAAGTGCACTAAACACTGAATTGCTATTAAGTGTAAATAATGAAAAGAAAAATATCATTTTAAATATGCATGTACAACTGAGTTTTAACAGTAACTTAATTACACTCTTTATGTCTTTGGTTTAAGATGATGAACAAATTGGCCTAATTTATGAAACAATAATTTCAATATCCAAATAATCCTTGCCTGTGCATTTACTTTTCTTTATTAAATGTATAAATATACACACTGAACACTCACAAGAACAATTAGTATATTGATATCATTGTTTTATTTAGGCTTATTTTTTCATTGTCTTAAAAACATTGTTTTTTTAATTTTCATTAATAGGATTTATTTCGTGAACAAGCAGCCCAATGCATCAGTATAACTGATAGAACTTTTTTCCTGTGCATGAAACTTCACTGAGAGCTTGATTTTATTTCTAAAGATATTTTAGCATTCCATGACAAAATAATAACATTTTATTAAAATTCACAATTTTAACCAGTATTGGGTTTCTACTGGCCTCTTAGTATTGTATACTCCAGAAAAAGGCACTGTGTGGCCCATTGAATTCAAAAGGGGGATAAAATAATTAAAATTATTTTTTTAAGAGATTTACAAACAATATTGTGTTTGATAATTGTTTCACAAGCAATTGAAACACTACAATTAGGTTTCATTTTACTGACGACATCTAAAAATGTATACATAAAACAATTCCTACAAAAGATGATAGCAAGAGCTGCCAGAGGGACAGCGCACTTGACTATTTCGATGCTGTTCTAAAATAACAGCTTTTTCAGGAAATAAGTACCAAATAGAAGACAAGTAAAACTCAGGGATGGAGAAATTGAACTATAATTATTGCTTATCTGTTTAAAATAAATGAGCAAAATAATTCACCAACACTATTCATTTTCATTATCAACATTTTCTTTTTTTGAAAACAACAAAGGGAATGGATGACATATAGGCCTATGCACCAACTTCACCGCAGAGGACAAATACCGGTACCAGTTCATGAAAATGGATCTAAAGTTGAAATAATCTTGTACCAGCATGCATAGTTTATCACAGTTGGATACCCTTTCATCAAAATAAAGAAAAAAAGAGAAAAAAAAGGATTAAATTTTAGAGTAAAGAAGAGTTTTTTTTTACCACTCAAATTGAGAGATTACCACAAACAGACCCTATTTTTCAAGATCAAGACCTTGTACTACAAACTCTAACCTGCTAAAAACAAAATTTCTAAGTCTAAAAGGGATATAATTCTGCAAAAATGCAATTAAGAGTTATGGTTCTTATCTTTATGAGTTTCCTAAAGGATTTTGAACACACATGAGAAGTTCCATTCATGTCCAATGATAGGATGATGAAATAAGTACCAAATCAAAAACTTTTAACCTCTAAAAATCACTAACCAAAGTTTCCAAGTCCAAAAGGGCCATAACTTTGTAAATATGCAGCCAAGAGTTATGGTTCTTAATTCTGTGCATTCCATTGATGATACTGAACACACATGTGAAACTTCATTCATATTGTATGAGTGGTTGCATAGATATTTTACCTGATAAAAAACTTTAACCTGAAAAATTAAGTCCATAAAGGGCCATAACTCTGCCAAAATGCAACCCAGATTTATGTTTCTTGTGTCTGTGTGTTCCATTTATGATGCTGAACACACAAAAACTTTTACCTGGAAAACCAACGCCGACGCCGGAGCGAGTACAATAGCGCCCCTACCCCCTATTCTACGTATAGTCGACTAATAAGTGAATTTACTATTTTCCCATAGCATTCATAAGTAAAAACCAAGGACCCTTTTCTGGGCTCCAATATATCCTAACCCCTTCGTTTGAACAATAGTGAACCTCCTACTTTTACGATTTTTTTATTATGCTGAATACGAATGCATTCGAATCGCCAGTTCTTTAGAAGATTTTTGAAATTTCAAAATTTTATCCCTTTTTGGACCCCTGCTGGTTCATTTTGGATATCAAATACCCTTAAAAGGACTCAGTTTCAACAGTTATGACTAAGCAATGCTCCAGACACCATATGAATATAATAATACCAAAAATGGATGAGAAAAACATAATTTTCTGTTTTCCAATACTATTTCTATGTAAATATCAGTCCCCTTACTGGGCCTCAATATACCCCAACACCTTCATTTGAACAAAATTCAAACTCTTCATCATATGGATCATTTATGCCAAATATGAATTAAGTCGTCTCATCAGTTTTGGAGAAGAAAATTTTTGAAATTTCAAAATTGTATCCCTTTTTGGGCCCCTGCTGGCCCCTTATGGATATTAAATCCCTTTAAAGAACTCAGTCTCAATTGTTATTACTGAACAATGCTTCAGACAGCATTATGATTGGAATAATACCAAAAATGTATGAGAAAAAAACATAATTTCATGTTTTATCATACTATTCCTACTTAAACATCAAAGTCCCCTTACTGGGCACCAATACATCCTAACCCCTTTATTTGAACAAAATTCAAACTCTTCATCATATGGATCATTTGTACCAAATATGAATGAATTTGACTCATCAGTTTCAGAGAAGATTTTTTATTTTTCATATTGCTATCCCATTTTGGACCCCACCTGGCACCTTATTGATTTTAAATCCCCTTTAAAGAACTGGCTCAACAGTTATGACTTAACAACGCTTCAGTCACTTATATGATTGGAATAATTAAAAAAACTGATGAGAAAACACAATTTCCTGTTTTCCCTTACTATTCCTATGTAAACATGAAAGTCCCCTTACTTGGCCCCAATATATCCTGACCTCTTCATTTGAACAATATTCAAACTCTTCATCATATGGATCATTTATGCCAAATATGAATTAAGCCGGCTTATCAGTTTTGGAGGAGAAAAACACAATTTCCTGTTTTCCCTTACTATTCCTATGTAAACATGAAAGTCCCCTTACTTGGCCCCAATATATCCTGACCTCTTCATTTGAACAAATTCAAACTCTTCATCATATGGATCATTTGTACCAAACATGAATGAATTTGACTCATCAGTTCTTGAGAAGATTTTTGATAATTTATACCTTTTTGGGCCCCTTATGGCTATTAAATCCCCTTTAAAGCACTCAGTCTCAACTGTTGACTAAACAATGCTTCAGACACCATTATGATTGGAATAATACTAAAAAATGGAAGAGAAAAACATAATTTCCTGATTTCCTATACAATTCCTATGTAAAAATCAGTCCCCTTACTGGGACCCAATGGACCCTAACTTGTTTATTTGAACAAGCTTGAAACCTCTACCAGTACTCATAGGGATCATTAAATCCAAATATAAACAAATTTGGCTAGTCAGTTCTTGAGAAAAAGATTTTCAATTACTGTTAAAAATTTTCCTATATTAAAGTGGTTAGTCCCTTGCACTTTCTGAGATGATTTTTGAAATTTTGAAAATAACAACTGATTAGACCCTTAGGCGGGGTCAAGTTTGACCCAAGGGTCATCATTTGAACAAACTTGAGAGCTTCATGTAACAATTCTTTGTCATTTCAAGCGAAAGTTAAATACGGACACAGGGCTTTGCTCAAGTAAGCTAAAGAGGCCAAACTGAACCCACAGTCAGGATTTGAAAAAAAAATGTAGGGAGCCTTGCAATAAATTTGGTGAAAATATGTGAAATGGTTTTAGAGAAAAAATCATCTGAAGCAAAGGTTAACTACTAACGATAGGCACAGGGTGATCACAAAAGCTCACCATAATGAGCCTTCAGCTCAGGCTAGCAAAAATTAATTCTTATTTAAGCATAATTATAATCATATATTACCCCTACATGATCTGCAAGTTCTTTTTTCACAATTTCTAGTATTAAACGGCACAAATTTTGAATTGGAAATAATCCTCTTTATATTCTCACATTCACAAGTAGCACACATGTAAGTTTAAGTAAAACAGGTGTATTGGTTTCCAATTTTTTTTTTGAAAGAGGTTTAATGCCATTTTCAACACATTTCAGGTTATATAATTATGGCATATCCCGGTTTATTGGCGGAAAAAGACCACAGAATGAATCTGAGTAGAACTACTGTCCTTCAACATTCTCAGTGAGTCACATAAAAGTTTTTTTGAGCGAGCGCTACTCGAAACTAAGCGGTGAGTGGCAATTGATCTCGAGACCAGGCGCCTTAGACTTCTTTGCCACAGACCCCTCTATTGATTTCAACAACTTGCACCTCATCGCATAAGCCCTCGTGACCTTTGGCCAAGAAAGCTAATAGAATCTAGGGTTCGGACCATTTTCGTTTAATACTATCATTTGAGTTGCTCTTTAATTTGGTCGTTTGAACAAGTTTTTATATGCCTTTTCTTAACACTATTTCTGTCATCTAACAGAAAGTAACATATTTCTCTCTTTTTCTTCCCTGAGAAGACGGTACAATCCTAACATTTACTTATCTAATAAGTTGTATTAATTTGTCACATAGAACAAAGACTTCAATTAAAAGGAAACAGTAAGTAAGCATAATTTATCTTTATTGTTTTGACTATTTCCAAGTGACAAAATAAAATCAGCAGCGCATTTATCATGTAATCAGCTAGATCTTCCTTCTGGAAATTGACCAGACCTGAAAATAATAAGATAATTATATTGGGAATGTAACTTGAAACTCAAGTTCTACCAGCACAATAAGTAAGCAAGTTTGATTGTATGTACACAAAACTCCTATATATTTACTTTATATCTAAATATAGAACAAGAGGCCCAAGAGGATCTGAATACTCTACTTGCAACAGATGCTACATGTAAAATATTTAAGGTCTAGGCCTTAAACTTTCAGGGAAAATGTTTTTTTAAAATTTCGCCTAAAATGTCACCGTTTTTTGTGCTTATAGGCCCTGTGGTGGTGGCATTTGTAGTCAAATGACACTGGTTCAAGAACTCGTCCGAAATATAATGGTTATATAACTGTCGTGCAAGTTTGATTTAGATTCAATGAAAAATGATGGTGCAATCCCATCTACAACATTTCCCCTAAACAACTCTGTAAAACAGTGACCCCTGTTGTGGCCCCAAATTTTACCCCAGGGACCCGACTTCAACAAATCTTTTAGGAGACCGCCATGCAATGCTACATGTAATATATCTAAGATCTAGGCCTTGAACTTTCAGAGAAAATGTTTTTAAAATTTTGCTTAAAATGTGCTAATAAGCCATGTGGCGTGGGCATTTGTGGTGGAATGACATTGGTTCAAGAACTCATATTACATAACTGTTGTGCATGTTTGGTTAAGATTCAATGAATAATGAAGGTACGATCGCGTCTACAACATTTTCCCTTTATAACTCTATGTAAAACAGTGACCCTTATGGTGGCCGCAAATTTAACCTCAGAGACCAGACATGACAAGTCTATTAGGGGACCTCCATGCAATGCTAAATTTAACGTATCTAATGTCTAGGCCTTGAACTTTTAGAGAAAATGTGTTTTTTCCCCCGAAAATGTGCTTATAAGCCCTGTGGCGGGGCATTTGTGGTCGAATGACGCTGGTTCAAGAACTCATCCGAGATCTATGGTTATATAACTATTGTGGAAGTTTAGTTAAGATTTAATGAAAAATGAAGGTGCTATCGCGTCTAGAAGAAAAAGGTTAACAAGTGAACAAATTAGAGAGAGGATCACAAGCTGATCCTATTTGTCAAACATCTAAAAACTTAAACTAAATATTCTAAATCTAAAAGGGATATAATTCTTTCAAAGGGCAATCAAGAGTTATGGTTCTTGTTTCTATGAGTTTCTAGATGATGTTGAACACACTGAAGTTTCATCCAAATCAAATGACAGGTTGATGAATGTAGCTGCTCAAAAACTCGAACTCACTCAAAAACTTTAACCAAACTTGCCAAGTCCGAAAGGGCTTTAATTCGGCCAACATACAACCCAGAGTTATGGTTCTTGTATCTGTACAATCCATTGATAATGCTAAGCACATGTGAAGTTTCATTCAAATCCAATGATAGGTTGATGAAATATATACCTGCTTAAAGTTTTAACCTGCTCAAAAACTTAAACAATATTTTGATGATGTTGAACACACACTGAAGTTTCATTCATATCCAATGAGTGGTTGCGCAGATATCTTACCTGATAAAACACTTTAACTTGAAAAAATCAAGTCCAAAAGGGATTTTACTGTGTCAAAATGCATCCCAGAGTTATGGTTCTTGTCTCTGTGTGTTCCATTGATGATGCTGAACACACATGTGAAGTTTAATTCATATCATATTATTATATATATATATGAATGGTTGCTTAGATATTTTACATTATAAAAACCAAGGCCGACGCCAGGGCAAGTACAATAGCCCTCCTATTCTACGAATAGTCGATCTAAAAAGTTTTTATTACGTTTTTTTAGTTTAGTCTGTTGTATCATTTAATTGTTTTTAATACTAAAATGTCAAAATCCCTCAATGGCCAAGCCAAATGCCCTCATTGTATGAAACATAAACAAAATGACCACAAATAAATAGCATATAATATCTAAAACCAAAAGTACAGAGACATATAAAAATTTACCATCTTCTTGTGAAACCCCAGTTTCTCTCATTAGACACTCAATGTTGCTAAATCCTGTGATTGATCATAGTCAGACTTCCACTGTTACATGAATCTGAAAAAAATATTGTTAGCAAATAGATTTTTTTCATTTATAGACTATAATTCACCAAATGTTTATTTACCTACCCCATGGTATATTTATTTAATAAAAAAAATAATTTCAGATACCTGTGAAAAATAAAATCTTAAATATTGAGATGTGAGGCCTTCATTCCCATTAAGATGCATATGTCAATTAGTCACAACTGTCATGAGTGTACAAACAAGAGCTGACAGCTAGAGTTATCTAACTAACTAAATTGAGTAAGTCTCATAACTACAACACCTTGTATGAATTTTCAATCCAATACATGTACAGACTGCTAAGTTGTAGAATTTCAAAGTCAAACAATGGCCATAATATGCAAAAAAATCTCACAAGAGTTATCCCACTTGATTTAGTTGGTTTCATATCTGCAAAGCCATACGTAAAGTTTCAATCAAATACATTGAGTGGTAATAAATGTTGCGATATGGACTTGATGGTACTTGCATGCAAAACATTAACAAGAATTACGAGGTCAACCAATGGCAACAACTTTCATAATATTTATGCAAGAGTAGAATTGTTCTCTTTATTCTTTGATTAGTTGAGCTAAAAATCAATATTGACAATGTGAAGGTCAGCTTTGCTTGTAGCATAAATTAATTTTAAGATTCAAATTATACTATCATTTTATTACATGTACAAGATTTATTCATACAAATTTACATTTATTTTACAGTAGGTTAAGGCCATCCTTAAAAAAATATTTGTTTGCTGTGCTCTGACTCAGTATTTTTCATGTGGGTAGGTAGGTAGGTAATTTATTTATTTTTTGCTAAATTTGGATTTTGCATAGTCATTTTAAAGAAAAACGGACAGAAATCTTAAAAAAAATTAAACGCTTTGAAAGTCAATATAAACATTTGGGAAGCTGCAATTTTGAGTGAGTAGGTAGGAGCATGGCAAACATCTATAAAATCTTTATTTCTCTTTAAATGATAATCTTTTTGTAATGGTACATGTGCAACTTCAATCCAGTTAGTCAGAGTGAATGTAAATCTTTGTTTAGCTAAACTACAGTGGTGGTTGAGACTAGGAATATTTTTTATGCCATCGAGGGCTAACAGACGATCAGTTAATCTAGCCACTGTTTCCTGGGATTAACCAGTACTCGAGCACACCCCATCTCCGCAAGTAACTGATAACTTTCCCACTTGAATCAGCGGTGAGAGACGAATGATAATGAGACACAATGTCATATATCAATCATCATGGAGACTGTTGCCGGGCTGGGGATTCGAACTCACGACCCCTGGATTGATAGTCAGACGCGTAACCGACTGAGCTAATCGGACCCGGCTTCATGGGTTCAATTCGGAGTCATACAAAAGACTGGTAAGAAAATGGCATTTGAAGCTTCCTCACTTGGAGTTTAGTATTTAGAGGATAGTTCTAGGTCTGGTCACCCCAGTGTCAGTATAATGTGACTGGATGGGGAATCATACCATGTGTCTGCAGCATAACAAACCAGCGTGGCAACATTTACAGTACAATACTGTCTCCAATAGACATTGTTGTGATATAACTTAATTTTTTTGAAAGTGATGCTAAACACCATACAACCAAATAAGATTAGCTTACCTCAAAGTGAACTTAAAATAAGCACTGACTACCATCTCAATATACATGCTTAGAAGTAATACACCATGGTTCGATGTGGCACTGTGAATCTTGCAACCTGAAAATACATTTGAATCCTGTTAAAATCTTCAAGAAATATGAGAGACTGCGCACCGACTAATTTTTTTTTTTTTAATATCACAGTTTTTTTTAAAAAAATGTTTGCCATGCTTCCAACATACACATTCAATACTGCAGCTACCCAAAAGTTTTATTCGAAAGCTGCTGCTATTCGAAAGAGGGAAACTATTATCAATACCATCTGTTTTGGTGCACAGTTTGAATCAAAATTATGATTAATCAGAAGTTCCAATTCAATAAATTGATCAATACATAATTAAACATGTAAACTTGCATATTATTCATAACCTGTAACCTGACCCACACAAATTCAAGCTGTTGATAAGTGTTACCCCAACTAAATTGTGCAATTTTACTAAACAACCGTTGACGGTGTATAAGTAAATTATTACTGAGTAAACTAATCACACTTTTTAGATTGATTCCGTGTACAGGTTTCAATTGAAATGATTGTAAAACTATTTCTTGCAGAAGCCTCGTTTCTGAACAATGTCAATGTTCATTTGATTCACTGATTAAAACTGAAGTTCAGCGAGATATTTAGCATGCACTGGGTCTCACAGGCACTGCACATGGGACTGACTCTACCTCCAAATTCCAAATGATGGCATACTATTACAGCACCCTGACTGAATAAGGCATAGTAGGAATGTTTGAAAAAACACTATAAATCTCTAAAAAACTAAAATCATTTTTAAAATGGTTGAAAGGCATCCCATTATCATTAATAGATAAAATACAAATGGTTAAGTACACTGTATGTGAAATCCACCAAAAACAAGCAAAATTGATATCCAAATTGAAGTGATTTACTAAATAAAACCACATTCTAAAATAGACAACACTTAAACACTGATTGACGATCGTCGCATCGTCATTCGGACTCTTTCTAAGATAAACAATTATAACATGTAAATCTGTGTTACAAATCAAATTGAAATCAAAATGAAATCATGCAACTCACTTAATATGTCCCAAAATATGTTTTTAAGCTGGAAATCTATTTTAGTCTATCCTAGGCGAGAAGCCCAAGTTAGGAAATCCCTTTTCAATATATTATTGTGGTATGTTTAATATCAAATAGATATCCTTTTGACAATACAGGGTCAATGAGTATATAAAGACATGTTATGGTGGAAAACATGTTTTTGACTATTTTGACATTAGGCTAATTTTTTATACAATTAACAGGATAAAAAAAAAATTGTGGAAGGGGATTTTGTTTAGAATAGGTATTTGCAACATCTTGAATACAGCTTGACACAAATTCAATACAAAAAATGTGTATGATTCAAAGTTCAGAGGACAGTTATTTTGTTTCTGGTAGAGTCTGTTTTGTTTTTATGAACACATTTCAGAGGTACAGTAACAGTAATATAACACATATATCATTAAGTTAATAATTTTATTACTGACCACTGAAAAGATTATTCCAAAATATATACTTATAAATTACATTGATTGTGAAATAAATTCTCATGGCAAAATCAAAATAAATATCTCAAATCTAGTTATAAGCAAATACTGATCAAATAACTTGCTAAACACACAGAGAATTTCTAATAAGTATTGAACTCTTAATTTATACTAATTTATTTTAGCTCGAATGCAAAGAAAGTTCAAAGCTTAATTATATATGAAATCTCTCTTGAGTCCGCTTCCTGGGTAGAACCATTATTGAGTTTTATTTTTCGAGTCATCGGGTTGAGCTTGGGATTGAACCCGCAACCTCTGGCGTGAGCAGCAAAACTCCAACCACAGTCACTACACTGCCCTGTCCCACACATTGATAAAGTAAAACATTTAAAATGAATTTGTTTGTTTGTATGAGATAACCAAACACAGAATATATTACTTATATATTTATTTGTATAATTTTGAGAATCCCACATTCCTTCAAACACTAAATAACATATTTTATGTATTAATTAATTACATTCTTAATTGGATTTATTAAATAGCATTATGTATCAAAGTTCTCTGTACACCAAACGTTGAACATATATCAGAAAAAGGGACCACTTTAATATCATTACTCATTGTGTACTATTTTGTAATTGCTTAAAGGGAATTTATTAGGATTTTTAAAAAAAATAAAAAATGCAATAAACACTTTTTTCCAATAGATCATGTCTATATAATATTATACTCATTGACCCCAAAAGGATATCTATTTAAACATGCTTAAGTAACATATTGAAAAGGGGTTTCCTAACTTGGGTTATGCGCCTAGGTTAGACTAAAATAGATTTCCCGCTTAAAATTGCAACATATTTTGTGATGTATTAAACGAGTCGCGTGATTTCATTTTGATTTCAAATTGATCTATCATACAGGTTCACGTGTTATAATATTTGTTTCATCAGACAATACGAATGACGATGTGAAGAAGTATTAAAGTGCTGTCTATTTTTTGGAATGGGGATTCCGTTTCAAGTCTACCACTGCAATTGAAACATCGATTTTGTCACGTTTTGGTGGATTTGATATACTAAACCATTCAGATTTAATTTATTTATGATAATGAGAGGCTTTTTATCTAATTTAAAAACAATTCTATTTTTTAAGACAATTATAGCGTCTTTTCCTGATATACTCCCTTTAAGATTGAGAAGCATCATTAAAAAAAATCATTTATAAAATTCTTATCCATAATTATTGGTATACTGATTCTCAACTTCTTTATCTTCAAATTGTTCAAAATGTTACTTTGCAAGACATGCTTGAGCTACCTTTATCAACACCAATATAAATTTTGCTAGTAGTAATAAATACCTCATTTTCTACATCTTTCTTTTTTCTGTTTTTTTGTTTTATCATGCTAAATCAAAGACA